>OZ024744.1:41720186-41975186 GCA_964016885.1 Eledone cirrhosa | reverse complement strand
ACATGGTCTTTTATTTCCGTTATACGATCTAGCCCTAGCTAGGATCTCCCAGTGTAACTTATATTGGGTGTGGTTGTCTTTTAGACTCCAGATATAAGCTGAAAGTGACGTCATATTCCTTCTTAGAGGGTAACGAAAAGAATGGGTATGCATGTAAAGACGCTGCTTGAAACTATTGGCAGTTAACCCTATGTAGGCCCTACGGGACGTGGGTGTTACAACCTTACATTTGTAGACAATGTTACTAGAGAGGCATTTCCCGGATAGGGTGCAATCAGCCCGATTCCTACAATTACAGTTAGTACTAACTACAGGGTTGCACGTGTTCCTACGGCTAGCTAGTTTAGCTAAATTTGAAGCTGTGATGTTATGTGCAAGGTTAGGAGTCGTAGAGTAAGAAATTTTAATAGTATTTCTATTAAAAATCTTACTATCTTTATGTGTAGGGGGAAAATGCTTCGTAATGAGGGAAAGAAAGATCTTAGCTAATGGTGTGGCCACCTCCATATTATATGGTGGGTTAAACCAACAAATGCGACGGGATCTATTTCTTCTAGGTCTATTTTCGTACTCTGTATATGCTACCTTATCGAAAAATCCACTTCGAGCAAGAGCTTCATTGTAATAAGTGGAATGGTCGTTGAAAATGCGCTCGTTGGTGGAAAGACGGGAAAGCCTCAACGAAACGTTTCTTACCAGGTTCTTGGTTATGCTGGCAGGATGGTTGGAATGCCTACTTATGTAATTAAGCGTATTATTCGGCTTTCTATACGGATAATACAACCCATTCAATAAATTGAGGGTAACGTTGAGGTAAATAACGACCGAGTGATTGGCCTCAACCTGTATAGAGAGGTCGAAGCCTTTAAAGATGGCTGTGAGTTCTTTTCTGAACCTGTCGCAAGCACGAGGTCCGCACTTAGTCATGATCAAAAGACCATCGTCACGGTACAAACCACCGCCCGCGTTGGGGAATTCGTCCTTGATAGAGAAAAGAAGGAAAAGGCCAATAAGATCAGTAACCTCCGCAGAGTCACTGGCGCCCATACTCACGTCGAATGGGGTACTATTGGATTTTTTAATCCAAATAGAGTCGTCGAAATTAATCACCGACTTTCGGGCATTAAGGATGACATCAACTTCAAAATCCTTAACCACTGTGAGTGTTTTAGCGAAATTGATAGCTCTAAGGAGAAGTGGTAAAGTGATGGAGGAGTAGTAATTGTTGATGTCGAATTGGCTAAAACGGCAATGTTCCTTGTTACATATGCCGTTGAACCAATCAATCACGGCGAAAGAATTGTTCACAGTGCGAGAGGGGCCAAACTTCTAATTTCAGGTATAATTCTATCAAGAATCGTTTTACTAAGTCTACCTAAATCGGACTTCGTAGGGTTAATAAGCCGAATAGAGGGGTTGTTCGGAAAATTGGATTTGTGATCCTTCAGGGAAAAGTGGGGAGAGATAGGGTCCAGAGGTTCGGTCCGGTCCAGGATGTTGAGATCAGATGTGATTTTAAACCCAGCATCGTTGATTTCATTGATGACGCACCGATTAGTTTTATCCAATTCGACATCAACAATTACTACTCCTCCATCACTTTACCACTTCTCCTTAGAGCTATCAATTTCGCTAAAACACTCACAGTGGTTAAGGATTTTGAAGTTGATGTCATCCTTAATGCCCGAAAGTCGGTGATTAATTTCGACGACTCTATTTGGATTATATATATATATAAGACTCCATTCAGTCACAAATGACCATGCGTTTTGCACCAAGAAAGTTCCCCTCTGAGGCACAAGTCCGGGCACGGTTGTTTGTGGAAGACCAACAGTCTCCCATACATACCTGTCTCCCCTCTCCACACCACCAATGTTGTCCAAGGGAAAGGCAATGGCCAATACAGCTTGACACCAGTGACGTCGCAACTTATTTCTACAGCTGAGTAAACTGGAGTAACGTGAAATAAAGTGTCTTGTCGCAGAACACAACACATCACCCATTCCGAATATTGAACTCACAACTCTCAATTTCAAGCTCAATGCTCAACTCACTAAGCCATGTGTCTGTATATAAGTACATATTTTAAGCAAATAAACCTTGGATCACAAATTGCTCTCCTCAGAAATAAAAAAACTACCTCGTTGGCCAAAGTCCATATATTCAGGAAAGTAGTGTCTTTCTAAGGTCAAAGGTCCACATTGAGACTCATCAGAAAATAGAAGATCTAGTAATTACCATATTTATATTGCCAACCATCAACAACAAGGCCAACAATTTTTTATGAGGGCAAAGTCGATTAAATTGACCCCAGTGCGTTACTGGTGCTTTATTTTATCAACCCTGTAAGGATGAAAGGCAAAGTTGGCATCAGAGCGTAAAGGGCTGTAATTTTATGCTACAACGCATGTTGTCTAATGCTCTACTGATATTGCCAATCCATCAACCTAGCAAATAATAATTATTTCTTTATAATTTTAATTTTCTTTTCTTTTTATTTATTTATTTATTATTTTCATTTTATTTAATTTATATATATTTTTTTTCCAGTTTTTGTTTGTATTTGGTTTTAAACATTTTCACACTCAGAACGTAACAATAATAACTCGCTGACCCCAAGGCAATTCTACAGTTTAATACGAAACAACTACCACATATTAAAAATCAATATAGCAAATTATGTTTTTCATTTATGTTATGCACACACACACACACACACACATATTAGGAGAATAAGAAGAACAGTAGAAAATGCTAATAGAATTTTCTCATAGCAAAAAAGAAAAAACATTTTTTTACAAACAATTCGGTCGATAAAAATTTCGACTTCTTCATGCTACAGGAAATATGATAGAAAGTATATGATAAAATTAAGGTGTATATTAATTAGAAGAGGATATTAGCGAACATAGTTTACATATATATAAAAATTCCCTTGATTTCCCCTTGTCCCCTGTTACTGTCAAACAGTAACAGGGAACAAGCCAACTGCTATTTTAGCTACTACTACCACCACACCACCAAGGAAGAGAGAGAGAGAGAGAGAAAGAGATAAACGAAAATATGAATTTTTTTTATATATAAACTATGTTCTCTAATATCCTCTTTTAGTTAATATGCACCTTAACTTTGGACGCCATACTGTTGAGCTCCTTCGCAACATCAGAGCATTGGTGGTTCATCTGAGGAGAGAGAGCCCCACGAGGTTGGGTGGCTGTTTCAAGGGAATGCTTTTGTTGTTTTGTCCGCGGGGCGCAGCACTCCGGACCCCTTGCCCTAGGTCCACAACCCAATCAACCCCCACTCTCTTCTGCGACACCAGAGCTCTTGCTACCACTTCCCTTTCCCGTTCCTTTTCTTCTTTCTTTCTCTCATTTAGTAGTTTAGGAGATTAGTATCGGTGTACATATAAAATTATTACAAAAGACAGTAAATGCCGGTGTGTGTTGTGATAATGTTTTTACTTCATAGGAGTCAAAGGTATTAAATATGAATGAATCGTTACCCGTAGATCACAACTCCAGGCTGAAGTGTGTAGAGAAAAGGAGAGATCTTTTCTAGCTGGTGTTAACATCTTCATAGGCTCTTAGGCTGCCGGTTGCATTCTTCTTGGTGGCGAAGGATTATGAGAAATGAATCATCTCATGCTAAGGTCGCAGGTGTTACCACTTTGGATTTCAGGAGGCGAGAGAGGAAGATTGTCCTGACTTGTTCCTTTTATAGGGTCTGACCGGAAGTGACCAAAGGGAAGCAACTCCAGCTACTTCCTGTCTAGAGAGCGGTGATGAGATTGTCATGACAAGGGAGGCAACTCTTGCTACATTATCCCCCGCCAGATTTTTAAAACATAAAAATCGAATGAAGCATGCATGAAGTAAGATGGCGAGCATGTAAGAGGCATGAAAATTATGATACAATGTAATAAAAGTAACAGAAGAGGGCAAAGTTCAAATATCCAAAATACAGTTCACATGTGTGCAATCACATGACAGCAGTAAAGAATGTGTTCCAGAGAATGAATGCAGGTGGTTTCTGGTCTGTGGTATAACGTGAAATTTCCAACTTCCGAAGGGAATTTCTCACAGGAAGAGTGCTACAGAAATAAATTCTCTGGCTTGTTCTGCTGGTTTTGGTTGTTGATTAATGTTTTTACTTCATAGAAGTCAAAGGTATTAAATATAAATGAATCGTTACCCGATGGTCACAACTCCAGCCTGAAGTGTGTAGAGAAAAGGAGAGATTTCTTCTAGCTGGTGTTAACATCTTCATAGGCTCTTAGGTTGCCGGTTGCATTCTTCTTGGTGGCGAAGGATTATGAGAAATGAATCATCTCATGCTAAGGTCGCAGGTGTTACCACTTCGGAAATCAGGAGGCGAGAGAGGAAGATTGTCCTGACTTGTTCCTTTTATAGGGTCTGACCGGAAGTGACCAACAAGGAGTCTGTCACTCCAAAAGGGAAGCAACTCCAGCTACTTCCTGTCTAGAGAGCGGTGATGAGATTGTCATGACAAGGGAGGAAACTCTTGCTACAGTAGCTATATGTTTGATAATGATTAAATAAAGTTTGTCACTTGATAAAGAATAATTTTTAAAAATGCAAGGAAAATAGTGATGATTTGTAGAGAGAGAAAATAATTAAATAGAATTTGTAAATGTAAATTCGTTTATATCATATTTCCTGTAGCATGAAGAGGTCGAAATTTTTATCGACTGAAATTGGTACTAATAATTGTTTTAAAAAAAATGTTTTTCTATTTTTCTATGAGAACATTCTATTAGCATTTCTATTTTTTTTTTCTCCTAATATATATCAACACATGGGTCACTTTTCAAAATTCTAAATACATATACATCATCATTATCATCATCATCATCATCACCGTTTTACGTCCGTTCTTCCACGCTAGCATGGGTTAGACGTGTTGTCCTGTTGTGACCAGTAGCCGGTCGGCTGACCATGTCTTGTTCATGCGGGAACTGATTCTTGCTTGATTTCTACAGCTGGATGCCCTTCCTAACACCAACCAAATTACAGTGAGTGCTGGGTGCTTTTTTCTGTGGTACCTACACGTCCACTTTATAGTGTGGGCTGGATGCTTTTTTGCCGTGACACCTCCACGACCACTTTGCAGTGGGAGCGGGTGGAGGCATATTGTCTATCTGCTTCAGCTTCGGCTTGTACCCGTGGGGGGGGGGGGGGTCTTCTGTATTACTGCGTGACGCCAGAGGTCACGGTCGTATGTCATCGCCTTTGAGAGGTGTAATTGGGTAAGGTCGGCTTCTATCATCTCATCCCTGGTCATCTTGGGTCTCCCCACTCCGCGGCTTCATCGATTTCTAGTGCTCTGCACTATTTTTATGCAGCTGTCATCCTTCATATGCATCACAACCATACCAGCGCAACCGCCTCTCCTGCACACACCATTTGATTCCTCTTCTGCTCAGTCTCTCTCTCAATTCGTTTATGCTTTGTCGTTCACGTATATTATTATTACACATCCATCGGAGCATGCAGGCTTTGTTTCTTTCTAATCTTCGCAAGTCTTCCACATTCAGCGCCCAGGTGTCACTACCATGTAACATTGCTGTTCGTATACACGCATCATACAGTCTGCCTTTCATTATGAGGGAAAAGCCTTTTGCAGCTAGCAGTGGCAGTAGCTCCCTGAACTTCTTCCATCCCGTTCTTACCCTAGTTATTGTAATGCATATATATCCATATATACATATATCCATGCTAGCATGGAAGATGGACGTTAAACGGTGATGATTATATATATATATATATATATATATATATATATATATATATATATATATATATATATATATATATATATATATATATATATATATATATATATATTCGTTAATGCTGTACTAAAATTTGTATTTTAACTCCTAGAATTAAAGATTAACTGATTAATTTAATTAGATGATTCTATTGATTGATTAATTGTTTATGTTTGTTTGATAACTTCTGGTTGAGTGCTTAATTCGGTTTGTCTAAAGGAATTTCATTCCTTTGTCTCAAATTTGAATTCACCGTCTATAGCGAAATTTATTGCTAGAACATATCCGCAGAGGCTAAAGAACACAAGATTTGCTGAAGAAGTAAATCCTTTGTTCTGTCGTCAAAAACCATTAACTTGCAGACACCTGCAAGCGGATTTTGTCCATCTTGATTTGCAGAAACCTAGCGCTGATGTTGTGTGCTGTATGTGATTTATATCGTGTGCTATACGATATGCATTATTTGGTGCATTCCGTCCCAGCGTTCTGTCCAGATCAGTCTAAAATCTTTTCCTGAGTCCTGTATTTTCGTTGCTGTGGTAATGCGGCTGGACTGCCGATCGCTATATTTGATTTGCTAAGCTGTCTAAACGTATTGTTATTAATCTGGGGTACTATTCCCATTCGGGTGCTGAAGCTACATACCGAATTTGCATTCGTTAGCTTGGCCGCAAACTAAAGCTTCGTTAATGCTGTACTAAAATTTGTATATATATATATATATATATATATATATATATATATATATTGTTATACTTTGGGAGGGTCATGTTGCCAATAAGAAACACACGCACCAGTTGTTTCACTCTAATTTATTATAAACTAAATTTATAAATTTAAGAATTTATAAATTTCCGGTTGGTTGGCTGGTTCCACAACCGGACGGTTGTTCATATATTGTCAAAGATCTTTCGTCACACATTCTGTGACCTCTTCAGTGACTGGGGATTCTTTTCTTTGTTTTGTGCCTATCCTTTGTTCTGTCCTACGCCATCTTGTTTTTGTGTCACAAAAACAAAGAAAAGAATCCCCAGTCACTGAAGAGGTCAAAGAATGTGTGACGAAAGAACTTTGACAATATATGAACAACCGTCCTGTTGTGGAACCAGCCAACCAACCGTAAATTTATAAATTCTTAAATTAATAAATTTAATTTATAATAAATTGGAGTGAAAGTAACTGGTGCGTGTGTTTCTTATTGGCAACATGACCCTCCCAAAGTAAGACAATATCGGTTTTAACAAACGTTTTCAGATAAAGAATCTTGCTAAACAAATTCAGAAACGAAATATATGTATATTCTTTTTTACAATACACTCTTACTAGGAAATTCTACAGATTAATTAGAAACAACTACCAAATATTAAAAGTCAATATGGTTATTTTAATTATTTTATTTATAATATATATATATATAGTAATAATAATAAATTTGAAGACTAAAATCCAGAGAGGGCTCGATAAGGATAAATATATATCAAGTATATAAGAACCGTAGAGCAAATATTTATTAAAATAACAGATTAAAGTTTAAGCAAAGAATCGCTGCTTTCACCCTTAACGGGATCTTCTGAAACTAAAAAAGTCAATCTGTGAACGCAGAAGTAAATATTTCAAAAAACGTTGCAACCGGAGGAAGACAGAAGGACGATACTTTGGTTCGTGGAAACGTTCTCTAGCAAAGAACGAGAAAAAACGAAGGTAATACGTCATTAATAGGAACGGTGAAAAACAATTACACGCAAAGACAAAACCACGTTTATGGTATAAAAGAAGTCGTAGACTAATATTCTATGAGGTGGTTCATGGAGACGTTCTCTGGCAATGAACGAAACAAACGAAGATAATACGTTATTATGTGGAGCGGGTAGAACAATTGAACGCAAAGACAAAACCGCGTAAATGGTATAACTGAAGTCGTAGACTAAAATTCTAACTAGGAAACCGAATCATTCTCGTCTTGAAAGTTAAGAATAAAGTAAATAAAATGCGGAGGTAATTGAAAATAAATAAATACATACACACATCCAAATACGTACATACACAGGCATACGCGAAAGGACTCGCCATAGGTATACAAATACAAGCACGTACACAAAACTAAACTGCAGGCACATACAGAATCCACGCAACGCCTGTACCCGCACACATACGAATGTATACACTAAATACACATAAACATATATATATATATATATATATATATATATATATATATATATATATATATACATATATATATATATATATATATATATATGTGTGTGTGTGTGTGTGTGTGTGTGTGTGTGTGTGTGTGTGTGTGCGTGTGTGTGTGCGTGTGTGTGTGTGTGTATGTGTGTGTGTGTGTGTGTGTGTGTGTGTGTGTGTGTGTGTGTGTGCGTGTGTGCGTGTATAGATATAATTAAATAAACGTATATAAATAAATAAAAACGTATATAACGCGCGCTCGCACATACCTACATGTAAATACACATATGTTCGGAGACGTACGTCAACCAAAACACAAAGTACACATATACACACACCCTACATACGTACGAACCCACATACTCACACAGACGTAAAACTCGCGTATACACATAACCAAATACATATGTACCAATATATATAATATATGCGCCATAACATATACAATCAAATATACGTACGAGAAAGTATACTTACCTTCACAAAACATACAGGTAATATACACTTACCTATACAAATAAGTAATGGTATAAACATAACATATACTTAGCTACCACATCAAGACGTAAATTATACGCGTATAGTTCGTACTATCCGTATATATATATATATATATATATATATATATATATATATATATATATATATATATATATATATATATATATATATATATATATATGTAATACAGGCTGTAATACAGGAAAGTTTTGTGCAATTTATGTTTACAAGCCGAAATTGCCTCAGATTCTTTGTTTAGGATGTGGTCTTTGGCATAGAGTATTTCCAGGGCCTCTGCGGCGCAGAGGTCACATGGTCTTTTATTTCCGTTATACGATCTAGCCCTAGCTAGGATCTCCCAGTGTAACTTATATTGGGCGTGGTTGTCTTTTAGACTCCAAATATAAGCTGAAAGTGAAGTCATATTCCTTCTAAAAGGGTTAAGAAAAGAATGGGTATGCATGTAAAGACGATGCTTGAATCTATTGGCGGTTAACCCTATTTAGGCCCTACGGGACGTGGGTGTTTCAACCTTACATTTGTAGACAATGTTACAAGAGAGGTATTTCCCAGATAGGGTGCAGTCAACCCGATTGTTACAATTACAGTTAGTACTAGCTACAGGGTTGCACGTGTTCCTACGGCTAGGTAGTTAAGACAAATTTGAAGCTGTGATGTTATGTGCAAGGTTAGGAGTCGTAGAGTAAGAAATTATAATGGTATTTCTATTGAAAACTTTACTATATTTATGTGTTGGGGGAAAATGCTTCATAATAAGTGAGAGAAAGATCTTAGCTAATGGTGTGGCCACCTCCATAATATATGGTGGGTTATACCATATGTGTCGGGATCTATTTCTTCTAGGTCTATTCTCGTACTATTTATATGCTACCTTATCTACAAATCCACTCCGAGCAAGAACTTCATTGTAATATGTGGAATGGTTGTTGAAAATATGCTCGTTAGTAGATAGACGGGAAAGCCCCAACGAAACGTTTCTTACCAGTTTCTTGGTTATGCTGGCAGGATGGTTAGAATGCTTACTTATGTAATTAAGCGTATCATTTGGCTTTCTATACGGGTAGTGCAAGCCATTCGACAAATTGAGGGTAACGTCGAGGTAATTAACGACCGAGAGGTTGGCCTCAACCTGTATGGAGAGGTTGAAGCCTTTAAAGAAGGCTGTGAGTTCTTTTCTGAACTGTGGCAAGCATGTGGGCCGCACTTAGTCATGGCCAAAAGACCATCATCACGGTACAAACACAGCCCACGTTGGGGAATTCTTCCTTGATAGAGAAAATAAAGAAAAGGCCGATAAGATCAGTAACCTCCGCAGAATCGCTGGCGACCATACTCACGTCGAATGGGGTACTATTAGATTTTTTAATCCAAATAGAGTTGTCGAAATTAATCACCAACTTACGGGCATTGAGGATGACATCAACTTCGAAATCCTTAACCACTGTGAGTGTTTTACTTAAATTGATAGCTCTAAGGAGAAGATGGAGGAGTAGTAATTGTTGATGTTGAATTGGATAAAACGGCAATGTTCCTTGTTGCATATGACGTTGAACCAATCAATCACCGCGAAGGAATTGTTCCACAGTGCAAGAGGAGCCAAACTTCTAATTTCAGGTTTAATTCTATCTAAAATCCTTTTAATAAGTCTACCTAAATCGGACTTTGTAGGGTTAATAAGCCGAATAGAGGGGTTGTTCGGGAAATTGGATTCGTGATCCTTCAGGGTAATGTGGGGAGAAATAGGGTCCAGAGATTCAATCCGGTCCAGGGTGTTGAGATCAGAGGTAATTTCATACCCAGCATCGTTGATTTCATTAATGACGCTCCGATTAGTTTTAATATATATATGTATATATATACCGTCTAACCCATGCTAGCGTGGAACATGGACGTTAAACGAAGATGATCATGATGATGATAATGATATTATAAATAAAAAATTAAAATAACCATATTGACGTTTAATATTTGGTAGTTGTTTCTAATTAATATATATATATATATATATATATATATATATATATTTATATATATATATATATAGAGAGAGAGAGAGAGAGAGAGACTTAATTTCATATGAATTGAATAAATTTAACAAAGGAGGGAAATTCCGAAAATGGAATTATTTTATTCCTTTATAATTCAAGGATCAACAATATATTTTCTACAGTATAGGTTTAATTCAGGAAAATTTACCACCAATGCCATCATTTTTTCTTTCTTTATATCACACACACCTTTGCTGTTTCCTTTCCACAATGTGAGCAAAGTTTAAAAAACTAATTCATCTTTTAGTTTTGTTTCTCCCTTTCCTCAAACACAAACAAATGTACCCACTCTTACCATCCCTTTTCATACAGATTTGAATTTGAAAAACACTAGTACCCCCATCACCACCAACACCACAAACACTAATATCCACATGTTCTCTTTCTCTCTTTGTCTCACTTTCTCTCTCTATGCACAGACACTCTTATCATTCCTTTTCCTCAGCATAACCAACAATTTACACCACACAAAACCTATCAGTAGAATTTTGATGTGACATATGATAAACAATGAAGATGATGATAAATAATAATAATAATAATAATAATAATAATAATAATAATAATAATAATAATAATAATAATAATAATAATAATAATAATATTCAAATATTCAACTTTGTATTGTACACTGTATATCCAAAAAAGAAAATGGCTATAAATGGAAGAAGAACCCCCCCTCCTCTCCTCTGTCTACACTATATAGAACAGCCAAACTCACCAACACCAGAAACTAGATACACCACCCACCTCATCACCTGTGTACACTAAACACAACAGCCAGATAACGGCAATTTCACCACCACCGCTCACTACTGCCATCATTACCACCACTATCCCATCACCGCCGCCACCACTCCTTCACTCCTTCACTGCTACCACCGCTACAACACCATCACTACAGTAATACGATCACATCACCACCACCACTGCCTCGGTATCGACATCACCACCACCACTGTCTCAGTATCGCTACCGCCGCCAGTCTTCCACTTCTCCCGGCTGGCTGCTGCCACCACATTATAGAATTCCTACTACTAAAAAAGAGGAAGGCATCAAAATATATAGATAGACTCAAAAGAAAAAAGAAAAAACAAACAACAAAACCAAAGCAGCACAGCAACAACAGCAAAAAACGAGAAAAACAAACAGAGAAAAACAAAAACAAAAAAAAACAACAAAAAACGTAAAGAAAATAAGAATGAAGAGAGAAGCAGGCGGACGGACAGAGAAGAGGGGGGAAAAACTAAAACTAAAAAAACAAAAACTAAGTCAGACATTCGAACACTACATTACAATGAAACTTATGCTTATTCATTTTTGGGGCCCTTTCTGCCTGTGTGTTTGTTTGTTTATGTGTGTTCGTATACAGCGTGGTGATAATGCCACACAAGGGCCAAGTGGAACGGCGAATCCACAGATGGCTATGTAACCATACATTCGCCAATCCTCGATAAGAGTGTTTAAATATCGAACATAAACAGTTCGAATAACGGTGAAATGGAGACTAGAACGTCATGTGACAGACTCTCACCCAACAGGTGCCCCCTGGCTCAGCAGCAGGAACCTGACTGTCAACCAAATACTGCTGATGTTGGAGGAAGAAGAAGAAGGAAAGGGGCCAGAACCAACTGGACGAAAGAATTGAATAGAACTGTTATGCAATGTTACCTGAAAAGTAACCCCAGGGAGAGGGGCTACAGGAGACGGATGCATAACATCTGGAACGAGATTGGTCTATTTAAATTAGATGAACAAAAATTGGCCGGGCAGGCTCGGGTAATAAGAACTAATGGGTGGATAAGCGAGCTGGAACTGGAGGAACTGAGCAGAGAGAATGGCTTGGAGATGGCGGGTGTAGTATGCCAGACAAGCGAGCCAGTGGGAAATGAAGGTGAAGAGGTCCTGAGAACGGAGGAACCATCCGAAGCAGACAATGATCTGAATACTGAGATAAATAATACCTGGAACAGAGATACGGCCACTGAGGAGATGAATGCTGACGGGCTAGGACAAGATTCGGTTGACATCCTAAATTTAGTGGTAGATGAATTGAACAATGATAGTGGGAGACCTAAGATTTGTAGACAGGAAAAAGTTAAAAGAAACAACAGCTAAGGTAAACAAAGTCATCCCATACCTTGAGGCGAGGAGCCTTCACCAGTGCAACAATATCCTCAAAGCAACAGCAAATACGGTGAGGAAACTACTTGGTATAAAAGCGAGAGGAAACAACAGACAAGAAAGAGCAGAGCCGTGGTGGAAGAAACGACTGAGTGGTCAAATCGGGGAAATGAGAAATGACATAGGAAAGCTTGAGTCACTACTGAATGGGACACTAAAAAACATAGGCACTAAAAATAGACTGGAAATAAAGTACAAAACTAGGAGGAAAAAGCTAAATATTATCATAGAGGAACTGAAGCAACGCATTGTAGCAAAGAGTGCAAAAATCAGGCGATACGAGAACAGAGTCAGTCAGTATAAACAGAACCGCATGTTCGACAACAACCAGAAGATGCTGTTTGGACAGCTTGAGGGGAAAGAAAGAGGCAACGACTTGATCCTTGGGGCGGAGCAAACTAAAACATTCTGGAGAGGAATATGGGAGCAGGATGTTAGACATAATGTCCAGGCAGGGTGGATTGAGACAGTACAGAGGGAGATCGGTGAGCAGGCACACCAACAAACTGATTTGAGTATCACAGTTGAAACTCTTAAGGGGCAGGCCAAAAAACTAACCAACTGGAAATCACCAGGCCCAGATGGTGTGCAGGGGTATTGGATTAAAAATTTAACATCCCTCCACCCGAAGCTGACGGCCATGTTCAATGACTGCTTGGTGTCGGGTGAGGTGCCAGAGTGGTTGACAAAATGTACCACAGTTCTGATAATGAAAGACCGAATCAAGGGTAATGATGTTACCAACTATAGACCTATCACATGTCTGTCCGTAATGTGGAAACTGTTGACGAGCATTGTGTCTGAGGAAATCTACCATCACCTCCACACAAACAACTTGTTACCGGACGAACAGAAAGGATGCCGAAAGAAGTCACGTGGTACAAAGGACCAGTTACTTATTGATAAGATGGTAATGGGGAATTGCAGGAGGAGACACACTGATCTTGCCATGGGATGGATAGACTACAGAAAGGCATTTGACATGGTGCCTCATTCTTGGATCACCAAAAGCCTGGAGATCTTCAGGGTGGCAGATAACATCAGACAGTTGCTGGGCAGGAGTATGGGGTCCTGGGAGACAGAGTTGACATCAACTGGAGTATCCTTGGGAAGCGTGAAGATCAAGAGAGGTATCTTCCAGGGAGATAGCCTGTCCCCTCTGTTGTTTGTCCTTGCCCTGATGCCCTTGACCATTATGCTGCGAAAAGTGAAAGCAGGATACAAGTTGGGAAAGGGAGAGCTTACCATCAATCACCTCCTCTTCATGGACGATCTTAAGCTCTTCGGGAAAAGTGAGAAGGAGTTGGATGTGCTTGTTGACACTGTCCGTATTTTCAGCAGTGATATATGTATGCAGTTTGGTATTAGTAAATGTGGAGTCATTGTGATGAGGAGGGGTAGGTTGAGCAGAAGTAACGGGATCCAGATACCAACAGGTGAGATGATAAAGGAAATTGACTCTGAGGAAGGATACAAGTATTTGGGCGTTCTGGAGGCTGATGGCATAAAGAACAAAAAAATGAAGGAATTGTTAAGAACTGAATACATTCGGAGAGTAAGGAGCGTATTGAAGTCACATCTGAACAGCAGAAATGCCATAAGCGCAGTAAATTCCCGAGCTGTGTCTATTATTAGGTACAGTGCGGGAATTCTGAGATGGAATGTTGCTGAACAAAAAGAAATGGATAGGAAGACTAGGAAGCTATTGACTATCTACAACATGTTCCACAAGAGGAGTGATGTCGATAGACTCTACCTAAGGAGATCTGAGGGTGGAAGAGGTCTTATCAGCATAGAGGACTGTGTTCAGATGGAGAAAAACAACCTATACAAATACGTGACCTATAGTAAGGAGCCAATGCTCAGAACTGTACTGAAGGAGAGGGCAGTAGGACAGGGGATGTCCAAGGAGGAAACAACATCAAGGAGAAAGAGCAGCCTTAAGGGAAAATCCCTTCATAGTACCTTCTTTGAGAAAACTGAATTTAGAGATCCACAGACATGGAACTGGTTGAGAAGAGGAGACCTCAAAAAGGCTACAGAAGGAATGCTAATGGCTGCGCAGGAGCAGGCCCTCAAAACGAAGTGGTTGAAGCACCATATTTACAAGGAGGAGGCTAGCCCACTGTGCAGGATCTGTGGAGAGAGAGAGGAGTCTGTGGCTCACATTGTGTCCGAGTGTAAACACCTAGCCCAGACCCACTATAAGGGCTGGAGACACGATGTGATGGGCAGGGTGATCCACTGGCACCTGTGCAAAGTAAACAATTTACCACATTCTGAGAAATGGTATGAGCATAGGCCAGAGGCGGTGATGGAGAACAATCAGGTGAAGGTGCTGTGGGATTCTAGGATACAGACGGACAAAAAACTGGAACACAATAGACCTGACCTGGTGGTTGTGGACAAAGAAAAAAGATCGTGTCTGATTGTGGATGTGGCCTGCCCTTTCGACACGAGAGTGCAAGAGAAGGAGAGGGAGAAAATTAACCGATACCAGGACTTAAAGTGGGAGGTGAAAAGGATTTGGAACTGCCATGAAGTCAAAGTGATCCCGATTGTCATAGGCGCATTGGGGACTATCTCCAAAAGTTTCCAGGGATGGTTAAAGAAAATCGGCCCCTTCACGCTTTTTGGAACGCTTCAAAAGGCATGCTTGCTTGGAACAGCAAGAACCTTCCGATACGTCCTGAATATCTGAGGCTGCAGGTAGTGGCTTGATATTCAATCCAACGGACTTTCCAGTTAACCAACATCAATGACTGAGATTCAAGGAATAACAACAATAATAATAATAATAATAATAATAATAATAATGCTTTCTTTATTAACCACAAGGGTTTACACAAAGTAAGACATTAAGGACAGTGAAGGACAATACAGGACAATACAGAACAATACAGGACAATACAGGACGGTACAAATGGGCATTTCTGCATATGAAAAAAAACCAAAAAAACAGAGGATATAACAAAAAAAAAGGAACAATGAAAAATTCCCCAATAGGGGGGAGACTTCCGAGGGCCATCGTGGAGAAAATCCATTAAAAAAAGCCATGGTGTCCCTGACCACCAGGGCAAGTGCCTTCTCCAAGTTTTCCACCTTCAATTTACAGGCACATACTCAGAGTATGCCCATTCACTCGGGCCATACTTGCTTCTCTCACCCATCTTTCAACAATATGCTGGGAAGAGAGCATTCCCCTCCATGCCCTGATTTTCCTTTTCAAATGAAATTTGAAAAAGGTAATCAGGGCATCACCGAAGAGGTAAGTGCTTGTCTTCAACCCTTTCAGACGCGTCTACCGTACTATCTCTTTCGCCATGGCCACCAGACAGATAAAAACTGCCTGCCCTTCCCGGCTAAAGGAAGAGGGCGGGGCAATCCTCACGATAGACTCAGCTGATAGCCGGATCCGTGCTACACGCGACAGCAAGTGTTCGACATAAACCCACAAGTGAGCAATGCTCGGACACTGGACGAGTGCGTGCAGGACGGTTTCGTCGCCCTGTGCGCATCTCGGACATGCCCGACTGACGGCACCTCCATGCCTGTAGATTTTATACCGAACTGGCAAAGTTCCTCGGTAGCACTGCCAGGCCAGAGATTTCTGGAAGTTGTCCATAGGCCCCGGCCGAAAGTTCTTCCGAAGAGATTGGCTAGTTGATTTTCGTTGATGCCTAGAGTTTCCCCAAGTACGTCGTCGCTCTTCCCTCCACTAATCCTCTATAGAACGCCAGGGTGGAGTTTCCACCGATCACATTACCCGACTGGTCGAGGCCTGAGAGCGCCTGAAGACATTCCAGTCTCCAAGCGCTTCCTCTTGGTCTTCGCTTGACCCAGGACTGCAGCTCCATCTAGGAGACGAGCTGGGGAAAGACGCGTCTAGCAAACAGCGACCACACCTGATCACCGTCGAGGAAGAGGTGGAGATGTCTTAGCCTGAGAGCGTGTCTGCGCATCATCAGCCACGGCATGCCCAGCCCTCCACGTAACGAGTGTTGACAGCAGATGGACCGCCTGACCATCGGAGCGTGACCCTTCCACAAAAAGCGAAAGAGCAAACGCTCCAGCACAGTCAGGCGAGGCTTAGGACAAGGCACGACGGTCAGGCGGTAGTAGATGACGGACGCGATGTACGCATTCGCCACCTCCGCTCGACTTTTCAGGGATAGCTTCCTCTCTGCCCATTTCTGGATGAGAGAAGCCACCCTGCTCGTCACCTCGTCCCAGTTTTTGTCCGTCTGGAGATCCGGACCGAACTAGACCCCTAGCAATTTAACCGGTCCGTCCGTCCAGCGTGCGACGCTGCTGTTGGACGGCATAGACCTGCCTCGTCAGGTGCCGAGCTGCAGGCCCACCGACATTTCCTGGTTGATCATTGCTCTTGTCACCGCTTCGTATTCTCTTAGTATAGTGCCGATCGACTCGATGTGTTTGGCGTTCGACACCACTACGGTGACATTTTTCGCATATGCTGACGCGGATCATCCGCATCCTAGTTCGCACGGGACCCCCCATAGCTCCACAAGTCAGTAATCCTCAGGCACTGAACGAGTGCGTGCACGACGGTTGTGTCACCCTGCGCGCATGACGGACATGCTCGGCTGACAGCACCTCCGTGCCTGTAGAGTTTATCCTGAACCGGCAATGCTCCCCGGTAGCACTGCCAGGCCAGGGATTTCTGGAAGTTGTCCATAGGCCCTGGTTTGAAAGTTCTCTTGAAGAGAGCGAACAGATAATCCTCTTCGACGCCCAGGGTCTCCCCGATAACGTAGTCGCTCTTTCCCCCCACTAGCCCTCTATAGAACGCCAAGGTGGATGTTCCACCGATACTAGTGCCCAGCTGGTAGAGGGCCGTGAGCGCTTGGAGACATTCCAGCTTCCAATTGCTATCCCTCGGTCTTTTCCTGATCCAGGACGGCAGCTCCGTCAAGGAGACGAGCTGTGGGAAAACGTGCCTGGCGAACGGTCACCACACCTGTTCACCGTCAAGGAAGCACCAAAGATGTCGCAGCTCAGCGCATGTTTGCGCATCATCAGCCACTGCATGCCTAGTTCTCCACGCAATGTAGTGTTGACACCAAATGGATTGTCTGACCATGGGAGCACGTCCCTTCCACAAAAATCGGAAGAGAAGGCACTCCATTTTGGTCAGAGTTTGGCGGGGGCAAGGTACGACGGTCAGGCGGTAGCAGATGACGGACGCGATGTACGCATTCGCCACCTCCGCCCGACCTTTCAGAGACAGCCTCTTCTCAGCCCATTTCTGGGTGAGAGAGGCCACCCTGCTCGTCACCTCGCTCCAGTTTTTCTCCATCTGGAGGTCCGGACTGAACCAGACCCCGAGCAATTTAACCGTTCCTTCCGTCCAGCGCCCCACGATGCTGTCAGACGGCATGGACTTGCCTCTCCAAGTGCCGAGTTGCAAGCCCACCGACTTTTCCTGGTTTATATTTGCTCCTGTCACCGTTTCGTATTCCTTGAGAGCGGTGCCGAGCATCTGGACGTGTTTGGTGTTCGACACCACCACGGTGACGTCGTCGGCGTAAGCTGGCACGGCGTAAGCTGATCTCCCGCATCCCAGTTCGCGTGGGATCCCCCTAATCGTTTCCAATTTGTGAAGTAACGGCTCGAGGGCCAGTACGTACAAGAGGGACGAATGGGGGCAACCCTGGCGGACCGAGCGCATGATGCTGAAAGGCTGCGACAGGTGACCATTCACCCTCACAATCAAGCAGATGTCGCTGTGCATCGCAGCGATCCAGCCCCTAAAAACGGGTCCGAAGCCGGCCGCCTCGAGGACCGCAGCCAGGTAGGTCGACCCTATCAAATGCTTTAGATTGATCCAAGCTGATCAGGGCCCCACCCGTTCCAGGTTCCTTAACCACCCTCTCTATCA
The DNA here is from genome assembly GCA_964016885.1 of Eledone cirrhosa. Lineage (NCBI taxonomy): Eukaryota > Metazoa > Mollusca > Cephalopoda > Octopoda > Eledonidae > Eledone > Eledone cirrhosa. Next base: position 41,956,546 of record OZ024744.1, on the reverse strand, counting down.
TGTATCGCATGAGATGGAGTTTGTCGTGGATGGATCTGTCCGGAATGGCGAATGTCTGCGCCTCTCCCACCAGATCACTGACGACAAGCGCCAATCTCTTTGATAACACATCGGCCAAAATCTTAAACTCTGCGTTTAGCAGAGTTATTGGCCTGAAGTTGTCTATAACGTCCCCCTTGTTCGGGTCTATTCTCAGCAGCGCCACTGCTCCCCGGCTCACAAAACTGGGAATGCTCCTGTTTTGCTGCCAGTTGCAGTAGACATCTGCCTAGAAGTCACCGAACAAGTCTGGCATATACGCATAAAGCTCGTAGGGTACACCATCCAAACCTGGCTATTTACCCCTTGTGCAGTCAGGCATCGCTTCCCGTATTTCATTGGTTGTTATCGGCCTTTCACAGCACTGCCCTGCGGTCGTCGAGAGCCGCGGCAGTCCGTCGAGGTATGCACCGAAGTCCATACTCCGATCCGGCCCGCCGCTCCTTAACAATCGAGCAAAGTGCTGTTGCTCGGGTTCGAGCAACATGCGCCCAATTTGATCAGGCAAAACTGAATTGTGGACTTGTTGCCACGTCGCGTCTCCACCACCCGGGCCCATTGAATGGCTTTCGTCCCCTCGTGTCTTAGAGCACGCACGCTAGCTCTGACAACGCATCCTTCATACTTTGCGTTGAAGAATTGGTCGAGTGCCAATCTCGCCGCAGGCACGTCGGTTGCGATGCCTGTCCTAAACGCCTCTTCTATTTTTTTTAATTAACTCGCCCTCTACTTTATTTTCCTCTATCACTAATCCTTTTCTAAACCTTATCGATTCTACTCTAATAGCCCTTTTCAGGGTAAACCACCACTTGTTGTTGACGATCGCACCCGTCAACGCACGCTTAACTAATTCGCTAATCCGGTCTCCGTAAGCTTTACGCGCCGGGAACGACACGTTCCGCTTCCAGTAGCCGGGCCCTTGCCTATGGAGCCTATCTAAGTCAACTTCACAGATCACAAATTTGTGGTCCGTGTAGTCGACTACTTTAAATTGTAGACAACCTACACTAGCCTTATCTGTTTTGCTACACAATACCCTATCTAGATACGATCTCGATGACCCGATGCGGTTTACCCATGTCCACATTGGCACATTTGGATGATCCAGTCTATACCTGTCAGACAGTTCAAAACGTCTGAGCAGGTTGTTGAGGCTTTTACACCCACCTGCCCTGGCTACTAATCCCACATAATCCCAGCGTGCATCTAAGATACCGTTCCAGTCGCCCACTAACACTAAAGTGCGGGACGTTCCAAGAAAGCTCTCTAGACGTCTGAAGAAATCTGGCCGTCCTGCCCTTGTTGGTGCGTAGACGGCTACTAGCCTGAAAGCATTGCCTTCACTGCCGGTCACGTCCAGCACCACCGACTTACCTTCTGAGTCCAGGAAGATGGCCCGTATGGCGAGATTCAAGCCTCTCCGCAAAAGCACAGCAACTCCTCCATCCCGATCCTGGGCGGCTGGGAGATGCTTATACATCGTAGCCGTGAAGATCGGTGTGAAGGTGTGTGATTCGGAGATTCTGGTCTTGCTGATGGCCACCACATCTATGTTTAGTGACCTGAGGTCGTTGAGAAGGTGGCTCTGCTGCCATGACGACCCATGTTGAAAAGGAGTAGAAAAAGATGGGAAAGACCACTTACCTCACTTCTTGTGGGGGAAGGATGGTTTGTCCGTCCTTCTCACTGTTTGTAGCCCCCTCCGGAACGATGTCTTTATAAATCCTCCTGGAGAGTGTTTATCGGAAGTCTCCGATGTCCTTGGGGAATTTTAATTTTAGTGTCGTGTACGTTTTCTGTGTGATACGAGGGATTTTTATGTGTGAAGGTGGTGTGAACTTTTGGGTTGTTGTGTGGTCTTTTTCTGTGATGCTGGTGTTGTGTTGGATGTAGTGTAATAATTGGTTGTTGTTCAAATTTAATGCTGTATAGTGTGTATCGTTTTGGTTGCTTTGTTTTGTTTGCATTTGTTGTGAGTTTGTTTCTATTTCACTTGTTGGTGATTTTTGTGGTGTTGGTGATTGTGGTGTTGGGGTTAATGATAGTGATGGTGTTGGTGTTTGTGGTGATGGGGCTGGTGATGCTGGTGTGGGTGGTGACATAGCTGTCTTATCTTTTTTGTTAGTTTGCTTGTTTTTTTCGCCCTGCATTTTGATTTTGGAAGGCGAAGGAAGAGGATTTTTTCTTTTTTGGTTTCTTTTTTTTTCTTTTTTCCTGATACCATTTCCCATTCCTCGTCGTCACAATCTGTCTCCAGTTGCGATAGGTAGGGGAGTGGAAAATCCTCCACAGGCGTTGGTTTTGGTTGTGGTGTGGTATGGTGGAGGCGCTAGTGCTAATTCTGGCGCGGTGGGCGGTGGTGGCGTTGGTTTTGCTACTGTTGCTGGGGTTGTTGCTGCTACAGTTGCTTCTGCTGTTGCTGCTACAGTTGTTGCTGCCATTTCTGCTGCTGGTTTTCATGGTTGAGTCACTGGGGTGGGCAGGAGAGGTGGTCACAACTTTTTAGCATGAGGGCTGAAAGCCTTTAGGTGGATTCCTTCGCCACAAAGGACACACCTAGGCCTTCTACCCTCAACGATTACAGTGAGGTGGCTGCCGTCATTGAGGTCTATTACCTCTGGAATTTCTTGTATGTTTTTTTGATCCGCTTAGATCAGGAGCTCCATTCCAGATCTGGACCAGTTCTCCTGCTTTACTTTTATCACCTCAATTACTTTAGTGTCGGCCTCCATGTTGGCGAGGACGGCAGCCATTAGCCAGTGAATTTCAATGGACGGCGGAACTTGGGTCACCCTGATCCTCACCAGCCTCTGACCACAATAGCTTGGGACGAGTGTGAACTCGTCACTTTTTAATGGGGCCATGGAGTGCTTTCTGGCTTCCTGTGGGGTTCCAAAGAACACGTCCACGGTTTCATATTTTTGCCCACGTCTGATGTGGGTTTTTTGAGCCCACACCAGTCCGAAAGCTTTTTGTATCTGGGACTCGGATGCCCGTTCCACTTGGCGCATTTTAATGTTTATCGTGTGATATGACACGGTGCATAGGCACAGATGATCCATGGTATTAGATGGTGGGTGAGGTTGACCCTGTAACCATATTTTTTTACCATTCGCTTGGCTTCATTCAATTCTTCCTGGCTTACCTCCACCGTTTCATTTTTGTTTGCCGCTTTAGCAAACTACACATTTGGTTTTGCGCTGGTGTTGATGTTGTTGTTGTTATTCTTATTGTTGTTGTTGTTGTTATTGTGATTTTTGTTATTATTATTTTTAGTTTCAGTTGTTGTGGTGGTGTCATTGGCGTTCGGCGTGGAAGAGTCGATTTTCGGAGAATCGATTTCGATATCACGAAAAAATAATTTAATTTTTGTTTCAGTTCTGGCTGTGGTGGTGGTGTTGGCTGTTCTTTTTGACATTGTGGTGGTGGGGATGGCGGCTTTAACACCTGTAGACGTTGGTAATGGCGGGAAATCCATGTTTGTATGTGACAAATCTAAATAATTGCCATTGCTATTACTTATATTTTCAGTGTTGGCATTTTTTTCTGTTGTCTGTATTTTGGTTGTTGCTGTTATTGTTGTAGTTGGTAATTAGTGTTCTCAGTCTTTGTTCACGTTGTTTGTGGTGGTGTTTGTTGTATCAATTTTTGTAACCCTCCTCTCATCTTTTACGCCGTTGTCACACGACAGCAGACATATTGCTGGGGGGCATGGCTCAGCCATGTGTTTTTTGTTTTTTTTAAAGTAAAATGTTCAAATATTGTTCAGATATTTGGGCCAAAAGGTCCAAATATTATACTTTCCCCTTCACAGGCCAAAGAACAAGGGTTTATATCCCTTATACAACAATAACAATTATACAACAAATAATTATAACAGGTTAATAAAGCGACTTACAGGGAGCGAGCAAAAAGACGTCCGAACAGACAAATAATAATAATAATAATTGCAGATTAAACAATTTACCACATTCTGAGAAGTGGTATGAGCATAGGTCAGCGTCAGTGATAGAAAACGACCAGGTGAAGGTGCTGTGGGATTTCAGGGTACAGATGGACAAGAAATTAGAACACAATAGGTTTGACCTGGTGGTTTTGATTAGGAAAAAATATCATGCCTGATTGTAGATGTAGCCTGCCCATTTGACACGAGAGTGCAAGAAAAGGAGAGGGAGAAAACTAACCGCTACCAGGATTTAAAGTGGGAGTTAAAAAGGATTTGGGACTGTCAAGAGATCAAGGTCATCCCGATTGTCATAGGAGCACTAAGTACTATCTCAAAGAGTTTTCAAGGATGGTTAAAGACTAGTCCAGCCCCATTTTTTGGAACACTTCAAAAGGCATGCTTGGTGGGAATGTCTGAGGCTGCAGGTAGCAGAATGATATTCATTTCAACAAACTTTCCAGTTAAATGACATCAATGACTGAGACTCAAAGAACAATAATAATAATAATAATAATAATAATAATGATAATAATGATTTCATTTATTGGATAATGATGATAATAATAATGGTTTCTTTATTGGCCACAAGGGCTAACATGAAGAAAACATTTCAGACGGCACAGAACGGTACAGGACGATACAAAGTGGGTTTTGTAAAAAAAGGTTATAACAAGACAGAAATGTGTAAAAACAAATAAAATAATTCAAACAACAAAAATTCTCCAAAAATGGGGAAGCCTCCGAGGGTCACTCATGGCAAAAATCACACAAAAGACCACGGCCACCCTGACCACCAGGGCAAGCGCCCTCTCTCATTTTTCCCACTCCTCAGTCTACAGGTGCATACTCAGAGCGGACCCGTTCACTCAGACCAGACACGCCGCTTTCACCCACCTTTCAACAAAATACTAATAATGGTTTCTTATATAGGAACAAGGCCAGCAATTTTTGGGGGAGGGGAAAGTCAATTAAATCGCCCCCAGTGCGTGACTGGTACTTTATTTTACCAGCTCCGTAAGGATGAAAGACAAAGTTAACCTTGGCGGGATTTGAACTTAGATCATAAAGGGGCGTAACTCTACACTGCAGAGCATGGTGTTCGACGCTCTACCAATACTGCCAATCCACTGCCCTACATATATATATATATATATATATATATATATATATATATATATATATATATATAAATATATATATATATATATATATATATATATATATATATAAATATATATATATATATATATATATAAATATATATATATATATATATATATATATATATATATATATATATATATATATATATATATATATATATATATATATATATATATGGAATGTTGCTGATGGAATGTTGCTGAACAAAAAGAAATGGATAGGAAGACTAGGAAGCTATTGACTATCTACAACATGTTCCACAAGAGGAGTGATGTCGATAGACTCTACCTAAGGAGATCTGAGGGTGGAAGAGGTCTTGTCAGCATAGAGGACTGTGTTCAGATGGAGAAAAACAACCTATACAAATACGTGACCTATAGTAAGGAGCCAATGCTCAGAACTGTACTGAAGGAGGGGACAGTAGGCCAGGGGATGTCCAAGGAGGAAATAACATCAAGGAGGAAGAGCAGCCTTAAGGGAAAATCCCTTCATAGTAGCTTCTTTGAGAAAACTGAATTTAGAGATCCACAGACATGGAACTGGTTGAGAAGAGGAGACCTCAAAAAGACTACAGAAGGAATGCTAATGGCTGCGCAGGAGCAGGCCCTCAAAACGAAGTGGTTGAAGCACCATATCTACAAGGAGGAGGCTAGCCCACTGTGCAGGATCTGTGGAGAGAGAGAGGAGACTGTGGCTCACATTGTGTCCGAGTGTAAACACCTAGCCCAGACCCACTATAAGGGCAGGAGACACGATGTGATGGGCAGGGTGATCCACTGGCACCTGTGCAAAGTAAACAATCTACCACATTCTGAGAAATGGTATGAGCATAGGCCAGAGGCGGTGATGGAGAACGATCAGGTGAAGGTGCTGTGGGATTTTAGGATACAGACGGACAAAAAACTGGAACACAATAGACCTGACCTGGTGGTTGTGGACAAAGAAAAAAGATCGTGCCTGATTGTGGATGTGGCCTGCCCGTTCGACACGAGAGTGCAAGAGAAGGAGAGGGAGAAAATTAACCGATACCAGGACCTAAAGTGGGAGGTGAAAAGGATTTGGAACTGCCATGAAGTCAAAGTGATCCCGATTGTCATAGGCGCACTGGGGACTATCTCCAAAGGTTTCCAGGGATGGTTAAAGAAAATCGGCCCCTTCACGCTTTTTGGAACGCTTCAAAAGGCATGCTTGCTTGGAACAGCAAGAACCCTCCGATACGTCCTGAATATCTGAGGCTGCAGGTAGTGGCTTGATATTCAATCCAACGGACTTTCCAGTTAACCAACATCAATGACTGAGATTCAAGGAATAACAATAATAATAATAATAATAATAATAATAATAATAATAATAATAATAATAATAATAATAATGCTTTCTTTCTTTAATGAACATTTTATAAGACATTTTGGTGACAGCCAAAGAATTCAAGGAGTATGAAATAAGTGGAAACAATTGAGTCAAGCCACTTGCTAAACTTTCTTAGTTATAGGCCATTTCAAACTGACAGACACTTCTTAAAACACACGTTGGGGAAAAAAATGTATGAGAATTATATTACAAAGTTCTCTCATTAAATGTCATGTTTTTCCTCAACTATTGACAGATTAAAAAAATGACAAAGGGGTAGAATCATGTCGGTAGCCTGCAACTTTGATAATCGGTTTGCATGTGAATATAAAACAGAACAAATATTCTTTTATTTTCTTATTCTTCTGTTATTTTATTATTTCCTACTTATACTGGTTTCAATCATTAGACTGTGTGGTCAAGAGGAAATTTAGTAGATCATTTTGATTCCAGCAATTCTTCTTTGTTTGGTCTTTTTATTTTTCATGCTTGGTACATATTTTATCGATTTCTTTTTATGAAATCACAAAACCACTATTGAATGGGATATAAAGTACCAATAAATGTGAACACATACATAGTGATAGTGTCACACTTGCATGTACATATATCATCATCTTCATCATCAGTTAACGTTTATTTTCCATGCTAGCACATGGTTTAGACGGGTTGTCCCATTTGAGGCAAGTTTGGTCGGGTGACCATGTTTTGCTCATATAGGACTATTTCTGACTGGTTTTCTATGACTGGATGCCCTTCCTATTGCCAACCTCATTTGCAGTGAGTGTTGGGTGCCTTATGCATGTCTCATACACAACCACTTTACAGTGTGGACTGGGTGCTTTTTGGTGTGTCTCCTACACGAGCACTTTACAGTGTGGGCAGGATATTTTGTGTTACCAACATAACTTTACATAGTAAGGGTGGTGTGGGTGGAAGTAGGAGGGAGGTGTAGGGTGTGTGGGCTGTATATTCGATTAAAAGGTGCCTACTGAGTGTAAGTCTAAGTCTGTGTGCAAGGGAAGGCAGGTCTTATATATATATATATATATATATATATATATATATATATATATATATAGGTAGATATGTTTCTTTTATTTGCCACAAGGGCATCAAAAGTGGGACAAGTACAATGGGGGGAGTTTACAAAACAAGGCGTCCTCAATAGGGAGGAGGCAATAACAATATATAAAAATAAAATAAAATATAACAAAAAATAGAATTATAACAAAATCCTCAATAGAGGATTTTGTTATAAAATATAACAAAAAATAAAATTTATAACAAAATCCTCAATAGAGAGGAGGCGCCTTGGGGGGTCGCACACACCCCCGAAAAAAGTGTGCAACCCTTTTCCTCAGGAGCACAGAGAGGGGGTGCTCCCTCGTTCCTTCCTCTTTTCCACCTACAGGCTCATGTAAAGAGAAGGCCCATTCACACGGGCCATTCTCGCCACTTTCACCCACCTTTCATAAAAACGACTGGGGTGCAGCACCTCTCTCTCCATCCTGATCCTTCTTCCGAAATGATATCGGAAGAAACGGACCAGTTGTTGGCCAGAGAGAAAGGTGCCTGACCTCAGTCCTTTCAGACGCGTCCACCATACAACCTCTTTCGCCATGGCTATTACGCACAGAAACACCACCTCTGCTTCATCTTTGAGGGGGGGGGGGCGGCTTGATCATTACAATAGACTCGGTGGTCAACCGGATCGGTCCCACCCTTGAGAGCAGTTGTTCGACATAGCCCCACAGATCGGCTACGCCCGAGCAGTGTACCAATGCGTGTGCAACAGTTTCCTCGTCGCACACGCATCTGGGACAGATCATTTTGGCGGGGTCCCTACCCGGGCGCCCGTGTCAGTAGAGCCTTTCTCGAACGGGTAAAGCTCCTCGGTAGCACTGCCAGGCCAGGGACTTCTGGAAGTTGTCCATAGGTCCCGGGCTGAATGTCCTACCGAACAGGCCGGCCAGTTCGTCCTCCTCCATGTCTAGGGCTTCTCCGAGGGCGTCGTCGGACCTGCTGCGTACCAGCCCTCTATAGAATGTTGCGGTGGAGTCTCCACTGATAACCTGATCCGCCTGCCAGAGGGCGGTGAGCGCCTGGGCACACTCAGTGTGCCAGGCGCCCAGTTTTCTCGGTCTTTGCTTGACCCAGGATTGCAGCTCGGTGAGTGAGACGAGTCTGGGAAAGGTTCGTCTAACAAACGAGGCCCACACCGGTTGTCCGGTGAGGAATACGTAGAGGTGCCGTAGCCTTAATGCGTGTTTACGCATCATTAGCCACGGCATCCCCAGCCCTCCTTTCGAAGGGTGTTGACAGCAGATGGATCTCCTCACCATGGGAGCCCGCCTCTTCCAAAGGAATTGGAAGAGCGCGCGCTCCATCTTGGTGAGGGTTTCCCTTGGGCAGGGCACTACGGTCAGGCGGTAGTAGATGACGGACGCTATGTAGGTGTTCGCCACCTCCGCCCGACCTTTCAGGGATAGTTTGCAACTGACCCACTTCTGGGTCAGTGCAAACACCCTGTTCGTAACCTCCGCCCAGTTTTTCTCCACCTGGAGGTCCGGTCCGAACCAGACCCCGAGCAACTTCACCGGGCCCTCCGTCCAGCGTCCGACGACGCCATCGGAGGGCATCGGTCTGCCCCTCCACGTGCCGAGTTGCAAACCGATCGACTTGTCCCGGTTCAGCTTAGCCCCTGTGAACTTTTCGTACTCCTCCAGTAAGGTGCCGACCGCCTCGATTTCGGAGGCCGTCGACACCATTACTGTCACGTCATCGGCGTAGGCCGACACCGCTTTCCGCAATCCCGGTTCCAAAGGGATGCCCTGCAACAACTCCAACTTCCGCAGTAGTGGCTCGAGAGTCAACACATACAGAAGGAGAGAGGGCATCCTTGTCGGATGGACCGCGCGATTTTGAACGGCTCCGAGAGGTAGCCGTTCACCTTGACGCTAGAGCAGATGCGGCTGCTGTGCATAGCAGTGATCCAGCCCCTAGATAGATAGATATATAGATATATAGATAGATATATAGATAGATATATAGATAGATATATAGATATATAGATATATAGATAATAATAATAATATTATTTATACTTATATATAAACTATATATAGTTATAAACAGGAAAGGTCAGTATTTTTTTATTTTTAACACCTTATTACCAGTATGAAAAATAGCTCAATGTAAATGCGCCACATGCCTTACAGAGACGGAATATAAAGTTCAAAACAATCAAAACTATGTTCAATACATTTTATTGCTGACAATCGTTTCTTCCAAACAGCAGCCGTTTGGAGTCATCGGAGCTTTGGCAAAGTTTAAACATATAATTAACCTCCTATTCTACAGAACAATCATAAAGATATGTTGATATTATTGTTGCTGTCAACAGTGTCATATTTAAAGAGAGCAATGGGTATAATAAAGATTATAAAGGAATTACAAAAGAATAGGAGATTAATTATATGTTTAAACTTTGCCAATGCTCTGATGACTCCAAACGGCTGTTTGGAAGAAACGATTGTCAGCAATAAAATGTATTGAACATAGTTTTCATATATATATATATATATATATATATATATATATATATATATATATATATATATATATATACACACATATATAAATATATATGCATATGTTTGGTATTGACTCGGTCTATGTAAACGTGTCCAACTTTACTAGTAGGCACTTTCATTGACCTCACGAAGACATTCAACCTAGTTAGTAGAGACAGCCTGCAAGACTTCACAGGATTGTTCAATTGTTTCATGCAGAATATGAAAGGTGTTCAATTTAATGCCTCTCCTCCGGAGATGTTTAACATCTGCACCAGTGTGAAGCAGGCCTGTGTGCTTTCCTCAACTCTGTTTGGCATCTTTTTTGCAGTCATACTGAAACATGCATTTGAAACATAGACTGAAGACTTAACAACATTAACCCTGCTCCCACAGCACCCTCTGCTAGGTCACATACATTGTATGCCAGATGGGGAGATCCCAAAAGACCTACTGTATGGGGAATTGATTACTGCCATGAGAGCATGAGAGTAACCTCAATTCTGTTTGAAAGATGTCTGAAAGAGAGATATAAAGTCAATAGATATGGATGTTTAGAGATGGGAAGACGTCACAAATGATCACTCACACTGGAGACAAGTATTACACAGTGGGATGGAAAAAAGGAAAGAGAAACTGAAACTTGCCACTGAGAAAACGCGCGCTCGAAGGAAGGACACCATAGCAACACCAGAGGAGAACCTCTTCAAATGCAGTCACTGTATACAAGGTTGTCACTCTAGTGTAGGCCTTTATAGCCAAAATAGATGCTGCACCATCCTCAGTAGCTGAAACCAATTCTTGCAGGGAAATTCATGGTCTTTCAAGACTGATGTTAACTATATATATGTGATGTACGAGTATATGGCTTTCACTAATGTATATCTCTTTATTTCAGTGGAAGATATAAATAAATCAGTGAGAAAACTGATAAAATGTTATTTTCAAAGCAAAGTATCCAGTATGGTATTTGTTCCACTCAAGTTACACAGACACCTCATCAACATTCTCACTATCATAATTTACATGAACCAAGGACTGGTCTATAATAAACCTCTAGCAAAATGCATGTAATAAAATAAGATACAAACATAGCTGCAGTTTACTGAACAGCCAATGCATCAGACAACCAGCATCACACAAACATTAGTTCAATTGCATATAACAGAGATCTAACAGCAGAAAAATTTCAAATTAAACTAATGGCATCAAAAACACCTTTATGAAACTAAAATCTTTTTATCATCAAACACAACAATCATTTGGCAATACTTAAACATATCTTTTTACTACATTAACACAGATCATCCAATATTGAAAATTATACTCAGACCAAATTAGACAAATATATATATAACAATGAAGTCAATGAATACATAAATATAAACCTACATCCAATATATACAAACCAGAAATAAAATGTATAAACTAATAGATAATACTATATTTGCAGGCTTTTAAAATAAAGTCAGTAATATGTAACAAATTAATATGATAAATTTCTATGTACATGTCAACCACAACATATTTACACTCTCATAAACATCTTCACTAAGGTGTTCGTGAGGGTGTTATCCATACATACACACATATATATCTATATCTATATATTAAAGTTATATCTGTATACATACAATGCTATAAGAGTGCCCAACAGGCTAGACTTGTAAACGTGATTGGTGTTAGGAAGGGTATCCAGCAGTTGTAAAAACACAGCCAACACAGTCCCGATATGTGCAAGGTATGGTACGGCCATTTGACCAGACTTGCCTCATAACAGGATCCCCCAGTTTCCCACTGTAAACGACGTTGGTGTTAGGAAGGGCATCCAATCAAAACACAGCTCTGCTTAAAAATCCCAGTCAAAACACAGCTCTGCTTAAGCAAGGTATGGCGTGGCTATACCTTGTGGACAACTCACCTAACCCATGCAAGCATGAAAAATAAATGTTAAATAGTGATGATGATTATGATGATGATGATACAGTGTTAACAAAGACTGCACCAATGTATATATAAATATACACTTATTTGATATGTAGACATGTAAATATGACAGAAAATACGAATTTTCCTGTAAACGGGGAAAAAATGATGAACACCTTTAATAAAATGTTTGATCTAATTGATGTATACACCTTCTGATGAGGACCCGTTTAAGTCTGAAAATCGATTAAAAGTGCTTATCATTTTTTTCAATTTATAAGTAAATTCATATTTTCTGGCATTTTACATGCATACATATTAAATATGTGTATATTTATATGCACATTGGTGCAGTCTAAGTTACACACTCTGTGTGTATATGACATACAGCCTCTGTATGCTCACAAAGTCGACAATGCTATGCATTGTGGGTTAGTAGGTGCAATCAAGGGAGTGTATACATGCTTGACAGTGACACATTCCTGCCATGGGCTAATATATGATGCTATCAATCACAGCCTGCTGCACACCCACTCACAACCATTAGTTTAATGTCTTCAACAAGGTCTGGAGGCACCATTCAGGCTATATGCCTAGGGGGGGGGGGGGTAAAATTCCCGAGATCCATGGACGAGTTCTCCCCAGCGGTCTGTGTCCCTCATCATCGCTACCATGTGCTGCATCTCCAAGAGACCAGTGTCTGTCCTTAGGGCATGTCAACCTCGGTCTCTCTCTTCTAGTGTATCCATGCAGGGGCTCCCACAGGAGCACTGAGTTCAGTGTCAACTCTGGATGTTGGTGAGCATGTCCAGCTAACCTCAGACTCCACTGTGCTACTTTCGAGCTGACTTTTGGGAGGCTCCCGTACAGCTCTGATTTCTTCATCCTCAGTGTATACTGCTTAATGTTCAGAGCCATCCTCACCATTCTTGTGTAGCATCCATCCACCATCTGAGTGAGTTTATTGGTCAGTGTCCAAGTCTCAGACCCGTACAGCAGCACAGACTCCACTACAGCAACAAAGAGACAGATCTTCAGGTCCCTACTAAGGTCCGACTTCCACACAGATCTCAAACTGTGGCATGCCACCCAGGCTGTAGTAGCAGCAAAATGCACATTACATAACAATGAATCTCTTGAAGGGTGAATATATTTGTAGTGTAAAGTGTTATAAAGATTATAAAGATTATAAAGATTATAAAAAAAGATTAATCACTATAGTAAATAATAGTAAAACATAAATCAATCATAAGGAGTAAAAAAAAACTATAAAAAGAACTAGTTATGAAAGGTGGATAATTATAATTATAGTGTAGATAGTTAAAAAAACAAATCATTAATTAAGAAAGTAATTGGTTTAAAACCCAATTCCTGCGTACATGTATTGGTCTATATTAAGTTGATGGTAAAAAAATTCTGTGGTACCGTCTTAACATAAGCTGAGAATCATAGAAAGATATAAAAGAAAATGCATAGCAATAGGGGTGAAACACAGTCTGAGGTGTGGTAGATAGAGAGAACGTAAGATTGTTAAGTAAAATGAGAAAGGTCGGGGAAGGAAAAAGAAATGGATCATATTGTATATAGATCATCATCATCATTGTTTTTTCGTCCACTTTTAAACACTTGTATGGGTTGGATGGATGCTTTTCAGCACAGCACCTCTCCACTCACTGCATTCCTTCATCATCTTCTCTGTGAGTCTCAGTGATTTGAGATCAGCTCTCAACACTGCCACCCAAGTCTTCCTTGGCTTCCTTCCACTAGCATTTCCTGGGACTTCTTCCCCCAGCAATCATTATCCAAATGCATCACATGTCCACAACAATGCAGTCTTTTCTCTTGCATACCATTTCCGATTCCTCTTAAACCTAGTTTCTCCCTCAGTTCATCCAAACTCTACCTTTCTGTCACATTTACATTGCTCATCCCACTCATTACCCCTGTGAATATACAACACCTTTCCTTCCTGTTATGCCACTACATCATTGTTTACATAGCATGGAGTTTATGCCTACTCCTTTTTTACATATTGAGCAGGACCATTTCCTTGAGGGAATCAGGGTCCTATCTTCATTCCTATTTACTACCACTTTAGTTTTCCATAGTCAGAACTTATTCTCTAGTTCTTTTATGGATTCAGCTATAAGGATCATCCACATAAAGAAGTTCCCATGGACAGCTGGTCTTAAGCTCCTCTGTTATGGCCTGGAGAATTATAATGAATAGCAATGGGCTAAGAACTGAACCCTGGACTCCTACCTGAACCTTGAATTTCTCACTAAACACACACACACACACACACACACACACACACACACACACACACACACACACACACACACACACACACACACATATATATATATATATATATCAAGAGTTGAACTAATATATTTCTTCATTATACTGTGTTGCCTCACCATCCTCCTGTATACAGATGTCCAACGTAACTGTGATGACATCAAGTGCAGGTCTTCCCTCTGGCAGATTGAGTCTTCCTTGGACCAACACTGTCTCACATGCATCTCACCTGTTTCACAACCAAACAGTAGTACATGGTTCATTCCAGTGTGCTCCTCATCAACTGGTACCCGTTGGGGGTGTTATGGGGGCGGTATTAACAAGTTCAACCATCACCTGCTATCATGCAACTATAGTGCAGGCTGGTTCCCCTATTACATCACTCTCAATGATATCATTAAGCGGAGCTTTAATACAGCTGGTTACCCATCATAACTGGAGCCATCTGGCCTTGACCATGGCAATGGTAAGTGCCCCAATAGTATAACACTCTTCCTATTTAAGGGAGCTAAATTCCTAATCTGGGATGCAATATGTTGAGATTTGTCCTCTGCTTCCAACCTTATTTCTTCAGCTGAAATCTGAGACACCGCCACCCGCAAGCCAGAGGAGAGAAAGCTAAACAACTACCAGAGCTTTCACTGACTGCTTCCTTTTCGTATCAGTCACCATCGAAATCTCAGGTCTCCTTGGACCCTATACTGCTGATTTCCTTTTGTAAAATCAGACAGTAGCTTGTCTGAAGAAGAAACTCTGTGGGGTGGAGTGGATGTTGTAGTAGGTGCCATAGGACATTTTCCATGGCAATGCCTTTACCATTTAGTCTGCGAAATACGTCTGAATTACTGCTCAGATTGGGGTGTAGAATCTGCCCCTCTCTCGCTTCCCCCTTTCTTTCATTGTTTAATTCACTTTTTTTCTTTTCTTCTTTCTTTTAATTTCTTTCATTTTAATATTATTTTTATTTGCTCTACTCTTTTTGTGATTCCTGAATTTGAAATAAAATTCTAGAATTTGAAATATATATATATATATATAGTTATGTAATAAACAACATAAGATAATTATTTCATTTACCAGTGGTTTCTTGAAAGCAAACAAATCTGCTTTCAGTCACCAGAATGAAAAAATCCTGGTGTTTTTATTGAATGTAGATTTGAAAACAAAAAAATAAGAAATATGAAAGTGAGGCTCAGGGAAGAAGAAAAAAAGATTATAAATATATAATTATATAAACACACACACATACACATATACATATACATATATATATATATATAAAAACATACATACACATACACATAAATACACAAACACATATATATATATATGTATATATACACACATACATACATATATACACACACACACACACATTATTTTGTGTGTGTGTGTGTGTATGTGTATATATATATATATATATATATATATATATATATGTGTGTGTGTTTGTGTATTTATGTGTATGTGTATGTATGTTTTTATATATATATATATGTATCTATATGAGTGTGTGTTTATATACTTATATATTTATAATCTTTTTTTCTTCTTCCCTGAGCCTCACTTTCATATTTCTTATTTTTTTGTTTTCAAATCCACATTCAATAAAAACACCAGGATTTTTTCATTCTGAAAGCAGATTTGTTTGCTTTCAAGAAACCACTGGTAAATGAAATAATTATCTTGTTGTTTATTACATAATAAGCTCTGTAACCTACATAGAACACTCTTTTTTCCTGGACCTTTCCGACGGAATTACTACATTTATACACACACATATATATTTATATTTATATATATATATATATATATATATATATATATAAAAGAATAGCAAAACCCAGAGGATGTGTGTAGGCCCATTAATGGTGTGTAAGCATTATTGTCCAATGTGTAACCGTGAGCACTCCATGGTTAGATGATCACGGATCAAAACTTAGTGTAGTGTTCAATCGATAGGAACGCGACCAGTCATAACTGTGGTAACTCAGTGTCTCAAGAAACCGGGTACTGTGTGTAGAGTTATGTATAGAGAGCGTAATCGGTCTTAACTGAGTGTGTAATACGTCTAGCTATATCCTAACCTAGAGAACTCAATGGTTAGGGTATACTAAAGTAATGGTGAATGCGCGTAATCGGTCTTACCTGAGTGTGTAATCATTCTAACTATTTACTAATTAGGTATTCTAATGTGTACTCAGCTGTGAGAACTCTGTGGAAACAGGCCGAGGTCCGTTTGTAAGTGCGCAAACGATCTTAGCTGTCTAACTACCTGAGTGTGTGATTGTCTATTTTTTTGCTAATTGAGAGAACTCTATGGCTAAGGTATAATCACCTTTAATAGATTAGATAAAAAAAATAGCACGGCGCTTTCTGAATTAGTCTGGAAGCTTAAACAACAGAATATAGAGCACTCCTTATCCTGGTCCATAATTTGCTCAGCCCAGCCATATAACGGCAGCACTGGCGTCTGTAATTTATGTATAGCTGAAACCTTTAATATTATTAGAGGCGGCCGCCTATTAATCAATAGAAGAGTGGATTTTTTCAGCAACTGCCAACATAGAACCTCTAAAACCTTCCGCAGGATCTTTGGAAAGTAACCTACCACTAACTCCTCCCTCTCTACCTTAGCCATAGAGTTCTCTCAATTAGCAAAAAAACAGACAATCACACACTCAGGTAGTTAGACAGCTAAGATCGTTTGCGCACTTACAAACGGACCTCGGCCTGTTTCCACAGAGTTCTCGCAGCTGAGTACACATTAGAATACCTAATTAGTAAATAGTTAGAATGATTACACACTCAGGTAAGACCGATTACGCGCATTCACCATTACTTTAGTATACCCTAACCATTAAGTTCTCTAGGTTAGGATATAGCTAGACGTATTACACACTTAGTTAAGACCGATTACGCTCTCTATACATAACTCTACACACAGTACCCGGTTTCTTTAGACTGAGTTCCCACAGTTATGACTGGTCACGTTCCTATCAATTGAACACTACACTAGGTTTTGACCCGTGATCATCTAACCATGGAGTGCTCACGGTTACAGATTGGACAATAATGCTTACACACCATTAACGGGCCTACACACATCCTCTGGGTTTTGCTATTCTTTGTTATTTTACTTTTTGTGTTGGATAACACACCTCCACCACTCAAACACCTATCTTAAAAGCCCAGGGGCCCATATGACGGGAAATTGCACATACTGATACCTTAACCCGAATACCCAACCATGCACAGAGCCCCTTGGTGGCCTACATAGCGGTTGCTTGCACGCACAGATTTGGGGACTCATATTCTCAATGGGACAACGGCACATACTTGAGTTCGATATGAGCTGAGTACTTGCTCTTCACATGGATGTGTATTTACCTAAACATACACTTTTGTTGGACGATACGGATGTTACAATTCAATCTATACACGTATAGCAGAACATTGAACTGAACTTACTTGTATCTGTATAGGGTTGCGGTTGACTCAATTTTTCCAATTTACATCATCAAATCTCAATTTGACCAATATAACATTTATTGTTTTGTAAACTAACCTTCGGCGAATACTATATTGGTATATTTATATTTTTTCTTTGACCTCGCATCGGTGTGTGTGAGTGTGTGTGTACTCACACTAACTGTGACCGTCTATAGATCTACAGATTTGATGCTATGTTGGTATATGTATATATTATTTCTTCTTTGACCTCGCGTCGGTGTGTGTGAGTGTGTGTGTACCCACTCACATTAACTGTGTCCGACTGTAATTCTACAGATTTGATTGATGTCCAGCGTCTTTTACAGCTATTGGGAGATAGAGACTTGATAGTTTTATGACCCTAACTGAGGACGATAGCAGTCGCCGTGTTATGACTGCTTGATCTTCATATGAGGGACTAAACTCTGTGAGTGAACATCGTTCATTTTCTCCCTCATATCAGGGATTTGAAGACAATTCATTTTCACCTGACGAGATCAGTGATAATCTTTCATGGCCACACGATCGATCTATCTCTTATTGAAACATGTGTCATGATTAAAATGATTGGAAATTTATACCATGCCTTCGGATCTTTATTTTGATACAAATACTCCGTTTTACATCATCTAGCTGTTCCCATAAATGGAATTGGAGATATACAAAAGCGAGGAGAACTTAATATTGCTAACAAAAATTTATTGGACCGTTTGACACAACCAATAATACACCTTACTATATATATATATATATATATATATATATATATATATATATATATATATATATATATATATATATATATATATATATATAAACAATGAGTAGTTATATGGTTTGTTAATTATTATTCAATAGAGTTAATTTTATAACAGATTTGGAGCACTCTACAGGATTTATCTGGAGTATTATTAATATTAACAATATTAATAAATGGAAAATATCTTTATAATACCATATTTATATTATTATACGTATTTAAAGGATACTAAATTTTAGTATTCTTTCATCAGATAAAATATAATATTTGACATACCATAAGATATTGACATACCATAGTTGTTTAGATAGGTAAATTTGACAAATACGTTATATATTTACTCACATAATTATTAAATTATGATAATTAACCATATACATTAGTAGCTTATAATATACTACAATACAATACATTTTTTATATAACCAATATAATTAAATTCACATTCTTAAAATATATGTTAAAAATATATATGTATAATTACGTGATTTTTTTCTACGCTCATGTATATGTCTATATATATTTATATATTAGAAAAGGGAAGCAAGGTTGTATACAAAACAGTGGATATAGAGAAAAGGTGAAGTTGGAAATAGCACGGAAAATATATTTACAGCTCCGGCCGTTTCGACATCTATTTCTGAACAGTTCATAAATAGCTGTCGAAACGTCCAGAGCCGTAAATATATTTTCCGTGCTATTTCCAACTTCACCTTTTCTCTATATTTATATATATATATGCATAAGTTTACACTAATATTTCACGCTCTAACGACCGCCACACGACCAATATAAACTCTATTTTTCAAAATTTATCAAGCGTCTATAATAATGGTCCTTTTCTGTTTTAATGTATCCTTGTTAACCTTTGTGATTTTGAATTTTTACCGCACTGCCAATAGCGGGCTTATACTATTAAGATTACGCTAAGGTATGTCAATATTTTAACACCAAATATTATATTTTATCTGATGAAAGCACACTAAAATTTAGTATCCTTGAAATAGGTATAATAAAATAGATATGGTATTATAAAGATATTTTCCATTTATTAATATTATTGATATATATATATAGTATAAAAAAACGAAAAATCAGTGATGCATCTGGACTCAGTTTATTGCGTGTTACAATTGTTTCGCCGGCAGATAGCTCGAGACATGATCACTGTATGGATCAGGCTGATTCTACGGCTGCAGGATACCTTCCGACACATTCAATTCGTTCGGAGCAAATTTTCTCACTGGGGTGTTATCGTAAAAAAACACCTTCAAAAAACATCTTCCACTCTTGTCATGCCATTGGCTGTTGATTTTCTACGTCATCATAAGTTCTGGTCACTATTTACTGCTACACTGGTCATCAGCCATTCTCCGTCCGACACACTTCAATGGAGCCATGCTGGGTTTGGTATCTCACACGTCTGTTCACACCCACGAGTATGTACCCACATACACACATACACACACATGCATGCATACACATATGTACGCATACATGTGTAGACACACATACCCCCACGCACATATATACACACACACACTCTCCCTCTCTTACACATACCCAAGCCCCCCCCCCCATACCGACTACCACATGCCTCTTGGAGCCTGCCAAAACAGCCCCTTACATCCGGTCTCACACGCACGCATACGCGCACACAAGCGCAGACACACACGTACACGCATACAAAGACACATATCGGCGTTCGGGTACATCTGCACATATATACACAAACACTCTCAGACACATACATAGATATACATACGCACATACACGCATATCATTATGGATAGGTATCAAGGACAGACACATTTCCAAAGACATAAGCACACATACACACACAGATACAGACCTGTACATATATCTACACACAAGTACTTGTACCCGCATATAAACACATAGACAAACCCTGTCTTATGTGGGTGTACCTACGCACCCACACATACACACGCCCACTGACAGATACACGCACCATACATATATATGTGTGTGTACATAGACACACACACATATACACACGCATGGAGACACACACGCATACACATATACATATGTAAGATAGGGAGAGTGTGTGTGTGTGTGTGTATGTGCGTGGGGGTATGTGTGTCTACACATGTAAGCGTACATATGTGATTGCAGACATGTGTGTGTGCCTGCGCGTGTGTATGTGTGTGTGTATATGTGGGTACATACTCGGGGGTGTGAACAGACGTGTGAGATACCAAACCCAGCATGGCTCCATTGAAGTGTGTCGGACGGAGAATGGCTGATGACCAGTGTAGCAGTAAATAGTGACCAGAACTTATGATGACGTTGAAAATCAACAGCCAATGGCATGACAAGAGTGGAAGATGTTTTTTGAAGGTGTTTTTTGACGATAACACCCCAGTGAGAAAATTTGCTCCGAACGAATTGAATGTGTCCGAAGGAACCTGCAGCCGTAGAATCAGCCATACAGTGATCATGTCTCGAGCTACTTGCCGGCGAAACAATTGTAACATGCAATAAACTGAGTCGAAGATGCATCACTGATTTTTCGTTTTTTATACTATTCACACTCTGCATACCGCCTATGGAAGCACCATAGCTACCATTATACACGCGTATATATATATATATATATATATATATATATATATATATACACATATATATATATATATATATATATATATATATCCTTGCAAGCAGGGAAAAGCGGACGTAAAATGATGATGAAATTGTAGCGGTTGTCTCCCTTGTTTTGATTGGGATCTAGACGGGAGGTAGAACCCTTTCTGCAACTTCCGGTCAGAGCCCTATAAAACTAACAACTTTAAGCTTTCTAACTCTCTTTGCCTTTTCGGCACCAGGTCAAGAGCCTCTCATTTGGCTCTGCCATTAATTTGGCCAACAGGCGCCTGGCCTTAGCCAGGCGTCCTCTGCCAGCCGCGTTTGCCTGGCAATCAAAACGGTAACTACTAACTTTGTTTCATTCTAACATCTATCTTTGACATGTCAAGTATACTATCTACCATTGTTAATTAAATATTATACACCAAACCATGTATTCCTTGTTACATTCATACAACCCAGTATCCTCGCTATAAAATAATGATGATGATGATGATATATATATATATATATATATATATATATATATATATATATATATATATATATATATGTCACTGTTGAAACTAATTATATATATATATATATATATATATATATCTAAGGCGGGTAAAATTCCCGAGATCCATGGACGAGTTCTCTCCAGCGGTCTCTGTCCCTCATTATCGCTGCCATATCCCGCATCTCCAACAGACCAGTGTGTGTCCTTAGGGCATCAACATATGTTAACCTTGGTCTTCCTCTTCTAGTGTGTCCATGTAGGGGCTCCCAAAGGAGCACTGAGTGCAATGTCAACTCTGGATGTCGGTGAGCATGTCCAGCCAACCTCAGTCTCCTCTGTGTCACTTTTGAGCTGACTTTTGGGATGCTCCCATACAGCTCTGAGTTTTTCATCCTCAGTGTATACTGATTAATGTTCAGAGTCATCCTCAGCATTCTCGTGTAGCACCCATCCACCACCTGAGTGAGTTTCTTGGTCAGTGTCCAAGTCTCAGACCCATACAGCAGCACAGACTCCACTACAGCAATGAAGAGGCGGATTTTCAGGTCTCTACGAAGGTCCGACTTCCACACCGATCTCAAGCTGTGGCACGCCGCCCAGGCCTTGCTCTTCCTCTCAACCACATCATCCTCCGTATTCCCAATCTTTGCTCCCAAATACAGGAAGTCCTCAACCAATTCCAGCGGCTTCCCGCCTACATTAGTGATCCCCTCTGGCTTCTCAACATTCTCTACCAGATATTTTGTTTTAGTCTCATTCATTCTCAGCCCCACACTCATCGACACAGTCTCAACCTCCCGCATCAAATCCTCTGCCTCCTTCACTGTATTTGTCACCAAAACTAAGTCGTCGGCAAATTCAGCATCCGATACCTTTTTCGCCCCAACTCTCCTGCTCTGAGCCGGTGCTACAGTAAAGCCAGAGTCCTGGTGTTTCTCCAGTGCAAGGCGCATACAATAGTCCACTACGATGATAAAAAGGTAGGGAGCCAATGTATCTCCCTGGAGCACTCCAGCCAGTATCTCAAAGAACTCTGTCATCCCATCAGGTGTAATGACTTGGGCTTTGGAGTTGGTGTAGAGCAGTGATATCAGGTCCACTATCCTCTTGGGGATTCCATAAGCCTGTAAGATCTTCATCAGGCAGTAACGGTCCACAGAATCAAAGGCCTTCCTAAAGTCAATGAAAACCATGACCGCAGGAAGGCACTTTGCTCTAGCTCCCTCTAATATCCTCCTCAGCATCAGGATGTGACTGGTGGTTGATCTACCCTCTCTGAAGCCGTTCTGATTGTCCCTGAGCTTCTTCTCCATCTCAGGCTGGATCCTGTTAAGAATCATCCTGTTGAGGGTCTTTGCCACAAGTGACGTCAGTGAGATCCCCCGGTAGTTGTTGGTGTTACAGAGATCTCCCTTCTTTGGCACTGGGACGATGTTACCGATCCTCCACTGATTCGGGGCAACTCCTTTCTCCAGTGCCCCGTTACAGAACCCCAGGATGATATCATCAAAATCACACCTCTTCATCAGCTCTGATGCCACTCCATATATATATATATATATATATATATATATATATATATATATATATAGTATAAAAGAGAAAACACAGGTAAGCATTAAGAGAAGGATTTTATCCAGGTATTTACGACCGTTTCATTGGTAAGTGCTACCTTATATTGCTATACTGCAAATAGCAGCCACTCAATTATAATTGTTGTTCACAGTCCAAATTTTCAAAATAGTGAGTTACTCTTGAAATAATTCTTAATATATAGAGAAAAACATTTATTTGGAATTGTATTTACTAGTATATAGAGAGAGGAATCAGAAGGTGAGGGGACAGACGGCATAGTATAGAGAGAGAGGAAGGGGGGAGAGGTAGGAAGTAGAATGACAAACTGAGATGGAGGGAGGACTAGAGGTGGAAGGATTATTTGGTCAATTTTGATAGCAGACATCATGTCGTGGAGTGTAGTGAGTTAAAGAGAATTAAATAGATAATAGTGGGAGGGATGGATAGAGAGAGAGAGAGTGAGGGGGGGGGGAGATATAAAGAGATAAATATATATATATATATATATATATATAATATATAAGAACAAAAGATGGTTAAAAGAGTTCCATGTATTTTATTATGCGCATTTCAGAAACAAATATCATCATGCAATAATATTTGTGTTTTCATCAGATAAAACAGGAGGACATGATATGAAGGTTAAAAAACACTTGTGGATAGTTCAGTTTTAAATCAACATATGAGAAGTAGTTTTAGATTGATGTGTGATATTGGGAAAAATATTTTATTTAGAGGGGGGGGGGGTGAAAAAAAGAAGGAGATGAGAGTGAAGGTGGAGAAGGAGGAGTATAATGAGGAAGAATGAGATAGGAGGAGAGATGGGTGATAGAAAGAGAGAGAGATAGTTTTTATAACTGAGAAAGATATATTGTTTTACATAGAGAGGTTGAAAACCGTTGTAAGATAATGTATAAATTAAAAGAATTTGAAAATTAACGAAGAGAAAAATATGTGCGAAGAAAAAGAAGGAGTTAATATGTATTGAGAATAATGAGTTAGATGATAGGGAGAAAAGAATAATGAATTGAGGATGAATATTCTAACGTCAAAAAAAATGTATATGTTTACGAAGGATTTTTACAAGGTGATATAGAGTAAGAATGTGTTGTATTATGTAATAATTGATTCTATGTTAGGCAAGAGTGAGAAAAGGTACAGATTAGGGGTTAGATATTAGAAGAGAAGAAAAGGAAGTGATAAATATGGGTGATGTAGAAAGAGTAAACAAGTATTATAGAATTTGAAAGTTAACGAAGAGAAAGATAATGTAAAGTTAAGGTTTGTATATTGAAGGATTTGATAATATATACACATACATACATGTACATATATATATATAAAAAATAAAAATAAAGATAATAATGACAAAAATAAAAGCAAAGAAGGGGGTGAGAAAGAAGAAAAGAAAAGATAGCCAAGAAGGGGGAAGGAAGGAAGAAAACGAAGAAATAGAAGAGGAATGAGGGAGAAGGGGGGATATATGTAATGGTTTTGTGGGTAATTAAAAGGTTTAGATATAAGAGGGTATAAAGTCTAAGTATATGCAGTTTGTCAGTTGGTAGTAAGAGGTTAAGGGTTCGATTTGTAGTGCGAACATTTCTCTTTGAGTCTATGGTTACAATAAATTGATCTCTCAATTTTATTGTTGAGTAACCTATTCTTCGAACTTAAGATGTGGAACAGCTCAAGGTCGCATAATCGACAGCTACTCATACCACTCCGATATGGGGGCGCGTTCGATATTTTTTTCCACTTCAGGGTGTATTGATGGTTACTTTCCCTCAGTTGCCAGGTCTTGTTTGCAAGGGTAGTTACATAACGGTGCTGGGAATTTTTCATTGCGTAACAGTGTGTATACCAACGAGCTTTAAATGTATTCCCAGTCGCTCCGATGTAATACCATTTCTGGTTGTTTGATTCCACTGTGCATTGGTAAACCAAGTTAGACTGCATACATTCATTCTGTAATGGACAGGTTTCAGGTAGGTGGCAGTTACATTTCTTGTTATGGGCAACCTTGGCATTATTTGTGGGCTGCTATGCCTGAACAAGTGTGTTACGTTTTGTTTGCCTATTAGTGGGTGGTTGTGTATTAGATATTCTGTTGTGTTCGGTGGTAATTGTATTGTTATTGTTGTAAATTTGTGTTTTGGTGTTGTTATGTATCTTTTTAGCGTTAAGCATTTTAATGTGTGCCTCTATATTTGGTGCCGTGGAGTAGGATAGTCTAATAAATTTAGTGTTAAGGATTTTGCTGTATCTATGTGAATCTGGAAAGTGCCTATTTATTATTCTAAAGAAAGTAGAGGGTAGGTTAGTACTAATAGAGGTGTTAAATATGGGGTTATACCAAATATATTTTCTACTGCGTGACTTGTTTGATTTCGATGTTGTATTTCTATTTGCCGTATACTTTGCAGTTCTATGCGTAAATGTGTGTATGCGTGTGTTTCTGGAGTTTGTGTTATGCGTGTTCGTGTGCGCTTCACAGAGGCTTTCATCTATATATTCTACTCTATCTAAGTGGCCTGCCTTGTCTAATGCGGTATTGTAGTATTCTGCATGTTCCTCGAAGATTTGCCGGTTAGATGAGAGGCGGGAGATCCTAAGGGATATGTTGCGTGGAATGGATTTAATTATTGATAGTGGGTGGTTTGAGTTACAGTTGATGTATGCTAAGTTTTCATTAATCTTGTGAAAAGGTCTTATAAGTCCCGTATTTAGGTTAAGCGTCACATCTAGAAAGTTAACTGTTTTAGTGCTATACCCGTACGTTGAAACCATCCATGAAACTGGCTTTCTTAACCAAAAACTGGATCACAATAAGCAATTTTTTGCTTCTCTAACTACAGGCTCCTTATCGGTCGAGCAACCACCTAAAGATACGGTACTACCATGGAAAAGCATTACATAGGTATGTCCCTAAAGAACATTCCTATACCTCGGAGAAAGGATTATACTCTGGGGATGATACAGCGAACAAACGACTTTATACGCAGAGTTAGATGGAAAACTTTCCATTTCGACAAAGGACGTAATGGTCGCACCGTGGAATATAACAAGGAAACATACGGCTTCAAATCGTGTAAAAACCCACCTACCAACCCTCAACTGGATGCCTTTGAACAGGACTTACTGAAGATGATTATGAATATCAAATTCAAAAAGCGGAGGAATAATAAACTCCAGAATGACATAAATACATTCATAAAAAAGCTGCGAACTACCAATGGAATTATTGTCAAAGCGGACAAAACATCAAATGTGTATACGATGGATGTTAATACATACAATAGCTTCATACGGAAGGAATTACATAGGAAATACAAAAAAAAACAAATGAGGCGGCACTGATAAACATCAACAACGAGGCACACAATATAGTCAAACACCTAGGAATAGACGACAGAACGGAGCCACTTAAACCATGTACCCCCACATTTAACCTCAAAAACCACAAGGTAAATTTTGATTATAACCCCACTATTAGACTTATATGCCCATCCAAATCGGACATCGGGAAAATTAGTAAACATATATTAGACAGAGTGATAGCACAAATGAAGAATAAACTAGTGATTAAACTATGGGTTAACGCTACCGAAACAATTAAGTGGTTTAACAATATAGCTAACAAAGAAGTATCTAAATTTATACAATTTGACATTAACGATTATTACTCATCTATATCCCCCAACACCTTGAATAAAGCCTTAGCATTCGCCAAAGCCAATTCTGACATAACAGACGACGAGATAAAAATCATATTAGCTGCTAGGAAAACAATAATTAAATTTGAAAACGCCTATTGGAAACGTAAGGAGAGATTAAATAACTTTGACATCACGATGGGGGCTAATGACTCGGCTCAAGTCACCGACTTAGTAGGTATTTACATAGCCCATAGTTTACAAAGCGAGTTTAGCGACCTTCACCGTGGAATCTACAGAGACGACGCCCTTCTCCTAGTTAAGAACCTAAATAACCAGAGCACAGAAAGACTCCGTAAGAATATTAGAAAGACTCTCGGAAAACTAGGCCTTAGCATAACGTATGAGTATAGCACTAAAACAGTTAACTTTCTAGATGTGACGCTTAACCTAAATACGGGACTTATAAGACCTTTTCACAAGATTAATGAAAACTTAGCATACATCAACTGTAACTCAAACCACCCACTATCAATAATTAAATCCATTCCACGCAACATATCCCTTAGGATCTCCCGCCTCTCATCTAACCGGCAAATCTTCGAGGAACATGCAGAATACTACAATACCGAATTAGACAAGGCAGGCCACTTAGATAGAATAGAATATATAGATGAAAGCCTCTGTGAAGCGCACACGAACACGCATAACACAAACTCCAGAAACACACGCATACACACATTTACGCATAGAACTGCAAAGTATACGGCAAATAGAAATACAACATCGAAATCAAACAAGTCACGTAGTAGAAAATATATTTGGTATAACCCCATATTTAACACCTCTATTAGTACTAACCTACCCTCTACTTTCTTTAGAATAATAAATAGGCACTTTCCAGATTCACATAGATACAGCAAAATCCTTAACACTAAATTTATTAGACTATCCTACTCCACGGCACCAAATATAGAGGCACAGATTAAGATGCTTAACGCTAAAAAGATACATAACAACACCAAAACACAAATTTACAACAATAACAATACAATTACCACCGAACACAACAGAATATCTAATACACAACCACCCACTAATAGGCAAACAAAACGTAACACACTTGTTCAGGCATCGCAGCCCACAAATAATGCCAAAGTTGCCCATAACAAGAAATGTAACTGCCACCTACCTGAAACCTGTCCATTACAGAATGAATGTATGCAGTCTAACTTGGTTTACCAATGCACAGTGGAATCAAACAACCAGAAATGGTATTACATCGGAGCGACTGGGAATACATTTAAAGCTCGTTGGTATACACACCGTTACGCAATGAAACATTCCCAGCACCGTTATGTAACTACCCTTGCAAACAAGACCTGGCAACTGAGGGAAAGTAACCATCAATACACCCTGAAGTGGAAAAAATATCGAACGCGCCCCCATATCGGAGTGGTATGAGAAGCTGTCGATTATGCGACCTTGAGCTGTTCCACATCTTAAGTCCGAAGAATAGGTTACTCAACAACAAAATTGAGAGATCAATTTATTGTAACCATAGACTCAAAGAGAAATTTTCGCACTACAAATCGAACCCTTAACCTCTTACTACCAACTGACAAACTGCATATACTTAGACTTTATACCCTCTTATATCTAAACCTTTTAATTACCCACAAAACCATTACATATAACCCCCCTTCTCCCTCATTCCTCTTCTATTTCTTCGTTTTCTTCCTTCCTTCCCCCTTCTTGGCTATCTTTTCTTTTCTTCTTTCTCACCCCCTTCTTTGCTTTTATTTTTGTCTTTATAATCTTTATATATATATATGAAAATATGGGTGAGAAGAATACTGCTGGTTGCACATGGATAACATGTTATAAAATGAGTCCCTCATCAGTGATTTACCAAACGATCATGGGTATTTCATCGCATTAAAAATCATATACCTCACGTTGGAGCGATAATAACTAAAATAAGTTATTAGGACAATAGAAACGCGTAAAGCGAGTGAGACAAGTAAACAACACAGGGGGAAGCTAACCGAAGATGGAAATAAACACAAACAACATAGTTATTCTTTCAGCATAAGCTGTGTAAATATATGAGCGAGTCAGAAAACAGACCTTTCGCTAGTGAATCCGGTATTAGAAAGAATGAAAACCGTTTTCCCAGCGAACGGGAGGAAGAAAGAAGGGGAGAAACAGGGATTGAGTGAGTGGGAGTGCGAGGAAGAGGTCAGTAGGGAGAAAGAGTTAACTGACATGGCAGAGGGGACGAAAGAAAGTAAGAGAAACAGAGAGAACGAGGGAGCAGTAAGAGAGAAAGAGAGAAACACATATATATATATTTATCTCTTTATATCTCCCCGCCCCCTCTCTCTCTCTCCCTCTCTATCCATCCTTCCTACAATTATCTATTTAATTCTCTTTAACTCACTACACTCCACGACATGATGTCTGCTATCAAAACTGACCAAAGAATCCTTCCACCTCTACCCCTCCCTCCATCTCAGTTTGTCATTCTACTTCCTACCTCTTCCCCCTTCCTCTCTCTCTATACTATGCCGTCTGTCCCCTCACCTCCTGATTCCTGTCTCTCTATACTAGTAAATACAATTCCAAATAAATGTTTTTCTCTATATATTAAAAATTGTTTCAAGAGTAACTCACTATTTTGAAAATTTGGACTGTGAACAACAATTATAATTGAGTGGCTGCTATTTGCAGTATAGCAATATAAGGTTGCACTTACCAATGAAACGGTCGTAAATGCCTGGATAAAATCCTTCTCTTAATGCTTACCTGTGTTTTCTCTTTTATACTTTATACTCCAAGATTGAACGGAATTGTTACAAACTTGTGGAGTTACCCCTAACCGTACGTTGAAACCATCCATGAAACTGGCTTTCTTAACCAAAAACTGGATCACAATAAGCAATTTTTTGCTTCTCTAACTATATATATATATATATATATATATATATATATATATATATATATATATATATATATATATATAAAATATATATATATATATATAATTAGTTTCAACAGTGACATATACAGGTACTTAAGTTTCGTTGGGTTATGCACTCCAACTCATTCAGCCTGTTATAAAACAAAGATATCCTCCGGTGGTTGAATCTGATTTCTTTTATGAAGATTATTTGAGAGTTCTAATAAAGGCAGGTAATTTCGAAAATAGTTATAAATAGCTATAAATAACCAAAATTATTAGACAGGTTCAATGGAGGTAACTCTTCCAAAACTAATATCAAGAGTAGGGAAAATTTTTGAAAACGTTTAACTCAAAGAATCCAAATTACTTGACATACAAATTAATTAATAATCTTAAAAAATATTCCTTGACATTAGAATTAGTTAGGCAGGTCTATACCATTTACTTAGAATGTACTTCGTTTTTTGTGGACAGTGGCTAAAACAATCAAGGTGCATATTTAAGCAGTGTTTATCTGAAGCCAGTTGAGAGAGTATATTCCATTTTTCTGAGTTACAAAGGCAGCAAATTTCGTCCCATTATTAGGTAGATTTTTCTAATACACTCAATTTGATGGAAAAATTGTGCCGTTATTTTTAAGGTTCCATGTACACTGGAGTGTTGCACTGTTGGTATAGTGGGCATGTCTGTGGTCTTCGTCATGAGCATCTGTACGGTGGAGGGCTTTTGCATTTGCTGGTGATGTGGGGTTTAAACGTTATTAGTACACAAGTAGCCTATTTTCACTGTATGGCAATTGAATATCTGACAGTATTCATGGTCAACAGGGAAGTGAAGATCTAGTAGGATTAGCAATTTTCTACCTACATTAGTTTTCACATTAAGTGCGAAAGGTTGTGCAAACCATATGACATCTTTATATCTAGATTTTTCTTTCTAGATGTAGGGCGGCGATTTGGAGAGCAAGTGATTTCTTTCAAAGAAGCTGCTGTTTCTTAGTGCTCAATTATAGCAGGGTGCTGCCCTATCAAAGACGCTTTGCTAGAAGAGTACCTGTATATGTCACTGTTATAACAAATTATACTTAACTCATCTTTGGGACTGAGTGCTTTTACTCTTGGATATTTCTACCAAACTTTTACTACAGTATATATATATATATAACTATATTGAAAGAGTGAAGAATAACATGGTCAACAGTACAAAAAAGGGTTTTATTTACAGTATTTACAATTGTTTCACCGATTAAGTTGTCTAAAGATTGCAGAACACTTGAAGCTGTGCCACTCAATTTTAAATACGTTGTTAACTTAACCAGATCATCAGAAGGACTGATGATGATCTGGTTAAGCTAAAACCGTATTTAAAATTGAGTGGCACAGCTTCAAGAGTTCAGCAACTTTTAGACAACTTAATCAGTGAAACGATTGATTACATTGTAAATAAACCCTTCTTTGTACTGTTGACCATGTTATTCTTCACTATTTCAATATTATTACTCCAAGATAAACTTATATAGGAATGCCAGAGAACTCATAAATTCGCTACCTACGGAAACCTCTTGTTGAGTCAAACAACGCCGTACGCTAAAAAACTATCCACAATACGAAGTATTCACAACCTCTAACTGGATTACCTATAACGATATTTTGTTATCCCTTATATATATATATATATATAGTAATAATAATAAATTTGAAGACTAAAATCCAAAGAGGGCTCGATAAGGATAAATATATATCAAATATATAAGAACCCTAGAGCAAATATTTATTAAAATAACAGATTAAAGATTAAGCAAAACATCGCTGCTTTCAGCCTTACCGGGATCTTCTGAAAAAAAATCAATCTGTGAACGCAGAAGTAAATATTTCAAAAAACGTTGCAACCGAAGTAAAACAGGACGACGATACTTTGGTTCGTAGAGACAAAACCACATTTATGGTATAAATGAAGTCGTAGACTAATAGTCTATTTAGGTAGTTCGTGGAGACGTTCCCTGGCAATGAACGAAAAAAAGCGAAGATAATACGTCATTATGTGGACGGTGAGAACAATTACATGCAAAGACAAAACTACGTTTATGGTATAAATGAAGTGGTAGACTAAAATTCTATTTAGGAAACCGAATGATTCTCGGCTTCAGAGTAAATAAATTACAGAGGTTATTGAAATCAACAATGATTAAATATATACATGCACGCAACCATATACGTACATACACATGCACACGCGAAAACACCCGCCATGGGTATGCAAATACAAGAACACACACATACAAAAACACGCGCAACACCTGTACCCGCACACATGCGAACCTATACACCAAATACACATAAAAAAATATTAAATTATATATATATATATGTGTGTGTGTGCGTGCATATATGTGTGTATACATATAATTATATAAACGTATATAAATATACACACATAAATACGTATATAACGCGCGCACACACATGCCTACAGGTAAATACACATATGTTCGCTAAACGTGCGTCAACCAAAACACAAAGTACACATATACACACCCTACATACGTGCAAACCCGCATACACACACAAACGCAAGATACACGTGTACACATAACCATATACACATGTACCAGTATATATAATATAATATATACATCTATAACAAAGCTAAGCAAATATACGTACGAGAAAGTATACGAACCTTCACAAAACATACAGGTAATATATACTTACCTATACAAATATGTAATGGTATAAACATAAAATATACTTAGCTACCACATCAAGAAGTAAATTATCCGCGTATCGTTCGTACTATCCGTTAGGGTATAATGTGGGGCTGTAATACAGGAAAGTGTTGTACAATTTATGTTTACAAGCCGAAATTGCCTCAGATTTTTTGTTTAAGATGTGGTCATTGGGGTAGAGTATTTCCAGGGCCTCAGCGGCGCAGAGATCGAATGGTCTTTTATTTCC
This sequence comes from Eledone cirrhosa, assembly GCA_964016885.1. Lineage (NCBI taxonomy): Eukaryota > Metazoa > Mollusca > Cephalopoda > Octopoda > Eledonidae > Eledone > Eledone cirrhosa. The sequence continues at coordinate 41,923,729 of OZ024744.1, read as the reverse complement.
GTTATACGATCTAGCCTTAGCTAGGATCTCCCAGTGTAACTTATATTGGGTGTGGTTGTCTTTTAGACTCCAGATATAAGCTGAAAGTGACGTCATATTCCTTCTTAAAGGGTTAAGAAAAGAATGGGTATGCATGTAAAGACGTTGCTTGAATCTATTGACAGTCAACCCTATGTAGGCCCTACGGCATGAGGGTGTTTCAACCTTACATTTGTAGACAATGTTACTGGCGAGGCATTTCCCGAATAGGGGGCAGTCAACCCGATTGCTATAATTACAGTTAGTACTAGCTACAGGGTTGCACGTGTTCCTACGGCTAGGTAATTTAGCTAAATTTGAAGCAGTGATGTTATGTGCAAGGTTAGGAGTTGTAGAGTAAGGCATTTTAATGGTATTTCTATTAAAAATGTTATACTTATGTGTTGTGGGGGGATGCGTCTTAATAAGGGAGAGAAAGATCTTAGCTAATGGTGTGGCCTCCTCCATATTATATGGTGGGTTATACCATATAATGCGTCGGGATCTATTTTTCCTAGGTCTATGCTCATACTCAGTATATGCTACCTTATCGACAAAACCACTCCGAGCAAGTGCTTCATTGTAATATGTAGAATGGTCGTGAAAATATGCTCGTTTGTAGATAGACGGAAAGCCTCAAAGAAACGTTTCTTACCAGGTTCTTAGTTATGCTGACAGGATGGTTAGAATGCTTACTTATGTAATTAAGCGTCTCATTCGGCTTTCTATACGGGTAGTGCAAGCCATTCGACAAATTGAGGGTAACGTCGAGGTAATTAATGACCGAAAGGTTGGCCTCAACCTGTATGGAGAGGTTGAAGCCTTTAAAGAAGGCTGTGAGTTATTTTCTGAACCTGTCGCAAGCGCGTGGGCCGCACTTAGTCATGGTCAAAAGACCGTTATCACGGTACAAACCACCGCCCACATTGGGGAATTTTTCCTTGATAGAGAAAAGAAGGAAAAGGCCGATAAGATCAGTAACTTCCGCAGAATCGCTGGCGCCCATACTCACGTCGAATGGGGTACTATTAGATTTTTTAATCCAAATAGAGTCGTCGAAATTAATCACCGACTTACGGGCATTGAGGATGTCATCAACTTCAAATTCTTAACCACTGTGAGTGTTTTAGCGAAATTGATAGCTCTCAGAAGAAGTGGTAAAGTGATGGAGGAGTAGTAATTATTGATGTTGAATTGGATAAAACGGCAATGTTCCTTGTTGTATATGACGTTGAACCAATCAATCACCGCTAAAGAATTATTCCACAGTGCAAGAGGGGCCAAACTTCTAATTTCAGGTATAATTCTATCTAAAATCCTTTTAATAAGTCTACCTAAATCGGACTTTGTAGGGTTAATAAGCCGAATAGAGGGGTTGTTTGGGAAATTGTATTTGTGATCCTTCAGTGTAAAGTGGGGAGAAATGGGGTCCAGGGTTTCAGTCCGGTCCTGGATGTTGAGATCAGAGGTGATTTTAAACCCAGCATCGTTGATGTCATTAATGACACTTATTTATATATTATATATATATATATATATGTATATATGTATATATATATATGCATATATGCATCCTTTTACGGACACTTACTCACCACCACCACTATCATATTCTATAATTATATGCTCTCACTTATCCTTATTTCTTTATATTTTTTTTATTATTTTTCCATTTTCTTACTTTTTTACTTCATCTTTTTTCTTATTTTTTTACTTTTTACATCTGTATCTTCTTTACCTATTTATCATATGTTTTATTATTGCTGTTATTGTTTTGATTATACGCTATTCCTCTATATATATCTTGCCATGTATGAATTATAAGTATTCCGAGGATTTGATCAGAGGTAAATAATCTAATGGAGATCGAGTGACGCAACTTCGAGCGATTAGCGGCCTCTAGACTGACCTGGTCAATGAAACAATTGTTAATACCTGAAATAAAGACCCTTGTTGTACAGCCAACCATGTTACTGATCATTCGTTCACTATATATATATATATATATATATATATATATATATATATATATATATATATATATTTATATATATATATGTATATATATTATATATATATATTTATATATATATATATATATATATATATATATATATATATATATATATATATATATATATATATATATATATATATATGTGTGTGTGTGTGTATGTGTGTGTGTGTGTGTGTGTGTGTGTGTGTGTGTGTGTGTGTGTGTATGTGTGTGTGTGTGTGTGTGTGTATATGTATATTCATGGGTAAATTCATCTTAATTTATATTTTTAATTATGTTTCTACCTCACCTTTCATGTTTATAGGTTCCATACGCTAGTGGTATTCCCTGTAACTTGATAAACACACACTCTCTCTCTCTCTCTCCCTCTCTCTCTCTCTCTCTCTCTCTCTCTCTCTCTCTATCTATCTATCTCTCTCTCTCTCTCTCTTTATCGTTCGCTCTCTCTCTTTCTCTATATATTTCCCCTTCTCTAAGATGTTTACTCTCATATTGCTTTCTATCTCTTTCCTTCTTATATTTTATCATCTCTCTCTCTCTCTCTCTCTCTCTCTCTCTCACCCTCAACTTTTATCTCCTCCCTTGTATTTTTGCTCTTTCCCATTACCTTCTTCTTTCTCTCGTTCTTTTTCTCCTTTCTCTCTTTCTACCATCTCTTCCCTCTTTTCTTTCTTTCTCTCTTATTCTCTTTCTCTCTTGCTTTCACTCTTTCTCTACAGAATAGAGAAAGATAGTTAGTTGCCAAAAAATCGGTTTACTTTTTCGATATGCATACGAAAATATATACAGGTGAATTTAAATATATTGCTTGTTTTGTAAAGCAAAACAATTTTTACAATTACTTGTCTGGATGTATATACTTGTAGTGGATATATATACTGTATGTAGTTTTGTGGAGATTTGTTCTCTAATATGTGAGTAGAATCTGGACACATGCAGAAACAACTTTCCTTTTGATAGACGAGGGAGAGAGTGAGATAGCATGAGAGAGCAAAAGGATCTTTTTGTTTATTCACAGCTGTTTGTCCTTTTGTGTAAGTGTAAAACCAGTGTGTGGGCATACACAAACATAGTGGAAGGCATGGTGATAATGGTTATGGTGAAAACATGGTAACAATGATAATGGTGAAGATGATGGTAATGCAATGATCAATATTTTCAAATAGTAATGATGAAAATCTAGAAAATGACAAAATATATATGACTATGATTATATATATATATAAAGGTTAACAAAAAATCGTTATAGGTAATCCAGTTAGAGGTTGTGAATACTTCTTATTATGGATAGCTTTAGCGTACGGCGTTGCTTGACTCAACAAGAGGTTTACGTAGATGACGAGTTTATGATTTCACTTGTATTCCTATGTAAGTTTATCTTGGAGTAATATAATTGAAAAAGTGGAGAATAACATGATCAACAGTACAAAGATATATATATATATTCATTTAGGTTTGTTGGTTCACCACTGGATAGAACTGGTCATTCCGCATAGTCAACCGTAATGTAATATTAAGAATAGCACTCGACGTAATGCAACTCACCCATCTTCGTTTATGTTAAATCTTGTTGGCGGTACGAGAACGGAATTAATTATTGAGTAAAATAACAGGAGGCTGGACTGGTGAAATTCCTTAAAGATTCCTTATAAACACTATGCCCATTTCAATGACCGGGTTCTGCATGAACCCACCAACAAGATTCAACATAAACGAAGATGGGTGAGCTGCATTACGTCGAGTGCTTTTTGCTTTTCCTAATATTATGTAGTGAGAGTCGCCTCCCTTGTTATGACATCAAGTCAAAGCACGGGACAGTTGGACTGCAGCCTCCGAACTGATAACATCTTCCTAGGGACCCCCATCAAAGGGCCTAGGGATGGACATGCATTCCGATCCTTTCTTACTGCTGTTTGCGAACATATAGCTCCAGGTATGAACTAACATTTATGCACACACCAATCCATCAATAAAACAATTGTTACGTTGATTAGCTCTGTTGTTTTTACTCTGATACCAATGCATACACTACCAATAACTTCCAGTGAATTCAATGGAGTCATAACATATAAAAAATAGAAGATATTCCCATCGGACATTGACCCTATCCTTCTATAACTGATGACCATATCTCCTAAAGTGGTGACCTCCGACGGTAAATCAAGAAAACGCAGCCTATTTAATTTCGCCATTCGCTTTAATGGTAACATCAAATGACTTATTAAACTGTTGATTCGCGCAGATAAATAAAACGAACACACAGACACACGTTGAACTTTTCGTTTGGACAAACTTTTTTCTCACCTACGTGACGCTATTTCGGACAAAAAAAAATTTCCTCTAACAACATTCGACATGGATTTTTTCTCCGACACTGTCTACAACGAAAACTAGAAGTAATCTTTTTTCCAGCAGGAACAAATGGTCGTGGTGAATCCGTAGATGCATCTTCAAATATCTGCCCTTATCGACCACCAACAGGCATATTCTATGTGATGTATCTACGGATTCACCACGACCATTTGTTCCTGAGACGTACCGTTGAATTGTGTTCCTTGCTTTTTAAAGCATTTCTTACCCAGGAATTTCTGCCACAGTAAAGCTTATAACGGCTAGATTTTTCTGGCCCAATATAAGGCGACAAATTACTGTCTGGTGCCGTTCCTGCACACAGTGTCAGATATCTAAAATCCACAGACACATCCGGACTCCACTTGGTACTTTCAGTACTCCAGATACTTGGCTTCAACACATCCACATTGATATCGTTGGACCTTGGCCATTCAGCAGTGGATATTCGTACCTCTTGTATCGATCGATTTTCGCGATGGCCTGAAGCCATCCACTTAAAAGATATAACTGCTGAGACTGTAGCGCGTGCCCTGGTATCAGGGTGGATTACCCGCTTTGGGGTACCAACTACAGTCACCACAGACCGTGGTAGACAATTTGAGTCTCATCTCTTCTCTGAGCTCACAAAGATCGTTGGTGCTCAACGGATTCGGACCACAGCCTATCATCCTGCTTCAAACGGAATGGTGGAGCGTTTTCACCGCCAATTAAAGGCCGCTCTTCGCGCCTATCCAGACTCTCAACGTTGGAGCGAGTACCTTCCTATTGTGTTGTTAGGAATTCGGTCATCAATAAAGGAGGACCTTGGGTTCTCCCCGGCCGAATTACTGTATGGTGCTCCTCTAGCGTTGCCTGTGCAAATGCTTGCCCCTGTTGATCTTGCTTTCCAGGACCCTGTTTCCTACGTATCTCGTTTGCGCTCCTATTTTCAGGACTTACCGCCCATGAATACTAGGAAACAAACTATTAAAGCTGCAGTCCCGAGGGATATTGCTCGTGGACACATGCATTCGTCAGAAACGATGCGGTTACTCCACCCCTTACACAACCGTACTCTGGACCCTACCGTGTGTTAGTATGTACTGACAAACCTTTCACAGTAGACATTAAGGGGTCCAGAGAGACAATTTCGGTGGATAGACTAAAAAAGGCATACAATGACGCTCATACACCCGAGCCACAAATACCCCAATCTTTCTCTCTTGTGCATTCACCTACTCCTTCTGCCCAACCTTCACCTACATATAAGACCACGACCCGTTCCGGTCGAAGAGTCCACTGGCCCCAAAAACTCTGCCAAACTGTTTTCATGTGAACTGGCCACTGGAGCCTTTTTTTTTCTTTTTTTACTTTATTGTATTACCATGTACCTTTTCGTTACCATTTCATGCCTGTGCTGGGAGCTCATGCTTGTGGGTTCGCTACAGTTACCTTGGGGCTTTTCGCCTAGCGCCTGGAGGCGGGTACTGTAGCGGTCCCTTACGGCTGTAACTCTGCACGTATAGGAGTTGCGTCCCTTTGCGACGGTCGCGACTCCCAGTGGCAGATTCATGTACTAAATGGAGTTGCGTCTCCCTGGGGACTATATATTTGAGGACAATCAAGGCATAACTCTCTCTCGCATCCTGAACTTCGAAGGAACAAGAAGTACACCTCCAAGAGAAGATTTATGTTCTTCTCTACACACTCCAGTCTGGGAGTTGTGACCAACTGAACATCAACATGTGGTAATAATTATTTATATTAATTTATTTGACTTCTGTGAAGTAAAACCATGTCACAACACTCACCTGTATTTATTGTCATTCTTGATAATATATATATATACACTGATACTAATCTCCTAAAATTACATCACGTTTGACTATACGGAATGACCAGTTCTATCCAGTGGTGAACCACCAAATCTAAATGAATAATGCTCGCTGTACTGTTGAGCGCTTTGTGATGTAGTAGAGAACAGGAGCTCTGGGACCAGCATGCAGCTATTACCAACATGAGACTAACTGCACCCAACTCCTATTTTGGCTGCAGTAAGCTATGTCTACCTCAATACCCGGAGCGCACCTTGCTACTTCCCTATCAGGAACACTCAAACTCCGTCAGACTTCCCAGCTTCTTCGAACAATCAACATATTCTACTATACCCTGTATTGTATTGACTGAATTATACATATAATATATATTATATATCCTATATTTCACAGTTTTTTGGTTTCTCATAAACAGTTAATACTCGAACCTACACTGCGTATCACCTGATACCACCCCTACTCCTCTATATTTATAACCATGTATTTTCCAACTGCATTATCTATTGTTTATTTGTTACACCTTGATTTGTATTTTATTTCTTCGGTGTTTTCTTATTTACTTCCATGTTTACTACAATGATTGCCACTCTGGGTATAACTAGATTTTATTTTCCTTATATACTTATCCTTTTACTCATCTGTTACCTAAAATTATTACACGACACTAGAATATTACTTTCTATACCCTTTATATCTGTTTATCTTTAATTACTCCCCCTACCCACTCAGGACTCACTCAGTATATGATTTAGTCCCCATTTTGTAATGATTACATAGAAATAGTAGTACGTTGTGTTAGGGTATATACCTACATGTCATCTGTATTTATTGTGGTGTGGGATGGGATTGTATCCCGTATAAATTCAAATCTGGACCGCACATGGAACCCTGGTTAGTTTGGGATTGAATATAGTTTCTTTGCCTATTTCATGAAATTTTACTACTTTTATAGATAAAATGAGAGGTTAAATTTTTTCTTTACTCTTTTACAATTGCTTGTTATCAGTCTTCGAAGGATCTTATTTATAAGCGATATAATTGAAATACCTTATTCGAAGAGTTGGTAGCTTCTCTTCGGTAGTAAATGTTTCTGACTTCCAGGATATAAATAAATAGCTCTTTAACGCTCAATCCTCTATAAATATCATTTTATTTGTCGAAAGGAATGTAGGAGTCATTTTACAATAAATCCTCACGTGTCCGTGTCATCTCCGGATTAGCTCGGTCTGTCTGGTCTCTCGAGTGCTTTCTGAGGTTTTTCACCAGAGAGCGGGAGTGAGATTGATCATGTATTCATACGCAACTTCCCATTGGTCAGTTTGACTTTATTGCATATGAAAATGTTGCTATTGTGAGGTACGACGTAGATCCACTACATCACCCTTTGCTTAGACTGGAAAGCAGTCGATAAAAATGAGGAGAAAATGTCTGCAAAGGTAACATAAGTCATGCAAAGCAAATATAAAAATAAAGAAAAAAGAGAAAAAAAAAGAATAGTTCATATGTAAATTGTTTTACAAAGTTTCTTGGGCCAATGGACCTGACGACCACTACGAGTTGTGATGTATGTTGAAGGTAAAGGAGTGTTTGTATGTGATTGTGGTGTTTGCGGTGGTGTTTGTATTGACACATTGTAGGAGGGGAGAGTATGATGCTCTGGTGTGAGAGCATCTGTGTAGGCCCGCTTAAGTCTGTCAATAGATACTGTCTTTATGTACATTAAAGTCAATGGTGAAATGTTTATCTGTACGTGCAAGTACGCGATAGGGTCCAGAATAAGGTGGAGTGAGAGGACTTCTCACTGCGTCATTTCTGACAAAAACATGGGTCCACGAGGCAATGTCCCTCGGAACCGAAGATTTAATGGCTTGTTGCCTAGTGTTCATAGGAGGCAGAACTTGAAAATACGCATGCAAACGGGTCACATATAGTGTAGGGTCCTGAGTAGCAAGGTCAACTGGACCAAGCATCTGTTCTGCAGAGATAAAGTAGTGCCGTACAAAAGCTCGACTGGAGAGAATCCACGGTCCTCTTTAATTGAAGTGCGGATACCGAGTAATACTATGAGGAGGTAGTCGCTCCAATGTAGAGTATCCGAATAGGCACGCAATGCCGCTTTTAACTGCCGATGAAAAAACGCTCTACCATTCCATTAGATGCAGGGTGGTAACTGATGCGTTCAGCGCCGATGATATTCGATAGATCCCTGAAAAGTAGGGATTCAAACTACCTACCACGGTCTGTAGTAATAGTGGTAGGAACCTTATAGCGCGATATCCATCCTGAAACCACGGCTCGCGCTACAGATTCAGCAGTAATGTCACTAAGAAGAATGGCTTCAGGCCATCGGGTGAAATGGTCAATACAGGTCAGGATGTATGAACATCCACGACTAGCAGGCCAAGGTCCCACGATATCAATGTGTATGTGGCAAAAACGTGCGTTAGGAGTGCTAAATGCGCCGAGAGGTGCGCGAATATGTTTATGCACCTTCGACTTTTGACAAGATAAACAGGAACGTGACCATGCAGTGATATCACGTCTCATATTCGACCAGAAGTATCTAGCTGAAATGAGATTCACTGTGGCGGAAATTCGGGGGTGTGCCAAACTATGTAGAGAATCAAAAACTATTCGACGATGAGTCTCTGGTACCAGAGGGCGAAGTGAATCTGTTGCAGTATCACACAGAATCTAAGAGTCAGAAGTGGGTACAGGCAGGTATTTAAATTTGCAGGTTGCAAATTCAGGTGAAGACAGATCCAACGGTGGACTGCTCTGCAGCCACAAGATGCAAGTCAACAGTCGCAGGTGCTGACAAAGCATTGATGGGTAGGCGAGATAAGGCATCCGCTGGTGTGTTTTGTTCACCCGGTATATGACGAATGTAATTCGTAAACTGGGATATGAAGTCCAAGTGACGAGTTTCTCGAGGTGAGTATTTGTCCGGATTGGAACTGAGTGCGAACGTAAGTGGACGATGGTCAGTATAGATCGTAAACTGTCGGCCTTCCAGTGAATGCCGAAAGTGTTTCACAGCCAGGAAAATGGTTAACAGTTCGCGGCCGAAGGTGCTATAGCGGGATTCGGCAGGCTTCAGCTGCTTAGAAAAGAAAGCAAGAGGTTGAAGCTGTTGTTGGTGGTGCTGTTGCAATACTGCACCTACCGCTGTGCTTGATGCATCAACAACCAGCGAAAACTGGGCATGAGACACAGGGTGAGCAAGCAGAGATGCGTTTGCTAAATTCTGTTTAGCTTTGGAGAATGCTTCCCAAAGCAATTGGCTCGTTCTTCTTCTTTCTGTTACATAGGAGATCAGATATTGGAGCTAAGAGTTCTGCGCAATAAACCGGCGATAATAATTTAGGAGGCCTAGGAACTGCTGCAGCTGTCGCAAAGAAATAGGCGGAGGGAATTCCTGAAGAGCCTTCACTTTCTCAGGAAGTGGGAATATTCCCGCAGAGTTTATCACGTGGCCTAAAAAGACGAATGAAGCAGCGCCAAAAATACACTTCGCTGGGTTAATGCGAACTTGGTACTGCCTAAATCGTTCAAACAGTTGGCGGAGGTGCGAGATATGGTCCTCCGGTGAAGCACTCGCGATGAGAATATTGTCGATGTAACAATATACAAAATCCAGTTCGCGGACGACTTCATCCATAAATCGCTGGGAGGTACTAGCAGCATTGCGTAGTCCAAAAGGCATTGTTAAAAACTCGAATGCACTGAAAGGTGTAGTAACGGCAGTTTTAGGAATGTCCGCAGGATTCACAGGAATTTGATGGTATACTCTGATCAGGTCCAATTTTGAAAAGATAGTACATCCGTGAAGCGAAGAAGTGAAATCCTGGATGTAAGGAATTGGGTAACGGTCTGGCACGGTGATCGAATTTAATCGCCGAAAATATCCAGTGGGACGCCAGTCTCCCGAACGTTTCGGCACCATGTGCAAAGGCGAGGCTCACGGACTGGAAGAAGGGCGAATGATACCCAACTGCAGCATATGGTTAAATTCTGCCTTAGCCGCTTTCAATTTTTCCGGAGCAAGGCGACGCGGGCGTGAAAAAACTGGAGCACCCTTAGTCTCAATAAAATGTTTGGTAGAGTGAGTAGGGGTATCTGCCACAAAGTTCAGGTTCGTTAATTCCGGAAAGGAATGCAAAAGCGCATGATACGGGTCATCCGAGCTTCGATGTAGAAGACTGGACTGATATACTGGATTACTGAAGTACGTCCAAGCGCAGAAAAATTCCTAGTTGCTTCCAATAAACGACGTGTCCGCATACCAACCATAAGATTGAAATGATGCAAAAAATCAGCACCCAGAATAGGATATGGCAAATCAGCTATGGTGAAAATCCATGAGAAATCTCTACGTAAATCCAGGTCCAAAGAGCGAGAGATTTGTCTATACGTAGGGATAGCTGAATGGTTTATAGCTTGTAGTGATATCTGTGAGAGAGGAGGTTTCTCTTTCAAGAGTTTTAACGGCCAAATGTTGCAAGACGCACCCGTGTCGATGAGGCAGCGTGCGTGCGAGAAGGAATCTGTAATGAAAAATGCACGACTTTCAGTATATAATTGCGGAAAAGACGTCATGCTTAATTCTCCGTTACTTAGTTTCCCCGGAGTGAAAGGAACAAGGCTGGATACATTTATGAGCAGAGGCTCCGAAACGGTTATGGTAAAAGCATGCTCGCAATGGTGAAGGTTGGAAACGATGGCGTGAAGAATTCGAGCGATTCCGCGACCGTTGTCGGAGAGATCTCGATCTGGATAAACGAAGAAGATGTACCTCCTTCGTAAGGTCAAGGATGGCCTTTAGTGTTGCTTCGTTGGTCGAAGTGGCGCTGGCCGAAACGACAGGAAAAGGTGAAGCATTTGTTGCAAGTCGTGATGGGGTAGTAGTGGTCGAATTGCCGGAGTACTCCAAAATGTTATCAGCGGATGATGCCAACTGATCCACCAAACTGGTTTCGGTCATCGCTGCCAAAATGGCCTGGACATTAGGCGGCAGCCTAGAGAAGAAAAGCTGCTTGAACATGGCGCTGTCGGCCGGTGCGTCTTCTGCCAGCTCTCTCATCCTCCGTAAGAGTTGTGTAGGTGTATAGTAGCCAAGGTGTACATCGTTAACTAGAGTGCGAAACTTCCTTTCCGCCGAGACAGAAGTGCGGTTAAGGATTTCCTTTTTCATGCTGCTATAGGTAGCCTCCGGAACCGGGTCGGTAATCAAGTCCTTAACCGATGGTGGCAAGGAAGCAGGAATGGCACGCAGTGAAAGGTGGAGCTGTCTAGAGTCGGACAAAATATTGTGTGCGGGGAAAAATGATTCTATTTGTGCCAGCCAGATTCGCACATCCCCGCAAAAAACCGGCAGTGAATTACTTGACATTGCAGGAGAAAGACGTTCGTAAACTTTATCAAAATAGTTGTGAACAAAACAAGTAAAAATAATTTTTTAAGTTCCGTAGTATAATTGCAACAGTTGAGAGTGCGCTTATGTCGGCCAAAGTAAAAGCGCGGGAATCAGTGATGAAGAACGAAGAGGTGAGACGCCATATTGGACAAAAATGCCATGTGCGAAGGAAATATCGTGTTATTGTGTTATATGTGTGTGGCGGATGTATTCTTTACAGTCAGGTCACCATTTTATAGATAAAATGAGGGGTTAAATGTTATTTATATCCTTTTACAATTGCATGCTATCAGTCTTCGAAGGATCTTATTTATAAGCGATAGAATTGTTTCTACTTTTGGCACAAGGCCAGCATTACCCAGTGAATTAATGGTACTTTATTATATCGACCCTGTAAGGATGAAAGGCAAAGTTAACCTCGGCGGGATTTAAACTCAGCATAGTAAGGGCCGTAACTCTGAGCGTCAAAGCATGACGTCCGATCCTCTACCGATACTGCGATATAATTGAAATACCTTAATCGAAGAGTTGGTAGCTTCTCTTCGGTAGTAAATGCTTCTGACTTCCAGGATATAAATAAATAGCTCTTTAACGCTCAATCCTCTATAAATATCATTTTATTTGTCGAAAGGAATGTAGGAGTCATTTTACAATAAATCCTTACGTGTCCGTGTCATCTCCGGATCAGCTCGGTCTGTCTGGTCTCTCGAGTGCTGTCTGAGGTTTTTCACCAGAGAGCGAGAGTGAGATTGACCATGTATTCATACGCAACTTCCCATTGGTTAGTTTGACCTTATCGCATATGAAAATATTACTATTGCGAGGTGCGACGTAGTTCCACTACACTTTTAAACTTCACACCACTTATATGAATAATTAATAATCGCTTTGTATACGTTGGATGATCAGCTGGTTGTGACGGCCTTCCCGCCTGCAGTCCCCAGTGTCTGAGTCTGTCTACCTTCCTAGAGTGCTTGGAAAAATAAATTTCTTTTTCTTTCGGTAGACGAAAATACTCGGAACGGTTAGTACGCCTTTGGGTACGCCAAACAGTACTCTTAAATTTTACATTTTAATCTTCGATCTTAACTTTAAATTCTACCCAAAAACTTTATTATGACTATCAAAGATATTTTTAACTTTTACATAAATGCTTCCTTCTACAAATTCTTTAACTAAAACTCTCAATTTTAAACCTAAATTTTTAATTTTTAATCTTTAATTGTATACATACTTAATCTTTAATCGTAATTTCTAACTCTACATTAAAACCTTTTGGGTTCTGGTTCTGACTGTATATCCGTCTACTATATATGTTTTTTAGTATTTTTTTACCTATTTCATCAAATTTTGCTACTTTTAAACTTCATACCATCATGACTCTACATTCGTCCACTATATATTTTATATATTTTTTAGTATTTTTTAGGACTTTTGACTAACGCAACGAAAAAAATGTTTTTCTTCTATGTAATCTGATCTCATTAACCACTAGCGTGTGCCCATAACACGGTAGTAGGGGTATGCTCTATAAGTGTACAGCCCCCTGACCAGACCGACGAGACGAAATTAAGTAGATTCCTCACTTGAAGGCGGCCACCCAGGCTGGCAACTGCTGGCTCTGGCCGCCTTCAGGACTTAAACATTTCTCTCTACTTTTCAGCCCCTTGGATTGTGTCTACCATTATTATATTCCTTTATTAGATAATGTTCGTACACCTGATGATGTCACCGGGTTCATGCAGAACCCGGGCATTAAAATGTGCATAGTGTTTATAATAAATCTTTAAGGAATTTCACCAGTCCAGCCTCCTGTCATTTTACTCTCTCTCTCTCTCTCTCTCTCTCTCTCTATATATATATATATATATATATATATATATATATATATATATATATATATATAAATTAATAAAATAATGAATAAACAAAGAAACAGTTCCTTATATTAAAAAAATTCATCATTTTACGATCGTTTCTAGGATATATATGTGTTAGAGTTGGTATGCATATTCTATAGATCTATGTACAATATTTATACAAACTATCAGAGGGAATATACATACCTACACATATATATGCTGTCTTCAGAAATAATGATATTTGTTTATTGAAAAAACAAAGATTCAATACAATAGGTCTGTTTGGGAACAGGTTTTGAATTGACCAATAGAGAGATAGTGAAGGTCCAGGTAGTAATATAGTAGTAGAAGAACCTTAAATTATGGGTAGAGGAAGGTAGATTTCAGTTTTGGAAGGAAAAGAATATTATGAATGAAGGATTATTTTAGGCAAGAAATAGGTCTTATGCTGACCTCAGAAATAATTTTATTTGTTCATTGAATAAAACCAACAAAGATCTAATATATTCTGTCTGTTTGGTAAGAGGTTTAGAATTAACCAATAGAAAGTTAATAATTGGCCAAATGGTAAAATAGTAGTAATTGAAGCTTATTTTAGGGGTGAAAATAGGTCAGGTTGTCAGTAAAAGGTATACAAGCAGTTGCTGTTATAAAATAGTAATGCCAATACAAATATCTAAGGTGACTAAAGTTTTACGATAAGAATGTTAGTGAAAAAATACATCTATGAAAAGAATATAAATTAATTTAATTGATGGGTATATTTATATTGATAAAATTATACTAATACATATAGATATGATAAATAAGAGTTAGATGCAGTTGAAAAGTGCTGTTAAAGATGAGGGGAAATTAAAAGAATATAAAAATAATATATATATATATACTTATATATATATATATATATATATATATATATATATATATATATATACACATATATATACACACATACACACACACATATACACACATATATATACACATATATATACACATATACATATATATATATATATATACATATACATGCATATATACATGCATATATACATACATACATATATATACACACATACACACTTACACATACATATAATTATTGGGGGAGGGGTGAATTAAATTTATTAGTGAGAAATAATAAATATATATAGTTTTCAAGGATCATAGTCATAACCTGAAGTTAAAGCATTGTATATGTTTACTTAATGGTATCAGTTTTAGGAAATGATAGTTGTAAGAAGGAAAGCAAAATTATGTAGTTCATCAGTAGTAGAATATTAATTATAGGTTAACTAAATTAAAAATAGTTTATATATTAATTTCTAAAGTGTATATTAATTAGGTTTATATTATTTAAAGCAGAATTATGTAGTTCATCAGTAGTAGAATATTAATTATAGGTTAACTAAATTAAAAATAGTTTATATATTAATTTCTAAAGTGTATATTAATTAGGTTTATAATATTTAAAGGTTTATCTCAGTTTATGATTACACGATATTATTAATTCCTGTCGCTTATTTAATAGGATATCCTTAGATTTCATTATTTCAAAAAGTTCTTGGGAACATAATCTACATTCATATCTACTATTTTGATAAGGGGTGGCCCTTTTGAGCACACTCCAGGTCAGGTTATAATCTATATTCCTCTTTCTATAACTATTAATTATTTCAGCTAGAGATGTTGTATTAGCTAGTGCGGCATTTTTAAAACTATGTTTGTGGGTATTAAATCTTACCTTAAATTTGTTAGAGGTAGCTCCTATATATGAATAAATTGAGTCCTTAGTGTTAACTTTACATTTATATACTATGTTATTAACAAGGCAATTTCCTTTTAATGGACAGTTTGCCTTGTTTCTACAGTTACAACTTTTCGTGAATCCTGTATCTGAGGAGATATTATGGTTAGTTTGATGTACTGGTGGTATACTCATGGTTTTTTTACATTTATATGCATTATAGGCACTTATATTTTGTTTTATATTTTTGGTTGTTGAGTAGGAGAATTTAACCGTTGATCTATTTAAGATTTGATGGTATTTGTGGTTTGGCGGGAAGTTTTTCTCTAGGATATTAAAGAATTTTTTAGGTATATTATCCTTAATTTGTAAATTAAATGGAGCATTATACCAAGTAACTCGTCTATTACGGTTTCGATCTTGTTTATTGTTTTTATAGGATGCATCCTGATATTTCTTAAGAGAATTATTGTTAATGACCTCACCACACACATTTTTAGTTAGATTTATTGATTTAGGTGTTTTAGCTTGTTTATTAGGAGTTTTATTATTAACATTTATTAGAGTTGTAGGATGAGTAGTTGTTTGAGAGTTACTATACTGTATATTAGAAGAGTTAGAGAAATTTGGTTTTATGTTGGTGTTTTGGGGTATAGTGTGAGTGGCATTTAGGTGTGTATGTTTCATTTGGTGTTTGTTGGTAATATTAGGTTGTATGTTTGTAGTGTTATTGGTAGAAGGTATATATACTAATCTATTTTTGTGGCCACTTCTAGCTAAAGCTTCGTTATAAAAGGTCGCATTTTTATCAAATATATCTTGGTTAGATGAAAGGTTAGAAATTCTAAGTGATATATTATATGCAAGGTTTTTAAGGATAGATTTAGGGTGATTAGATTGTGAGTGTATGTAGTGTAAATTTTGGTTGGGTTTATGGTAAGGTTGGTAGATACCCGTAGATAAGTCTAATGTTATATCTAGGAAATTAACTACTTTACTTGTGTTTTCAAGGTATGTATATTCCCTCTGATAGTTTGTATAAATATTGTACATAGATCTATAGAATATGCATACCAACTCTAACACATATATATCCTAGAAACGATCGTAAAATGATGAATTTTTTTTAATATAAGGAACTGTTTCTTTGTTTATTCATTATTTTATTAATTTATCTTGACTCTGTTTTCCGTTTATTTTTCACCGAAAGTAGTTTTTGAATGCATCTTCTCTTTTCATGATATCCGGATTACATTGAGTTCTTCATACGGATTGGACACTACCGTAAACTTTTGGTAGATTTCTCTCTCTCTCTCTCTCTCTCTCTCTCTATATATATATATATATATATATATATATATATATATATATATATATATATATATATATATATATATATATGGGAAAATACTTAGGTATATCCTAATGTTTGTTGAGTGAGATGGAGTTGGTCGGAGTATCGCTTAAGGCTTTCTCTGTTTACGTATTGAATATATGAATATATACTTTTGGTGGCTTGATATGATTTCCAGATATAAGGTACGACTCTCTTTATTATTACTATTTTTTATATGAAATACTGATTGATCTTCCTTGTATCCCATGTCTGATTTAGCTTTAGAGAATGGCTGTGTGTATATATGGGTGATCCATACATGTATTTATGTTTTAATATCTCTGTGTGTGCATTGGTTGTGTATACATATAATTATTCTTTTAATATCCAATTGAGTGGATATACACGTGGTAAATACCTAACAGGTTTTAATGACCAGCGTGTATATTGTTTTATTTTAAGATGACCTCCCTTTACCCTTTTGGGGACAGCGTGTATTTTATCTTTGGGAGGACTGCTGGATTTTCTAATCTACCAGTCCATTCAAAGCGCTGAGGGAGACCATCACCATTCTATTAATGTAGATATAATTCTTATATCGATATTATTTGGGCATCCACTCATGAGTTTATAAGGGCCCGCTTGTGTATAACACTATGGATTATATACAAGTTTCTACATAACCTGGAAATTATTTATCCCAAATTGTAGAAATTTTATATATATATATATATATATATATATATATATATATATATATATATATATTATATATATATATATATATATATATATATATATATATATATATATATATATATATATATATATATATATATATAGGAGGAGGTTATAGTTCACTTGAAGCATTGTGTAATGAGGTATAAACGTTTGTATATATATAATAAAGCCAAAAACAATGCAGGTATGGACATAGAATAAAGAATGCAAATGCAAAAGATATTGTTGACAATTAGTCTTTTACCTTAGATTTATTTAAATGTCCTTAATTTTCGAGATAATATCTCTTCTTCAGAGCGAAGTAAAGTTGGCAAGCTATTTAGAACACTGGTTGACAACTTTACTCCGCTCTGAAGAAGAGATATTATCTCGAAAATTAAGGACATTTAAATAAATCTAAGGTAAAAGACTAATTGTCAACAATGTCTTTTGCATTTGCATTCTTTATTCTATGTCCATACCTGCATTGTTTTGGCTGTATTATACATATACAAACGTTTATATATATATATATGTTTTGCCAGGTTTTTTATATGAAATCGTGTGTCGAAACAAATATTGTTATACTTAGGGAGGGTCATATTGTTGTAATAATATTGCCAGAATTAATAACAGAACACACTCACTGTTTGGTTGGTTTTCGCTTCTGTATCTTTTATATCTCCACAGTTAATTCAATTTGTGCCACAATGTTTATCATTGACTGACCAACGGTCAAAAATACAGATATAATATAGATATAAACACATATATATATAGTCTACCAAAGTTCTTTCGTTGCACATCTGCAACATCATCAGTGGTACTATTATGTTCCTCCTGTTGTATTGTATGTCTACGCAATTTTTATTTTATCTGTTTATTTATTTATTTTTGTCTTTTTTTCTGTGCATGCATTTGCGTGTGTGTATAGTGTTTGATGAGTGCTCGTGTTTGGGTAACTGTGTTTTGGTTATTGTATTCTATCTTAGTTTACTAGTATGTGTTTATATGTCTTTGTTGTTATTGTGCTTGTGTTTATATTTATTTATTTATTTATATTTCTCTTAATTGTTTGTTTGGGTGTTGTTGTTATTCCATTCATTTTTTCTGTTTAGCTTTGGCCTTCTAAGCTCTATTTCGCTTGCCTCTCTGATTTGCCTACCTGCTGGGTCATTTCTATGTTTAGATATTATTTTTATTTCTATGTTGTCTATGTTACCGTCATGTTGTTGTCTGGCGTGTTCGTATAGTAATGAACCGTTTTTTCGTCCTTTTAATTCCCCCCGGTGTTGGTCTATTCTTTCTCCTATGCTTCGAGCTGTCTCGCCTATGTATGTTGTTGTCATGTTTATGCAAGTACCCTCTGTACATCTTATGCTATAGACTACATTTCTAGTTTTACAGTTTATCTGGGGGTTTACTTTACATATAACACATTTCCTATTAGTACAGTGGGTTTTTTTTAAAGGGTTTGTTTTGCTGATCAGGGATTTTATGGAAGTTCCTGGCTTTTTACCCCTTTAATCTTTAAGTGGGTCTTTCTCAGGGCCTTTCTACATTGGTTAGCTAATTTCCCTCCAGGGGTAGCGTCTACGAACATGGCACTCTGGTATCTCTGGTTGTCGTACCACGAGGTGGCTTTCCCTATCTTATGTTTAGTCCTATCTAAGTTATTCCATGATTTGCTCCTGTATAATGGGCAAATTCCTTTCATGTCCAGTTCTATGAGGGTCTTATACTTCTCCGTGGCTTCTTTGTATACTCTAATTCTGTCTCTTTGGTTGTAGCCAGAGAACTGCATGCGGTTGATGAAGTGTTGGATGTGTCTTTCCATTTCTGTTTGGTCGCACATGCGGGACACGTTCTTCATCACTCGTACCAAGTGTGCGATTAGAATATTAAACTTAGCACTACTCGACATTGCTGAGTTTTTGAGTATCAGGTATTTGGAGGCCATGGGTTTAGTGTAGTGTGAGTGGAGATGTTGGGCCCTCTCGTCCATAGTGTTAATCCAGAGTTCCGTGTCTAATACAGGTAGTCTATTGTTAGGGTGTTTGGAAGGGTAGTCGATAGTTACAGTTATACTCTGGTGTATGGAATTAGCTATCTGCTGGATGATTTCCATTGTGCTACATTCTAAATCATATTTGTTAGTACTTTCTAGTGGGGGTGTCCTTATTACTGTATTAATATCGTCTACGTAACAAGATTACATGATGAGGTCTATGGAGATCTCATCAAGGAGATCTCCTTTCGCACCATACCATGAAAAGGTTGGCAACGTCACCAGCTATGCTCCCACATTTTGGGTGTAGATCTTTTCGTTGAATTTGAATATATGGCCTATAGGGTAGTTTTAATACTGGCCTTTATAGAATGCGCGACCATTTTTCTCACCTGATCATTGTTTTTTTTTGGGAGGGGGGGTCCGTATGGCTTTGGTCCACCCAATTCACCTTCTCATGGGAGTCTTTTTTGCCATTGAAATTATGGTGTGGGGGGGGGGGGTCTACCACTTATGGGTCTACTGGGGCAGAAACGGCTAAGGTCATGGCTGTCTAGGTACTCGGTGTCATAGGTAAGTCTAAGAAGGAGGCCCAGTTCATCTGTGTCGACGTCGCAGAACTCCACCTCACTCTCACTGATCATATCCACATTTTTTCCACACCAAAATCAATGTTAATGGATGGGTATAGTGATACCACATCCATACTGCCTATTATGAAGCTAGATAGGTTTTTATTTTTGTTGCACTCATCGATTCTGTTGAGGAGGTCCTCTGTACTGTTACATACATCTGGAAACATCTTCATTATGGGGCGTATAACCATTAAGAGGAAGTAGGAGATCCTGTAGTTGTGAGCGATATTGACTCCGCATACGGGTCTTGTTGGCGGTCCTGTTGTTGGGTCGTCGACTGTCTTATAGTCTTTGCGGAGTCAATACAAGGGTGGAATGTCACTGTTAGACGCCTGGAAGTTGTTGGCAGTGAGTCTGCTTGGCTTTAGGGTGTCGTTCTACATCATCATGTGAGCGTTGAGTATCTTCTCTCTCCCCTCATGTGTTTGTTGTGTGATTTCGCTCGTGTTGGTGATGTGGAGTTGCATAGCCTTGATGTAGTTCGGCATGCTGTCTATCGACATCCTACCAGATTTATCTGTGGGTAGACACACTACCTCACCATTCCTTGTGCGCTGCTTGAGGCTAACTAAGCTTTCTACAGGTTTCCTTCCAAGTTGTTGGACCTCTGGTCTGCTTTGTCTCTTAGTATATCGGTCTACTATTTGTCTAATCTTATTTCTAGATATAGTGAACTGTGCCTCTGTCTCGTCATCTATTTGTTGTGGTATACAAACTCTTTTATTAAAAGTTAACCTCGTAGGATAAATTTTACTCATCTTATATGTTTTTTTCAGCTGGGTTGAAGAATAGTTTCTCTAAGGGGTTGATTGGCAGAATCGGTAGAGAGTCGGACACCATGCTTTCCAGCATAGTTACGTCCCTTTAGGGTCTGAATTCAAATCCCGCCGAGGTTAACTTTGCCTTTCATCCTTACAGGGTCAATAGAATAAAGTACCAGTAATGTACTGAATAATTGCTGGCCTTGTGCCAAAAAGTAGAAACAATTATATCTATCGTCATAGTTGTGTGTGTTGCTATTATTGTTATTATGGTTGCTGTTCCTACCATTAATATTATTATTATTGTTATGATTGTTAGATGTATTGTCGTTGTTTTCTCTATTGTTATTGTTGTTATTACTCTTATTTCTACCAATGTGGTTGTTACTTTTATTATTATGTTTCTTGTTTTTGTTGTTGTTGTGGTTGTTTTTGTGTCTATCATTACCTGTCTATCTATCTATCTTTTTTAAGTTGTCCAAAAATGCGCATGGTTGGCTATTCAGACCACAAATTAGTGACCTGCATGGTCAACCTTGACAGAACTCATAGACAGGGCCCCGGTTACTGGAAGCTCAACTTGTCCTTGCCGGCAAGTAGAGCCTACAGGAATCGGATTAGTACGTTAGTTAAGGAACGGTTGACTGGAGCGATCGTCAACAGCAGGTGGTGGGTATCTCTAAAGAGAGAGATTAGAGTAGTCTCGATAGAATTTAGTAAGGTTCTAGCTGCGGATAGGAATAAGAAGGAAAGGGAGCTAATAGATAGAGTAGAAGAGGCAATTAGAAGCGGCGACGTGGCCAGAGTGCTAGCGTCGAGAACGGCTTTGAGCCAGTTTTTCGACGCGAAGCACGAAGGCTGCGTTGTCCGAAGTAAAATACGTGCTCTAGGGAACGAGGGGACCAAAGCTGTTAGCTGGGCCCGCGTGACAGAGGCCAACAGTGGAACTAAATCCACCATCCGGTCTTTGCGAGACCTGGATGGACGGGCGATTCTTGAGCCTAAGCAGATGTGTGAGGCCTTTCAAAGGCACTTTGCCGACTGTTCGGGAGGGGCGGGGAGCCGGTTGGGAACGTGGACTTCGGTCCATACCTCGACGGCCTGCCGCGCCTCTCGGACAGGGAGGCGAAGTCCTGCGAGGAGCCGATTTCGGCCGCTGAGATAGAGGACGTGCTGAGCCAATGCGGCAAACGCAAATCCCCGGGTCTCGATGGTCTTCCTTACGAATTATATCTAGCTATGCCGGACTTGTTCCCCGATCTCCTCGAGGCGGTCTACTGCAACTGGCAACAGAACGGGAGAATTCCCTGTACTGTGACCAAGGGCGTAGTCACGCTAGTGAGGAAGGACGAGAACAAGGGGGACGAAATAAGTAACTTCAGGCCCATAACTCTGCTAAATACAGAGTTACAGATTTTGGCCAAGGTGCTAGCAAAGAGGTTGGCGCTTGTCGTGGGCAACCTGGTGGGAGATGCGCAGACATGCACTATCCCGTCCAGGTCCATCCATGACAACCTCCACCTCATGCGATACATCATAGAGAGGGTTGGGAACGAACCCGGCTTTGGTGGGGCTCTGATCAACTTGGATCAATCTAAGGCGTTCGATAGGGTCGACCATGGTTACCTGCATGCGGTGCTAGCGGCGGCAGGCTTCGGACCCGTTTTCAGGGGCTGGATCACTGCTATGCACAGCAGCCGCATCTGCTCTAGGGTCAAGGTGAACGGCTACCTCTCGGAGCCGTTCAAAATCGCGCGGTCCATCCGACAAGGGTGCCCTCTCTCCTCCCTTCTGTATGTGTTGACTCTCGAGCCACTACTGCGGAAGTTGGAGTTGTTGCAGGGCATCCCTTTGGAACCGGGATTGCGGAAAGCGGTGTCGGCCTACGCCGATGACGTGACAGTAATGGTGTCGACGGCCTCCGAAATCGAGGCGGTCGGCACCTTACTGGAGGAGTACGAAAAGTTCACAGGGGCTAAGCTGAACCGGGACAAGTCGATCGGTTTGCAACTCGGCACGTGGAGGGGCAGACCGATGCCCTCCGATGGCGTCGTCGGACGCTGGACGGAGGGCCCGGTGAAGTTGCTCGGGGTCTGGTTCGGACCGGACCTCCAGGTGGAGAAAAACTGGGCAGAGGTTACGAACAGGGTGTTTGCACTGACCCAGAAGTGGCCAGTTGCAAACTATCCCTGAAAGGTCGGGCGGAGGTGGCGAACACCTACATAGCGTCCGTCATCTACTACCGCCTGACCGTAGTGCCCTGCCCAAGGGAAACCCTCACCAAGATGGAGCGCGCGCTCTTCCAATTCCTTTGGAAGAGGCGGGCTCCTATGGTGAGGAGATCCATCTGCTGTCAACACCCTTCGAAAGGAGGGCTGGGGATGCCGTGGCTAATGATGCGTAAACACGCATTAAGGCTACGGCACCTCTACGTATTCCTCACCGGACAACCGGTGTGGGCCTCGTTTGTGAGACGAACCTTTCCCAGACTCGTCTCACTCACCGAGCTGCAATCCTGGGTCAAGCAAAGACCGAGAAAACTGGGCGCCTGGCACACTGAGTGTGCCCAGGCGCTCACCGCCCTCTGGCAGACGGATCCGGTTATCAGTGGAGACTCCAGCGCAACATTCTTTAGAGGGCTGGTACGCAGCAGGTGCGACGACGCCCTCGGAGAAGCCCTAGACATGGAGGAGGACGAACTGGCCGGCCTGTTCCGTAGGACATTCAGCCCGGGACCCATGGACAGCTTCCAGAAGTCCCTGGCCTGGCAGTGCTACCGAGGAGCTTTACCCGTTCGAGAAAGGCTCTACAGACACGGGCGCCCGGGTAGGGACCCCGCCAAAAAGATCTGTCCCAGATGCGTGTGCGACGAGGAAACCGTTGCACACGCATTGGTACACTGCTCGGGCGTAGCCGATCTGTGGGGCTATGTCGAACAACTGCTGTCAAGGGTGGGACCGATCCGGTTGACCACCGAGTCTATTGTAATGTTCAAGCCGCCTCCCCCCTTCAAAGATGAAGCAGAGGCGGTGTTTCTGTGCATAATAGCCATGGCGAAAGAGGTTGTATGGTGGACGCGTCTGAAAGGACTGAGGTCAGGCACCTTTCTCTCTGGCCAACAACTGGTCCGTTTCTTCCGATATCATTTCGGAAGAAGGATCAGGATGGAGAGAGAGGTGCTGCACCCCAGTCGTTTTTATGAAAGGTGGGTGAAAGTGGCGAGAATGGCCCGTGTGAATGGGCCTTCTCTTTACATGAGCCTGTAGGTGGAAAAGAGGAAGGAACGAGGGAGCACCCCCTCTCTGTGCTCCTGAGGAAAAGGGTTGCACACTTTTTTCGGGGGTGTGTGCGACCCCCCAAGGCGCCTCCTCTCTATTGAGGATTTTCTAATAAATTTTATTTTTTGTTATATTTTATAACAAAATCCTCTATTGAGGATTTTGTTATAATTCTATTTTTTGTTATATTTTATTTTATTTTTATATATTGTTATTGCCTCCTCCCTAGTGAGGAAGCCTTGTTTTGTAAACTCCCCCCATTGTACTTGTCCCACTTTTGATGCCCTTGTGGCAAATAAAAGAAACATATCTAATACTCATGGGAATTATCTAATACCCTTATCTAATTCTCATGAGACTGATCTAATAGTCTTATCTAATACACATGAGACTTATCTAATACCCTTATCTAATACTCATGAGAGTTATCTAATACCCTTATCTAATTCTCATTGGACTGATCTAATACCCTTATCTACTACTCAAGAGACTTATCTAATACCCTTATCTAATAGTCATCAGACTGATCTAATACCCTTATCTAATACTCATGAGACTTATCTAATACCCTTATCTAATACTCATGAGACTTATCTAATACCCTTATGTAATAGTCTTGAGACTTATCTAATACCCTTATCTAATACTCATGAGACTTATCTAATACCCTTATCTAATATTCATGAGACTGATCTAATACCCTTATCTAATACTCATGAGACTGATCTATTACCCTTATCTAATACTCATGAGACTTATATAATACTCATGAGACTGATCTAATACCCTTATCTAATACTCATGAGACTTATCCAATACCCTTATATTATACACATGAGATTTATCTAATACCCCTATCTAATACTAATGACTGATCTAATATCCTCATCTAATACTCATGAGACTTATCTAATACCCTTATCTAATACTCATGAGACTTATCAACTACCCTTATTTAATACTCATGGGAATTATCTAATACCCTTATCTAATTCTCATGAGACTGATCTAATAGTCTTATCTAATACACATGAGACTTATCTATTACCCTTATCTAATACTCATGAGACTTATCTAATACCCTTATGTATTACTCATGAGACTTATCTAATACCCTTATCTAATACTCATGAGACTGATGTAATACCCTTATCTAATACTCATGAGACTTCTCTAATACCCTTATCTAATACTCATGAGACTTATCTAATACCCTTATCTAATAGTCATGAGACTGATCTAATACCCTTATCTAATACTCATGAGACTGATCTAATACCCTTATTTAATACTCATGAGACTTATCTAAAACCCTTATCTAATACGCATGAGACTTATCTAATACCCTTATCTAATAATCATGAGACTTATCTAATACCCTTATCTAATACTCATGAGACTGATCTAATACCCTTATCTAATACTCATGAGACTTATCCAATACCCTTATCTTATACTCATGAGATTTATCTAATACCCTCATCTAATACTTATGAGACTTATCTAATACCCTAATATAATTCTCATGAGACGTATCTAATACCCTTATCTAATACTCATGAGACTTATCTAATACCCTTATCTAATAGTCACGAGACTTATCTAATACCCTTATCTGATACTCACGAGACTTATCTAATACCCTTATCTAATACTCATGAGACTTATCCAATACCCTTATCTAATACTCATGAGACTTATCTAATACCCTAATCTGATTCTCATGAGACTTATCTAATACCTTTATCTAATAGTCACGAGACTTATCTAATACCCTTATCTGATATTCACGAGACGTATCTAATACCCTTATCTAATACTTATGAGACTTTTCTAATACCCTTATCTTATACTCATGAGACTTGTCTAATACCCTTATCTAATAGTCATGAGACTTTTCTAAAACCCTTATCTTATACTCATGAGACTTGTCTAATACCCTTATCTAATACTCATGAGACTTATCTAATACCCTTATCTAATACTCATGAGACTGATCTAATACCCTCATCTAATATTCATGGGACTTATCTAATACCCTTATCTAATACTCATGAGACTTATCTACTACCCTTATCTAATACTCATGGGAATTATCTAATACCCTTATCTAATTCACATGAGACTTTTCTAATACCCTTATCTTATACTCATGAGACTTGTCTAATACCCTTATCTAATAGTCATGAGACTTATCTAATACCCTTATCTAATAGTCATGAGACTTATCTAATACCCTTATCTAATACTCATGAGACTTATCTAATACCCTTATGTAATACTCATGAGACTTATCTAATACCCTTATCTAATACTCATGAGACTGATATAATACCCCTATCTAATACTCATGAGACTTATCTAATACCCTTATCTAATACTCATGAGACTTATGTAATACCCTTATCTAATACTCATGAGACTTATCTAATACCCTTATCTAATACTCATGAGACTGATATAATACCCCTATCTAATACTCATGAGACTTATCTAATACCCTTATCTAATACTCATGAGACTTATCTAATACCCTTATCTAATACTCATGAGACTTATCTAATACCCTTATCTAATACTCATGAGACTTATCTAATACCCTTATCTAATACCCTTATCTAATACTCATGAGACTTATCTAATACCCTTATCTAATACTCATGAGACTTATCTAATACCCTTATCTAATACTCATGAGAATTATCTAATACCGTTATCTAATACTTATGAGACTGATCTAATACCCTTATCTAATACTCATGAAACTTATCTAATACCCTTATCTAATACTCATGAGACTGATATAATACCCCTATCTAATACTCATGTGACTTATCTAATATCCTTATCTACTACTCATGAGACTGATCTAATACCCTTATCTAATATTCATGAGACTTATCTAATACTCTTATCTAATACCCTTATCTAATACCCTTATCTAATACTCACGAGACGTATCTAATACCCTTATCTAATACTTATGAGACTTTACTAATACCCTTATCTTATACTCATGAGACTTGTCTATTACCCTTATCTAATAGTCATGAGACTGATCTAATACCCTTATCTTATACTCATGAGATTTATCTAATACCCTTATCTAATACTAATGATACTGATCTAATACCCTCATCTAATACTCATGAGACTTATCTAATACCCTAATCTAATACTCATGAAACTTTTCTAATACCCTTATCTTATACTCATGAGACTTGTCTAATACCTTTATCTAATACTAATGAGACTGATCTAATACGCTCATCTAATACTCATGAGATTTATCTAATACCCTTATCTAATACTCATGAGACTTATCTAATACCCTTATCTAATACTCATGAGACTTATCTAATACCCTTATCTAATACTCATGAGACTTATCTAATACCCTTATCTAATACTCATGAGACTTTTCTAATACCCTTATCTTATACTCATGAGACTTGTCTAATACCCTTATCTAATAGTCATGAGACTTTTCTAAAACCCTTATCTTATACTCATGAGACTTGTCTAATACCCTTATCTAATACTCATGAGACTTATCTAATACCCTTATCTAATACTCATGAGACTGATCTAATACCCTTATCTAATACTCATGAGACTTATCTAATATCCTTATCTTATACTCATGAGATTTATCTAATACCCTCATCTAATATTCATGGGACTTATCTAATACCCTTATCTAATACTCATGAGACTTATCTACTACCCTTATCTAATACTCATGGGAATTATCTAATACCCTTATCTAATTCACATGAGACTGATCTAATAGTCTTATCTATTACACATGAGACTTATCTAATACCCTTATCTAATACTCATGAGACTTATCTAATACCCTTATGTAATACTCATGAGACTTATCTAATACCCTTATCTAATACTCATGAGACTGATCTACTACCCTTATCTAATACTCATGGGGATTATCTAATACCCTTATCTAATTCTCATTAGACTGATCTAATACCCTTATCTACTACTCAAGAGACTTATCTAATAGTCATGAGACTTATCTAATACCCTTATCTAATACTCATGAGACTTATCTAATACCCTTATCTAATACTCATGAGACTTATCTAATACCCTTATGTAATAGTCTTGAGACTTATCTAATACCCTTATCTAATACTCATGAGACTTATCTAATACCCTTATCTAATAGTCATGAGACTGATCTAATACCCTTATCTAATACTCATGAGACTGATCTATTACCCTTATCTAATACTCATCAGACTTATCCAATACCCTTATATTATACACATGAGATTTATCTAATACCCCTATCTAATACTAATGACTGATCTAATACCCTCATCTAATACTCATGAGACTTATCTAATACCCTAATCTAATACTCATGAGACTTATCTAATACCCTTATCTTATACTCATTAGATTTATCACATACCCACATCTAATACTCATGGGACTTATCTAACACCCTTATCTAATACTCATGAGACTTATCTACTACCGTTATCTAATACTTATGAGACTGATCTAATATCCTTATCTAATACTCATGAGACTGATATAATACCCCTATCTAATACTCATGAGACTTATCTAATACCCTTATCTAATACTCATGAGACTTATGTAATACCCTTATCTAATACTCATGAGACTTATCTAATACCCTTATCTAATACTCATGAGACTGATATAATACCCCTATCTAATACTCATGAGACTTATCTAATACCCTTATCTAATACTCATGAGACTTATCTAATACCCTTATCTAATACTCATGAGACTTATCTAATACCCTTATCTAATACTCATGAGACTTATCTAATACCCTTATCTAATACCCTTATCTAATACTCATGAGACTTATCTAATACCCTTATCTAATACTCGTGAGACTTATCTAATACCCTTATCTAATACTCATGAGAATTATCTAATACCGTTATCTAATACTTATGAGACTGATCTAATACCCTTATCTAATACTCATGAAACTTATCTAATACCCTTATCTAATACTCATGAGACTGATATAATACCCCTATCTAATACTCATGTGACTTATCTAATATCCTTATCTACTACTCATGAGACTGATCTAATACCCTTATCTAATATTCATGAGACTTATCTAATACTCTTATCTAATACCCTTATCTAATACCCTTATCTAATACCCTTATCTAATACTTATGAGACTTTACTAATACCCTTATCTTATACTCATTAGACTTGTCTATTACCCTTATCTAATAGTCATGAGACTGATCTAATACCCTTATCTTATACTCATGAGATTTATCTAATACCCTTATCTAATACTAATGATACTGATCTAATACCCTCATCTAATACTCATGAGACTTATCTAATACCCTAATCTAATACTCATGAAACTTTTCTAATACCCTTATCTTATACTCATGAGACTTGTCTAATACCTTTATCTAATACTAATGAGACTGATCTAATACGCTCATCTAATACTCATGAGATTTATCTAATACCCTTATCTAATACTCATGAGACTTATCTAATACCCTTATCTAATACTCATGAGACTTATCTAATACCTTTATCTAATACTCATGAGACTTATCTAATACCCTTATCTAATACTCATGAGACTTTTCTAATACCCTTATCTTATACTCATGAGACTTGTCTAATACCCTTATCTAATAGTCATGAGACTGATCTAATACCCTTATCTTATACTCATGAGACTTATCTAATACCCTAATCTAATACACATGAGACTTATGTAATAACCTAATCTAATACTCATGACACTTATCTAATACCCTTATATAATACTCATGAGACTTATCTAATACCCTCATCTAATACTCATGAGACTAATCTAATACCCTTATCTAATACTCATGAGACTAATCTAATACCCTTATCTAATAGTCATGAGACTTATCTAATACCCTTATCTAATACTCATGAGATTGATCTAATACCCTTATCTAATGCTCATGAGACTGATCTAATACCCTTATCTAATATTCATGAGACTTATCTAATACCCTTATCTAATATTAGTGAGACTTATCTACTACCCTTATCTAATAGTCATGAGACTGATCTAATACCCTTATCTAATAGTCATGGGACTTATCTAATACCCTTATCTAATACTCATGAGACTGATCTAATACCCTTATCTAATACACATGAGACTTATCTAATACCCTTATCTAATACTCATGAGACTGATCTAATACCCTTATGTAATACTCATGAGACTTATCTAATACCCTTATCTAATACTCATGAGAATTATCTAATACCCTTATCTAATACTTATGAGACTTATCTAATACCCTTATCTAATACTCATGAGACTTATCTAATACCCTTATCTAATACTCATGGGACTTATCTAATACCCTTATCTAATACTCATGAGACTTATCTACTACCCTTATGTAATAGTCATGAGACTTATCTAATACCCTAATCTAATACTCATGAGATTTATCTAATACCCTCATATAATACTCATGAGACTTATCTAATACCCTAATCTAATACTCATGAGACTTATCTAATACCCTTATCTAATAATCATGAGACTTATCTAATACCCTTATCTAATATTAGTGAGAATTATCTAATACACTTATCTAATACTCATAAGACTGATCTAATACCCTCATCTAATACTCATGAGACTTATCTAATACCCTTATCTAATACTCATCAGACTGATCTAATACCCTTATCTAATAGTCATGAGACTTATCTAATACCCTTATCTAATATTAGTGAGACTTATCTAATACCCTTATCTAATACTCATAAGACTGATCTAATACCCTTATCTAATACTCATGAGACTTATCTAATACCCTTATCTAATACTCATCAGACTGATCTAATACCCTTATCTAATACTCATGAGACTTATCTAATACCCTTATCTAATACTCATGAGACTGATCTAAAAACCCTTATCTAATACGCATGAGACTTATCTAATACCCTTATCTAATACTCATGAGACTTATCTACTACCCTTATCTAATAGTCATGAGACTGATCTAATACCCTTATCTAATACTCATGAGACTTATCTAATACCCTAATCTAATACTCATGAGACTTATCTAATACCCTTATGTAATACTCACGAGACTTATCTAATACCCTTATCTAATACTCATGAGACTTATCTAATACCCTTATCTAATACTTATGAGACTTATCTAATACCCTTATCTAATACTCATGAGACTTATCTAATACCCTTATCTAATAGTCAATAGACTGATCTAATACCCTTATCTAATACTCATGAGACTGATCTAATACCCTTATCTAATGATTATGAGACTGATCTAATACCCTTATCTAATGATTATGAGACTGATCTAATACCCTTATCTAATACGCTTGAGACTTATCTAATACCCTTATCTAATACTCATGAGACTTATCTAATACCCTTATCTAATACTCATGAGACTTATCTAATACCCTTATCTAATACTCATGAGACTTATCTAATACCCTTATCTAATACTCATGAGACTTATCTAATACCCTTAACTTATAGTCATGAGACTGATCTAATACCCTTATCTAATAGTCATGAGACTGATCTAATACCCTTATCTAATAGTCATGAGACTTATCTAATACCCTTATCTAATATTAGTGAGACTTATCTAATACCCTTATCTAACACTCATAAGACTGATCTAATACCCTTATCTAATACTCATGAGACTTATCTAATACCCTTATCTAATACTCATCAGACTGATCTAATACCCTTATCTAATACTCATGAGACTTATCTAATACCCTTATCTAATACTCATGAGACTTATCTAATACCCTTATCTAATACTCCTGTGACTTATCTAATATCCTTATCTAATACTCATGAGACTTATCTAATACCCTTATCTAATACTCATGAGACTTATCTAATACCCTTATCTAATACTCATGAGACTTATCTAATACCCTTATCTTATAGTCATGAGACTGATCTAACACCCTTATCTAATAGTCATGAGACTGATCTAATACCCTTATCTAATAGTCATGAGACTTATCTAATACCCTTATCTAATATTAGTGAGACTTATCTAATACCCTTATCTAATACTCATAAGACTGATCCAATACCCTTATCTAATACTCATGCGACTTATCTAATGCCCTTATCTAATACTCATCAGACTGATCTAATACCCTTATCTAATACTCATGAGACTTATCTAATACCCTTATCTAATACTCATGAGACTGATCTAAAAACCCTTATCTAATACGCATGAGACTTATCTAATACCCTTATCTAATACTCATGAGACTTATCTACTACCCTTATCTAATAGTCATGAGACTGATCTAATACCCGTATCTAATACTCATGAGACTTATCTAATACCCTAATCTAATACTCATGAGACTTATCTAATACCCTTATGTAATACTCACGAGACTTATCTAATACCCTTATCTAATACTCATGAGACTTATCTAATACCCTTATCTAATACTTATGAGACTTATCTAATACCCTTATCTAATACTCATGAGACTTATCTAATACCCTTATCTAATAGTCAATAGAGTGATCTAATACCCTTATCTAATACTCATGAGACTGATCTAATACCCTTATCTAATGATTATGAGACTGATCTAATACCCCTATCTAATACGCTTGAGACTTATCTAATACCCTTATCTAATACTCATGAGACTTATCTAATACCCTTATCTAATACCCTTATCTAATACTCATGAGACTTATCTAATACCCTTATCTAATACTCGTGAGACTTATCTAATACCCTTATCTAATACTCATGAGAATTATCTAATACCGTTATCTAATACTTATGAGACTGATCTAATACCCTTATCTAATACTCATGAAACTTATCTAATACCCTTATCTAATACTCATGAGACTGATATAATACCCCTATCTAATACTCATGTGACTTATCTAATATCCTTATCTACTACTCATGAGACTGATCTAATACCCTTATCTAATATTCATGAGACTTATCTAATACTCTTATCTAATACCCTTATCTAATACCCTTATCTAATACCCTTATCTAATACTTATGAGACTTTACTAATACCCTTATCTTATACTCATTAGACTTGTCTATTACCCTTATCTAATAGTCATGAGACTGATCTAATACCCTTATCTTATACTCATGAGATTTATCTAATACCCTTATCTAATACTAATGATACTGATCTAATACCCTCATCTAATACTCATGAGACTTATCTAATACCCTAATCTAATACTCATGAAACTTTTCTAATACCCTTATCTTATACTCATGAGACTTGTCTAATACCTTTATCTAATACTAATGAGACTGATCTAATACGCTCATCTAATACTCATGAGATTTATCTAATACCCTTATCTAATACTCATGAGACTTATCTAATACCCTTATCTAATACTCATGAGACTTATCTAATACCTTTATCTAATACTCATGAGACTTATCTAATACCCTTATCTAATACTCATGAGACTTTTCTAATACCCTTATCTTATACTCATGAGACTTGTCTAATACCCTTATCTAATAGTCATGAGACTGATCTAATACCCTTATCTTATACTCATGAGACTTATCTAATACCCTAATCTAATACACATGAGACTTATGTAATAACCTAATCTAATACTCATGACACTTATCTAATACCCTTATATAATACTCATGAGACTTATCTAATACCCTCATCTAATACTCATGAGACTAATCTAATACCCTTATCTAATACTCATGAGACTAATCTAATACCCTTATCTAATAGTCATGAGACTTATCTAATACCCTTATCTAATACTCATGAGATTGATCTAATACCCTTATCTAATGCTCATGAGACTGATCTAATACCCTTATCTAATATTCATGAGACTTATCTAATACCCTTATCTAATATTAGTGAGACTTATCTACTACCCTTATCTAATAGTCATGAGACTGATCTAATACCCTTATCTAATACACATGAGACTTATCTAATACCCTTATCTAATACTCATGAGACTGATCTAATACCCTTATGTAATACTCATGAGACTTATCTAATACCCTTATCTAATACTCATGAGAATTATCTAATACCCTTATCTAATACTTATGAGACTTATCTAATACCCTTATCTAATACTCATGAGACTTATCTAATACCCTTATCTAATACTCATGGGACTTATCTAATACCCTTATCTAATACTCATGAGACTTATCTACTACCCTTATGTAATAGTCATGAGACTTATCTAATACCCTAATCTAATACTCATGAGATTTATCTAATACCCTCATATAATACTCATGAGACTTATCTAATACCCTAATCTAATACTCATGAGACTTATCTAATACCCTTATCTAATAATCATGAGACTTATCTAATACCCTTATCTAATATTAGTGAGAATTATCTAATACCCTTATCTAATACTCATAAGACTGATCTAATACCCTCATCTAATACTCATGAGACTTATCTAATACCCTTATCTAATACTCATCAGACTGATCTAATACCCTTATCTAATAGTCATGAGACTTATCTAATACCCTTATCTAATATTAGTGAGACTTATCTAATACCCTTATCTAATACTCATAAGACTGATCTAATACCCTTATCTAATACTCATGAGACTTATCTAATACCCTTATCTAATACTCATCAGACTGATCTAATACCCTTATCTAATACTCATGAGACTTATCTAATACCCTTATCTAATACTCATGAGACTGATCTAAAAACCCTTATCTAATACGCATGAGACTTATCTAATACCCTTATCTAATACTCATGAGACTTATCTACTACCCTTATCTAATAGTCATGAGACTGATCTAATACCCTTATCTAATACTCATGAGACTTATCTAATACCCTAATCTAATACTCATGAGACTTATCTAATACCCTTATGTAATACTCACGAGACTTATCTAATACCCTTATCTAATACTCATGAGACTTATCTAATACCCTTATCTAATACTTATGAGACTTATCTAATACCCTTATCTAATACTCATGAGACTTATCTAATACCCTTATCTAATAGTCAATAGACTGATCTAATACCCTTATCTAATACTCATGAGACTGATCTAATACCCTTATCTAATGATTATGAGACTGATCTAATACCCTTATCTAATGATTATGAGACTGATCTAATACCCTTATCTAATACGCTTGAGACTTATCTAATACCCTTATCTAATACTCATGAGACTTATCTAATACCCTTATCTAATACTCATGAGACTTATCTAATACCCTTATCTAATACTCATGAGACTTATCTAATACCCTTATCTAATACTCATGAGACTTATCTAATACCCTTAACTTATAGTCATGAGACTGATCTAATACCCTTATCTAATAGTCATGAGACTGATCTAATACCCTTATCTAATAGTCATGAGACTTATCTAATACCCTTATCTAATATTAGTGAGACTTATCTAATACCCTTATCTAACACTCATAAGACTGATCTAATACCCTTATCTAATACTCATGAGACTTATCTAATACCCTTATCTAATACTCATCAGACTGATCTAATACCCTTATCTAATACTCATGAGACTTATCTAATACCCTTATCTAATACTCATGAGACTTATCTAATACCCTTATCTAATACTCCTGTGACTTATCTAATATCCTTATCTAATACTCATGAGACTTATCTAATACCCTTATCTAATACTCATGAGACTTATCTAATACCCTTATCTAATACTCATGAGACTTATCTAATACCCTTATCTTATAGTCATGAGACTGATCTAACACCCTTATCTAATAGTCATGAGACTGATCTAATACCCTTATCTAATAGTCATGAGACTTATCTAATACCCTTATCTAATATTAGTGAGACTTATCTAATACCCTTATCTAATACTCATAAGACTGATCCAATACCCTTATCTAATACTCATGCGACTTATCTAATGCCCTTATCTAATACTCATCAGACTGATCTAATACCCTTATCTAATACTCATGAGACTTATCTAATACCCTTATCTAATACTCATGAGACTGATCTAAAAACCCTTATCTAATACGCATGAGACTTATCTAATACCCTTATCTAATACTCATGAGACTTATCTACTACCCTTATCTAATAGTCATGAGACTGATCTAATACCCGTATCTAATACTCATGAGACTTATCTAATACCCTAATCTAATACTCATGAGACTTATCTAATACCCTTATGTAATACTCACGAGACTTATCTAATACCCTTATCTAATACTCATGAGACTTATCTAATACCCTTATCTAATACTTATGAGACTTATCTAATACCCTTATCTAATACTCATGAGACTTATCTAATACCCTTATCTAATAGTCAATAGAGTGATCTAATACCCTTATCTAATACTCATGAGACTGATCTAATACCCTTATCTAATGATTATGAGACTGATCTAATACCCCTATCTAATACGCTTGAGACTTATCTAATACCCTTATCTAATACTCATGAGACTTATCTAATACCCTTATCTAATACTCATGAGACTTATCTAATACCCTTATCTAATACTCATGAGACTTATCTAATACCCTTATCTAATACTCATGAGACTTATCTAATACCCTTATCTTATAGTCATGAGACTGATCTAACACCCTTATCTAATAGTCATGAGACTGATCTAATACCCTTATCTAATAGTCATGAGACTTATCTAATACCCTAATCTAATACTCATGAGACTTATCTAATACCCTTATCTAATAGTCATGAGACTTATCCTATACCCTTATCTAATACTCATGAGATTGATCTAATACCCTTATCTAATGCTCATGAGACTGATCTAATACCCTTATCTAATACTCATGGGACTGATCTAATACCCTTATCTAATATTCATTAGACTTATCTAATACCCTTATCTAATATTCATGAGACTGATCTAATACCCTTATCTAATACTCATGAGACTGATCTAATACCCTTATCTAATATTCATGAGACTGATCTAATACCCTTATCTAATATTCATGAGACTTATCTAATACCCTTATCTAATACTAATGAGACTGATCTAATACCCTTATCTAATACTCATGAGACTTATCTAATACCCCTATCTAATACTCATGGGACTTATCTAATACCATTATCTAATACTCATCATCAGACTGATCTAATATCCTTATCTAATATTAGTGAGACTTATCTAATACCCTTATCTAATATTAGTGAGACTTATCTAATACCCTTATCTAATATTCATAAGACTGATCTAATACCCTTATCTAATACTCATGAGACTTATCTAATACCCTTATCTTATAGTCATGAGACTGATCTAAAACCCTTATCTAATACGCATGAGACTTATCTAATACCCCTATCTAATACTCATGAGACTTATCTACTACCCTTATCTAATACTCATGAGACTTATCTAATACCCTTATCTTATAGTCAATAGACTGATCTAATACCCTTATCTAATACTCATGAGACTGATCTAATACCCTTATCTAATGATTATGAGACTGATCTAATACCCTTATCTAATACGCTTGAGACTTATCTAATACCCTTATCTAATACTCATGAGACTTATCTAATACCCTTATCTAATACTCATGAGACTTATCTAATACCCTTATCTAATACTCATGAGACTTATCTAATACCCTTATCTAATACTCATGAGACTTATCTAATACCCTTATCTAATACTCATGAGACTTATCTAATACCCTTATCTTATAGTCATGAGACTGATCTAACACCCTTATCTAATAGTCATGAGACTGATCTAATACCCTTATCTAATACTCATGAGACTTATCTAATACCCTAATCTAATACTCATGAGACTTATCTAATACCCTTATCTAATAGTCATGAGACTTATCCTATACCCTTATCTAATACTCATGAGATTGATCTAATACCCTTATCTAATGCTCATGAGACTGATCTAATACCCTTATCTAATACTCATGAGACTGATCTAATACCCTTATCTAATATTCATTAGACTTATCTAATACCCTTCTCTAATATTCATGAGACTGATCTAATACCCTTATCTAATACTCATGAGACTGATCTAATACCCTTATCTAATATTCATGAGACTGATCTAATACCCTTATCTAATGTTCATGAGACTTATCTAATACCCTTATCTAATACTAATGAGACTGATCTAATACCCTTATCTAATACTCATGAGACTGATCTAATACCCCTATCTAATACTCATGAGACTTATCTAATACCCCTATCTAATACTCATGGGACTATCTAATACCATTATCTAATACTCATCATCAGACTGATCTAATATCCTTATCTAATATTAGTGAGACTTATCTAATACCCTTATCTAATATTAGTGAGACTTATCTAATACCCTTATCTAATATTCATAAGACTGATCTAATACCCTTATCTAATACTCATGAGACTGATCTAAAACCCTTATCTAATACGCATGAGACTTATCTAATACCCCTATCTAATACTCATGAGACTTATCTACTACCCTTATCTAATAGTCATGAGACTGATCTAATACCCTTATCTAATACTCATGAGACTTATCTAATACTCTAATCTAATACTCATGAGACTTATCTAATACCCTTATGTAATACTCATGAGACTTATCTAATACCCTTATCTAATACTCATGAGACTTATCTAATACCCTTATCTAATACTTATGAGACTTATCTAATACCCTTATCTAATACTCATGAGACTTATCTAATACCCTTATATAATAGTCAATAGACTGATCTAATACCCTTATCTAATACTCATGAGACTGATCTAATACCCTTATCTAATACTCATGAGACTTATCTAATAGCCTTATCTAATGATTATGAGACTGATCTAATACCCTTATCTAATACTCATGAGACTTATCTAATACCCCTATCTAATACTCATAACACTGATCTAAAACCCTTATCTAATAGGCATGAGACTGATCTAATACCCTTATCTAATACTCATGAGACTTATGTAATACCCTTATCTAATAGTCATGAGACTGATCTAACACCCTTATCTAATACTCATAAGACTTATCTAATACCCTAATCTAATACTCATGAGACTTATCTAATACCCTTATCTAATATTCATGAGACTGATCTAATACCCTTATCTAATAGTCATGAGACTTATCCTATACCCTTATCTAATACTCATGAGATTGATCTAATACCCTTATCTAATGCTCATGAGACTGATCTAATACCCTTATCTAATACTCATGAGACTTATCTAATACCCTTATCTAATATTCATTAGACTTATCTAATACCCTTATCTAATATTCATGAGACTGATCTAATACCCTTATCTAATACTCATGAGACTGATCTAATACCCTTATCTAATATTCATGAGACTGATCTAATACCCTTATCTAATATTCATGAGACTTATCTAATACCCTTATCTAATACTAATGAGACTGATCTAATACCCTTATCTAATACTCATGAGACTTATCTAATACCCCTATCTAATACTCATGGGACTTATCTAATACCATTATCTAATACTCATCATCAGACTGATCTAATATCCTTATCTAATATTAGTGAGACTTATCTAATACCCTTATCTAATATTAGTGAGACTTATCTAATACCCTTATCTAATATTCATGAGACTGATCTAATACCCTTATCTAATACTCATGAGACTTATCTAATACCCTTATCTAATACTCATGAGACTGATTTAAAACCCTTATCTAATACGCATGAGACTTATCTAATACCCCTATCTAATACTCATGAGACTTATCTACTACCCTTATCTAATAGTCAATAGACTGATCTAATACCCTTATCTAATACTCATGAGACTGATCTAATACCCTTATCTAATGATTATGAGACTGATCTAATACCCTTATCTAATACGCTTGAGACTTATCTAATACCCTTATCTAATACTCATGAGACTTATCTAATACCCTTATCTAATACTCATGAGACTTATCTAATACCCTTATCTAATACTCATGAGACTTATCTAATACCCTTATCTAATACTCATGAGACTTATCTAATACCCTTATCTTATAGTCATGAGACTGATCTAACACCCTTATCTAATAGTCATGAGACTGATCTAATACCCTTATCTAATACTCATGAGACTTATCTAATACCCTAATCTAATACTCATGAGACTTATCTAATACCCTTATCTAATAGTCATGAGACTTATCCTATACCCTTATCTAATACTCATGAGATTGATCTAATACCCTTATCTAATGCTCATGAGACTGATCTAATACCCTTATCTAATACTCATGAGACTGATCTAATACCCTTATCTAATATTCATTAGACTTATCTAATACCCTTATCTAATATCCATGAGACTGATCCAATACCCTTATCTAATACTCATGAGACTGATCTAATACCCTTATCTAATATTCATGAGACTGATCTAATACCCTTATCTAATGTTCATGAGACTTATCTAATACCCTTATCTAATACTAATGAGACTGATCTAATACCCTTATCTAATACTCATGAGACTGATCTAATACCCCTATCTAATACTCATGAGACTTATCTAATACCCCTATCTAATACTCATGGGACTTATCTAATACCATTATCTAATACTCATCATCAGACTGATCTAATATCCTTATCTAATATTAGTGAGACTTATCTAATACCCTTATCTAATATTAGTGAGACTTATCTAATACCCTTATCTAATATTCATAAGACTGATCTAATACCCTTATCTAATACTCATGAGACTTATCTAATACCCTTATCTAATACTCATGAGACTGATCTAAAACCCTTATCTAATACGCATGAGACTTATCTAATACCCCTATCTAATACTCATGAGACTTATCTACTACCCTTATCTAATAGTCATGAGACTGATCTAATACCCTTATCTAATACTCATGAGACTTATCTAATACCCTAATCTAATACTCATGAGACTTATCTAATACCCTTATGTAATACTCATGAGACTTATCTAATACCCTTATCTAATACTCATGAGACTTATCTAATACCCTTATCTCATACTTATGAGACTTATCTAATACCCTTATCTAATACTCATGAGACTTATCTAATACCCTTATATAATAGTCAATAGACTGATCTAATACCCTTATCTAATACTCATGAGACTGATCTAATACCCTTATCTAATACTCATGAGACTTATCTAATACCCTTATCTAATGATTATGAGACTGATCTAATACCCTTATCTAATACTCATGAGACTTATCTAATACCCCTATCTAATACTCATAACACTGATCTAAAACCCTTATCTAATAGGCATGAGACTGATCTAATACCCTTATCTAATACTCATGAGACTTATCTAATACCCTTATCTAATAGTCATGAGACTGATCTAACACCCTTATCTAATACTCATAAGACTTATCTAATACCCTAATCTAATACTCATGAGACTTATCTAATACCCTTATCTAATACTCATGTGACTAATCTAAAACCCTTATCTAATACTCATGAGACTGATCTAATACCCTTATCTAATACTCATGAGACTTATCTAATACCCTTATCTAATAGTCATGAGACTTATCTAATACCCTTATCTAATACTCATGAGATTGATCTAATACCCTTATCTAATACTCATGAGACTTATCTAATACCCTAATCTAATACTCATGAGACTTATCTAATACCCTTATGTAATACTCATGAAAATTATCTAATACCCTTATCTAATACTCACGAGACTTATCTAATACCCTTATCTAATACTGATGAGACTTATCTAATACCCTTATCTAATACTCATGAGACAGATCTAATACCCTTATCTAATACTCATGAGACTTATCTAATACCCTTATCTAATACTCATAATACTTATCTAATACCCTTATCCAATACTCATGAGACTTATCTAATACCCTTATCTAATACTCATGGGAATTATCTAATACCCTTATCTAATACTCATGAGACTTATCTACTACCCTTATGTAATAGTCATGAGACTTATCTAATAACCTTAATTAATACTCATGAGATTTATCTAATACCCTCATATAATACTCATGAGACTTATCTACTACCCTTATCTAATACTCATGGAAATTATCTAATACCCTTATCTAATTCTCATGAGACTGATCTAATACCCTTATCTAATAGTCATGAGACTGATCTAATACCCTCATCTAATATTAGTGAGACATATCTAATACCCTTATCTAATACTCATAAGACTGATCTAATACCCTTATCTTATACTCATGAGACTTATCTAATACCCTTATCTAATACTCATGAGACTTATCTAACACCCTTATCTAATACTCATGAGACTTATCTAATACCCTTATCTAATACTCATGAGACTTATCTAATACCCTTATCTAATAGTCATGAGACTTATCTAATACCCTTATCTAATACTCA
This sequence comes from Eledone cirrhosa, assembly GCA_964016885.1. Classification (NCBI taxonomy): domain Eukaryota; kingdom Metazoa; phylum Mollusca; class Cephalopoda; order Octopoda; family Eledonidae; genus Eledone; species Eledone cirrhosa. Next base: position 41,881,200 of record OZ024744.1, on the reverse strand, counting down.
TGAGATTGATCTAATACCCTTATCTAATGCTCATGAGACTGATCTAACACCCTTATTTAATACTCATGAGACTGATCTACTACCCTAATCTAATACTCATGAGACTTATGTAATACCCATATCTAATAGTCATGAGACTTATCCTATACCCTTATCTAATACTCATGAGATTGATCTAATACCCTTATCTAATGCTCATGAGACTGATCTAATACCCTTATCTAATACTCATGAGACGGATCTAATACCCTTATCTAATATTCATGAGACTTATCTAATACCCTTATTTAATACTCATGAGACTGATCTAATACCCTTATGTAATATGCATGAGACTTATCTAATACCCTTATCTAATACTCATGAGACTTATCTAATACCCTTATCTAATACTCATGTGACTGATCTAATACCCTTATCTAATACTCATGGGACTTATCTAATACCCTTATCTAATACTCATGAGACTGATCTACTACCCTTATCTAATACTCATCAGACTAATCTAATACCCTTATCTAATACTCATAAGACTGATCTAATACCCTTATCTAATACTCATGAGACTTATCAAATACCCCTATCTAATACTCATAAGACTGATCTAATACCCTTATCTAATACTCATGAGACTTATCTAATACCCCTATCTAATACTCATAAGAGTAATCTAAAACCCTTATCTTATAGGCATGAGACTTATCTAATACCCTTATCTAATACTCATGAGACTTATTTAATACCCTTATCTAATAGTCATGAGACTGATCTAACACCCTTATCTCATAGGCATGAGACATATCTAATACCCTTATCTAATACTCATGAGACTGATCTAACACCCTTATCTAATACTCATGAGACTTATCTAACACCCTTATCTAATACTCATGAGACTTATCTAATACCCTTATCTAATACTCATGAGACTTATCTAATACCCTTATCTAATACTCATGAGACTTATCTAATACCCTTATCTAATACTCATGACACTTATCTAATACCCTTATCTAATACTCATGGGAATTATCTAATACCCTTATCTAATACTCATGAGACTTATCTACTACCCTTATGTAATAGTCATGAGACTTATCTAATACCCTTAATTAATACTCATGAGACTTATCTAATACCCTAATCTAATACTCATGAGATTAATCTAATACCCTCATATAATACTCATGAGACTTATCTAATACCCTTATCTAATACTCATGAGACTTATCTACTACCCTTATCTAATACTCATGGGAATTATCTAATACCCTTATCTAATTCTCATGAGACTGATCTAATAGTCTTATCTAATACACATGAGACTCATCTAATACCCTTATCTAATACTCATGAGACTTATCTAATACTCATGAGACTGATCTACTACCCTTATCTAATACTCATCAGACTAGTCTAATACCCTTATCTTATACTCATGTGATTTATCTAATACCCTCATCTAATACTCATAAGACTTATCTAATACCCTAATCTAATACTCTTGAGACTTATCTAATACGCTTATCTGATACTCATGAGATTTATCTAATACACTCATCGATTACTCATGAGACTGATCTAATACCCTTATCTAATATTCATGAGACGTATCTAATACCCTTATCTAATACTCATGAGATTGATCTAATACCCTTATCTAATGCTCATGAGACTGATCTAATACCCTTATCTAATATTCATGAGGCTTATCTAATACTCTTATCTCATACCCTTATCTAATACCCTTATCTAATACTCATGAGACTGATCTAATACCCTTATCTAATACTCATGAGACTTCTCTAATACCCTTATCTAATACTCATGAAACTAATCTAATACTATTATCTAATACCCTTATCTAATACCCTTATCTAATATTCATGAGTCTGATCTAATACCCTTATCTAATACTCATGAGACTTATCTAATACCCTAATCTAATACTCATGAGACTTATCTAATACCCTTATCTAATAGTCAATAGACTGATCTAATACCCTTATCTAATACTCATGAGACTGATCTAATACCCTTATCTAATGATTATGAGACTGATCTAATACCCTTATCTAATACGCTTGAGACTTATCTAATACCCTTATCTAATACTCATGAGACTTATCTAATACCATTATCTAATACTCATGAGACTTATCTAATACCCTTATCTAATACTCATGAGACTTATCTAATACCCTTATCTAATACTCATGAGACTTATCTAATACCTTTATCTTATAGTCATGAGACTGATCTAACACCCTTATCTAATAGTCATGAGACTGATCTAATACGCTTATCTAATAGTCATGAGACTTATCTAATACCCTTATCTAATACTCATCAGACTGATCTAATACCCTTATCTAATACTCATGAGACTTATCTAATACCCTTATCTAATACTCATGAGACTTATCTAATACCCTTATCTAATACTCCTGTGACTTATCTAATACCCTTATCTAATACTCATGAGACTTATCTAATACCCTTATCTAATACTCATGAGAGTTATCTAATACCCTTATCTAATACTCATGAGACTTAACTAATACCCTTATCTTATAGTCATGAGACTGATCTAACACCCTTATCTAATAGTCATGAGACTGATCTAATACCCTTATCTAATAGTCATGAGACTTATCTAATACCCTTATCTAATACTCATAAGACTGATCTAATACCCTTATCTAATACTCATGAGACTTATCTAATACCCTTATCTAATACTCATCAGACTGATCTAATACCCTTATCTAATACTCATGAGACTTATCTAATACCCTTATCTAATACTCATGAGACTGATCTAAAACCCTTATCTAATACGCATGAGACTTATCTAATACCCTTATCTAATACTCATGAGACTTATCTACTACCCTTATCTAATAGTCATGAGACTGATCTAATACCCTTATCTAATACTCATGAGACTTATCTAATACCCTAATCTAATACTCATGTGACTTATATAATACCCTTATGTAATACTCACGAGACTTATCTAATACCCTTATCTAATACTCATGAGACTTATCTAATACCCTTATCTAATACTTATGAGACTTATCTAATACCCTTATCTAATACTCATGAGACTTATCTAATACCCTTATCTAATACTCATGAGACTTATCTAATACCCTTATCTAATACTCATGACACTTATCTAATACCCTTATCTAATACTCATGGGAATTATCTAATACCCTTATCTAATACTCATGAGACTTATCTACTACCCTTATGTAATAGTCATGAGACTTATCTAATACCCTTAATTAATACTCATGAGACTTATCTAATACCCTAATCTAATACTCATGAGATTAATCTAATACCCTCATATAATACTCATGAGACTTATCTAATACCCTTATCTAATACTCATGAGACTTATCTACTACCCTTATCTAATACTCATGGGAATTATCTAATACCCTTATCTAATTCTCATGAGACTGATCTAATAGTCTTATCTAATACACATGAGACTCATCTAATACCCTTATCTAATACTCATGAGACTTATCTAATACTCATGAGACTGATCTACTACCCTTATCTAATACTCATCAGACTAGTCTAATACCCTTATCTTATACTCATGTGATTTATCTAATACCCTCATCTAATACTCATAAGACTTATCTAATACCCTAATCTAATACTCTTGAGACTTATCTAATACGCTTATCTGATACTCATGAGATTTATCTAATACACTCATCGATTACTCATGAGACTGATCTAATACCCTTATCTAATATTCATGAGACGTATCTAATACCCTTATCTAATACTCATGAGATTGATCTAATACCCTTATCTAATGCTCATGAGACTGATCTAATACCCTTATCTAATATTCATGAGGCTTATCTAATACTCTTATCTCATACCCTTATCTAATACCCTTATCTAATACTCATGAGACTGATCTAATACCCTTATCTAATACTCATGAGACTTCTCTAATACCCTTATCTAATACTCATGAAACTAATCTAATACTATTATCTAATACCCTTATCTAATACCCTTATCTAATATTCATGAGTCTGATCTAATACCCTTATCTAATACTCATGAGACTTATCTAATACCCTAATCTAATACTCATGAGACTTATCTAATACCCTTATCTAATAGTCAATAGACTGATCTAATACCCTTATCTAATACTCATGAGACTGATCTAATACCCTTATCTAATGATTATGAGACTGATCTAATACCCTTATCTAATACGCTTGAGACTTATCTAATACCCTTATCTAATACTCATGAGACTTATCTAATACCATTATCTAATACTCATGAGACTTATCTAATACCCTTATCTAATACTCATGAGACTTATCTAATACCCTTATCTAATACTCATGAGACTTATCTAATACCTTTATCTTATAGTCATGAGACTGATCTAACACCCTTATCTAATAGTCATGAGACTGATCTAATACGCTTATCTAATAGTCATGAGACTTATCTAATACCCTTATCTAATACTCATCAGACTGATCTAATACCCTTATCTAATACTCATGAGACTTATCTAATACCCTTATCTAATACTCATGAGACTTATCTAATACCCTTATCTAATACTCCTGTGACTTATCTAATACCCTTATCTAATACTCATGAGACTTATCTAATACCCTTATCTAATACTCATGAGAGTTATCTAATACCCTTATCTAATACTCATGAGACTTAACTAATACCCTTATCTTATAGTCATGAGACTGATCTAACACCCTTATCTAATAGTCATGAGACTGATCTAATACCCTTATCTAATAGTCATGAGACTTATCTAATACCCTTATCTAATACTCATAAGACTGATCTAATACCCTTATCTAATACTCATGAGACTTATCTAATACCCTTATCTAATACTCATCAGACTGATCTAATACCCTTATCTAATACTCATGAGACTTATCTAATACCCTTATCTAATACTCATGAGACTGATCTAAAACCCTTATCTAATACGCATGAGACTTATCTAATACCCTTATCTAATACTCATGAGACTTATCTACTACCCTTATCTAATAGTCATGAGACTGATCTAATACCCTTATCTAATACTCATGAGACTTATCTAATACCCTAATCTAATACTCATGTGACTTATATAATACCCTTATGTAATACTCACGAGACTTATCTAATACCCTTATCTAATACTCATGAGACTTATCTAATACCCTTATCTAATACTTATGAGACTTATCTAATACCCTTATCTAATACTCATGAGACTTATCTAATACCCTTATCTAATACTCATGAGACTTATCTAATACCCTTATCTAATACTCATGACACTTATCTAATACCCTTATCTAATACTCATGGGAATTATCTAATACCCTTATCTAATACTCATGAGACTTATCTACTACCCTTATGTAATAGTCATGAGACTTATCTAATACCCTTAATTAATACTCATGAGACTTATCTAATACCCTAATCTAATACTCATGAGATTAATCTAATACCCTCATATAATACTCATGAGACTTATCTAATACCCTTATCTAATACTCATGAGACTTATCTACTACCCTTATCTAATACTCATGGGAATTATCTAATACCCTTATCTAATTCTCATGAGACTGATCTAATAGTCTTATCTAATACACATGAGACTCATCTAATACCCTTATCTAATACTCATGAGACTTATCTAATACTCATGAGACTGATCTACTACCCTTATCTAATACTCATCAGACTAGTCTAATACCCTTATCTTATACTCATGTGATTTATCTAATACCCTCATCTAATACTCATAAGACTTATCTAATACCCTAATCTAATACTCTTGAGACTTATCTAATACGCTTATCTGATACTCATGAGATTTATCTAATACACTCATCGATTACTCATGAGACTGATCTAATACCCTTATCTAATATTCATGAGACGTATCTAATACCCTTATCTAATACTCATGAGATTGATCTAATACCCTTATCTAATGCTCATGAGACTGATCTAATACCCTTATCTAATATTCATGAGGCTTATCTAATACTCTTATCTCATACCCTTATCTAATACCCTTATCTAATACTCATGAGACTGATCTAATACCCTTATCTAATACTCATGAGACTTCTCTAATACCCTTATCTAATACTCATGAAACTAATCTAATACTATTATCTAATACCCTTATCTAATACCCTTATCTAATATTCATGAGTCTGATCTAATACCCTTATCTAATACTCATGAGACTTATCTAATACCCTAATCTAATACTCATGAGACTTATCTAATACCCTTATCTAATAGTCATGAGACTGATCTAACACCCTTATCTAATACTCATAAGACGTATCTAATACCCTAATCTAATACTCATGAGACTTATCTAATACCCTTATCTAATACTCATGAGACTTATCTAATACCCTTATCTAATACTTATGAGACTTATCTAATACCCTTATCTAATACTCATGAGACTTATCTAGTACCCTTATCTAATAGTCAATAGACTGATCTAACACCCTTATCTAATATTCATGAGACTGATCTAATACCCTTATCTAATGATTATGAGACTGATCTAATACCCTTATCTAATACGCTTGAGACTTATCTAATACCCTTATCTAATACTCATGAGACTTATCTAATACCCTTATCTAATACTCATGAGACTTATCTAATACCCTTATCTAATACTCATGAGACTTATCTAATACCCTTATCTAATACTCATGAGACTTATCTAATACCCTTATCTTATAGTCATGAGACTGATCTAACACCCTTATCTAATAGTCATGAGACTGATCTAATACCCTTATCTAATAGTCATGAGACTTATCTAATACCCTTATCTAATACTCATAAGACTGATCTAATACCCTTATCTAATACTCATGAGACTTATCTAATACCCTTATCTAATACTCATCAGACTGATCTAATACCCTTATCTAATACTCATGAGACTTATCTAATACCCTTATCTAATACTCATGAGACTGATCTAAAACCCTTATCTAATACGCATGAGACTTATCTAATACCCTTATCTAATACTCATGAGACTTATCTACTACCCTTATCTAATAGTCATGAGACTGATCTAATACCCTTATCTAATACTCATGAGACTTATCTAATACCCTAATCTAATACTCATGTGACTTATATAATACCCTTATGTAATACTCACGAGACTTATCTAATACCCTTATCTAATACTCATGAGACTTATCTAATACCCTTATCTAATACTTATGAGACTTATCTAATACCCTTATCTAATACTCATGAGACTTATCTAATACCCTTATCTAATAGTCAATAGACTGATCTAATACCCTTATCTAATATTCATGAGACTGATCTAATACCCTTATCTAATGATTATGAGACTGATCTAATACCCTTATCTAATACGCTTGAGACTTATCTAATACCCTTATCTAATACTCATGAGACTTATCTAATACCCTTATCTAATACTCATGAGACTGATCTAATACCCTTATCTAATACTCATGAGACTTATCTAATACCCTAATCTAATACTCATGTGACTTATATAATACCCTTATGTAATACTCACGAGACTTATCTAATACCCTTATCTAATACTCATGAGACTTATCTAATACCCTTATCTAATACTTATGAGACTTATCTAATACCCTTATCTAATACTCATGAGACTTATCTAATACCCTTATCTAATAGTCAATAGACTGATCTAATACCCTTATCTAATATTCATGAGACTGATCTAATACCCTTATCTAATGATTATGAGACTGATCTAATACCCTTATCTAATACGCTTGAGACTTATCTAATACCCTTATCTAATACTCATGAGACTTATCTAATACCCTTATCTAATACTCATGAGACTTATCTAATACCCTTATCTAATACTCATGAGACTTATCTAATACCCTTATCTAATACTCATGAGACTTATCTAATACCCTTATCTTATAGTCATGAGACTGATCTAACACCCTTATCTAATAGTCATGAGACTGATCTAATACCCTTATCTAATACTCATGAGACTTATCTAATACCCTAATCTAATACTCATGAGACTTATCTAATACCCTTATCTAATAGTCATGAGACTTATCCTATACCCTTATCTATTAGTCATGAGATTGATCTAATACCCTTATCTAATGCTCATGAGACTGATCTAATACCCTTATCTAATATTCATTAGACTTATCTAATACCCTTATCTAATATTCATGAGACTGATCTAATACCCTTAGCTAATACTCATGAGACTGATCTAATACCCTTATCTAATATTCATGAGACTGATCTAATACCCTTATCTAATATTCATGAGACTTATCTAATACCCTTATCTAATACTAATGAGACTGATCTAATACCCTTATCTAATACTCATGAGACTGATCTAATACCCCTATCTAATACTCATGAGACTTATCTAATACCCCTATCTAATACTCATGGGACTTATCTAATACCATTATCTAATACTCATCATCAGACTGATCTAATATCCTTATCTAATATTAGTGAGACTTATCCAATACCCTTATCTAATATTAGTGAGACTTATCTAATACCCTTATCTAATATTCATAAGACTGATCTAATACCCTTATCTAATACTCATGAGACTTATCTAATACCCTTATCTAATACTCATGAGACTGATCTAAAACCCTTATCTAATACGCATGAGGCTTATCTAATACCTATCTAATACTCATGAGACTTATCTACTACCCTTATCTAATAGTCATGAGACTGATCTAATACCCTTATCTAATACTCATGAGACTTATCTAATACCCTAATCTAATACTCATGAGACTTATCTAATACCCTTATGTAATACTCATGAGACTTATCTAATACCCTTATCTAATACTCATGAGACTTATCTAATACCCTTATCTAATAGTCAATAGACTGATCTAATACCCTTATCTAATACTCATGAGACTGATCTAATACCCTTATCTAATACTCATGAGACTTATCTAATACCCTTATCTAATGATTATGAGACTGATCTAATACCCTTATCTAATACTCATGAGACTTATCTAATACCCCTATCTAATACTCATAACACTGATCTAAAACCCTTATCTAATAGGCATGAGACTGATCTAATACCCTTATCTAATAGTCATGAGACTTATCTAATACCCTTATCTAATAGTCATGAGACTGATCTAACACCCTTATCTAATACTCATAAGACGTATCTAATACCCTAATCTAATACTCATGAGACTTATCTAATACCCTTATCTAATACTCATGAGACTTATCTAATACCCTTATCTAATACTTATGAGACTTATCTAATACCCTTATCTAATACTCATGAGACTTATCTAGTACCCTTATCTAATAGTCAATAGACTGATCTAACACCCTTATCTAATATTCATGAGACTGATCTAATACCCTTATCTAATGATTATGAGACTGATCTAATACCCTTATCTAATACGCTTGAGACTTATCTAATACCCTTATCTAATACTCATGAGACTTATCTAATACCCTTATCTAATACTCATGAGACTTATCTAATACCCTTATCTAATACTCATGAGACTTATCTAATACCCTTATCTAATACTCATGAGACTTATCTAATACCCTTATCTTATAGTCATGAGACTGATCTAACACCCTTATCTAATAGTCATGAGACTGATCTAATACCCTTATCTAATACTCATGAGACTTATCTAATACCCTAATCTAATACTCATGAGACTTATGTAATACCCTTATCTAATAGTCATGAGACTTATCCTATACCCTTATCTAATACTCATGAGATTGATCTAATACCCTTATCTAATGCTCATGAGACTGATCTAATACCCTTATCTAATACTCATGAGACTGATCTAATACCCTTATCTAATATTCATTAGACTTATCTAATACCCTTATCTAATATTCATGAGACTGATCTAATACCCTTAGCTAATACTCATGAGACTGATCTAATACCCTTATCTAATATTCATGAGACTGATCTAATACCCTTATCTAATACTAATGAGACTGATCTAATACCCTTATCTAATACTCATGAGACTGATCTAATACCCCTATCTAATACTCATGAGACTTATCTAATACCCCTATCTAATACTCATGGGACTTATCTAATACCATTATCTAATACTCATCATCAGACTGATCTAATATCCTTATCTAATATTAGTGAGACTTATCTAATACCCTTATCTAATATTTGTGAGACTTATCTAATACCCTTATCTAATATTCATAAGACTGATCTAATACCCTTATCTAATACTCATGAGACTTATCTAATACCCTTATCTAATACTCATGAGACTGATCTAAAACCCTTATCTAATACGCATGAGGCTTATCTAATACCCCTATCTAATACTCATGAGACTTATCTACTACCCTTATCTAATAGTCATGAGACTGATCTAATACCCTTATCTAATACTCATGAGACTTATCTAATACCCTAATCTAATACTCATGAGACTTATCTAATACCCTTATGTAATACTCATGAGACTTATCTAATACCCTTATCTAATACTCATGAGACTTATCTAATACCCTTATCTAATACTTATGAGACTTATCTAATACCCTTATCTAATACTCATGAGACTTATCTAATACCCTTATCTAATAGTCAATAGACTGATCTAATACCCTTATCTAATACTCATGAGACTGATCTAATACCCTTATCTAATACTCATGAGACTTATCTAATACCCTTATCTAATGATTATGAGGCTGATCTAATACCCTTATCTAATACTCATGAGACTTATCTAATATCCCTATCTAATACTCATAACACTGATCTAAAACCCTTATCTAATAGGCATGAGACTGATCTAATACCCTTATCTAATACTCATGAGACTTATCTAATACCCTTATCTAATAGTCATGAGACTGATCTAACACCCTTATCTAATACTCATAAGACTTATCTAATACCCTAATCTAATACTCATGAGACTTATCTAATACCCTTATGTAATACTCACGAGACTTATCTAATACCCTTATCTAATACTCATGAGACTTATCTAATACCCTTATCTAATACTTATGAGACTTATCTAATACCCTTATCTAATACTCATGAGACTTATCTAATACCCTTATCTAATAGTCAATAGACTGATCTAATACCCTTATCTAATATTCATGAGACTGATCTAATACCCTTATCTAATGATTATGAGACTGATCTAATACCCTTATCTAATACGCTTGAGACTTATCTAATACCCTTATCTAATACTCATGAGACTTATCTAATACCCTTATCTAATACTCATGAGACTTATCTAATACCCTTATCTAATACTCATGAGACTTATCTAATACCCTTATCTAATACTCATGAGACTTATCTAATACCCTTATCTAATACTCATGAGACTTATCTAATACCCTTATCTTATAGTCATGACACTGATCTAACACCCTTATCTAATACTCATGAGAGTTATCTAATACCCTTATCTAATACTCATGAGACTTAACTAATACCCTTATCTTATAGTCATGAGACTGATCTAACACCCTTATCTAATAGTCATGAGACTGATCTAATACCCTTATCTAATAGTCATGAGACTTATCTAATACCCTTATCTAATACTCATAAGACTGATCTAATACCCTTATCTAATACTCATGAGACTTATCTAATACCCTTATCTAATACTCATCAGACTGATCTAATACCCTTATCTAATACTCATGAGACTTATCTAATACCCTTATCTAATACTCATGAGACTGATCTAAAACCCTTATCTAATACGCATGAGACTTATCTAATACCCTTATCTAATACTCATGAGACTTATCTACTACCCTTATCTAATAGTCATGAGACTGATCTAATACCCTTATCTTATAGTCATGAGACTGATCTAACACCCTTATCTAATAGTCATGAGACTGATCTAATACCCTTATCTAATAGTCATGAGACTTATCTAATACCCTTATCTAATACTCATAAGACTGATCTAATACCCTTATCTAATACTCATGAGACTTATCTAATACCCTTATCTAATACTCATCAGACTGATCTAATACCCTTATCTAATACTCATGAGACTTATCTAATACCCTTATCTAATACTCATGAGACTGATCTAAAACCCTTATCTAATACGCATGAGACTTATCTAATACCCTTATCTAATACTCATGAGACTTATCTACTACCCTTATCTAATAGTCATGAGACTGATCTAATACCCTTATCTAATACTCATGAGACTTATCTAATACCCTAATCTAATACTCATGTGACTTATCTAATACCCTTATGTAATACTCACGAGACTTATCTAATACCCTTATCTAATACTCATGAGACTTATCTAATACCCTTATCTAATACTTATGAGACTTATCTAATACCCTTATCTAATACTCATGAGACTTATCTAATACCCTTATCTAATAGTCAATAGACTGATCTAATACCCTTATCTAATATTCATGAGACTGATCTAATACCCTTATCTAATGATTATGAGACTGATCTAATACCCTTATCTAATACGCTTGAGACTTATCTAATACCCTTATCTAATACTCATGAGACTTATCTAATACCCTTATCTAATACTCATGAGACTTATCTAATACCCTTATCTAATACTCATGAGACTTATCTAATACCCTTATCTAATACTCATGAGACTTATCTAATACCCTTATCTAATACTCATGAGACTTATCTAATACCCTTATCTTATAGTCATGAGACTGATCTAACACCCTTATCTAATAGTCATGAGACTGATCTAATACCCTTATCTAATACTCATGAGACTTATCTAATACCCTAATCTAATACTCATGAGACTTATCTAATACCCTTATCTAATAGTCATGAGACTTATCCTATACCCTTATCTATTAGTCATGAGATTGATCTAATACCCTTATCTAATGCTCATGAGACTGATCTAATACCCTTATCTAATACTCATGAGACTGATCTAATACCCTTATCTAATATTCATTAGACTTATCTAATACCCTTATCTAATATTCATGAGACTGATCTAATACCCTTAGCTAATACTCATGAGACTGATCTAATACCCTTATCTAATATTCATGAGACTGATCTAATACCCTTATCTAATATTCATGAGACTTATCTAATACCCTTATCTAATACTAATGAGACTGATCTAATACCCTTATCTAATACTCATGAGACTGATCTATTACCCCTATCTAATACTCATGAGACTTATCTAATACCCCTATCTAATACTCATGGGACTTATCTAATACCATTATCTAATACTCATCATCAGACTGATCTAATATCCTTATCTAATATTAGTGAGACTTATCCAATACCCTTATCTAATATTAGTGAGACTTATCTAATACCCTTATCTAATATTCATAAGACTGATCTAATACCCTTATCTAATACTCATGAGACTTATCTAATACCCTTATCTAATACTCATGAGACTGATCTAAAACCCTTATCTAATACGCATGAGGCTTATCTAATACCCCTATCTAATACTCATGAGACTTATCTACTACCCTTATCTAATACTCATGAGACTTATCTACTACCCTTATCTAATAGTCATGAGACTGATCTAATACCCTTATCTAATACTCATGAGACTTATCTAATACCCTAATCTAATACTCATGAGACTTATCTAATACCCTTATGTAATACTCATGAGACTTATCTAATACCCTTATCTAATACTCATGAGACTTATCTAATACCCTTATCTAATACCCTTATCTAATACTCATGAGACTTATCTAATACCCTTATCTAATAGTCAATAGACTGATCTAATACCCTTATCTAATACTCATGAGACTGATCTAATACCCTTATCTAATACTCATGAGACTTATCTAATACCCTTATCTAATGATTATGAGACTGATCTAATACCCTTATCTAATACTCATGAGACTTATCTAATACCCCTATCTAATACTCATAACACTGATCTAAAACCCTTATCTAATAGGCATGAGACTGATCTAATACCCTTATCTAATACTCATGAGACTTATCTAATACCCTTATCTAATAGTCATGAGACTGATCTAACACCCTTATCTAATACTCATAAGACGTATCTAATACCCTAATCTAATACTCATGAGACTTATCTAATACCCTTATCTAATACTCATGAGACTTATCTAATACCCTTATCTAATACTTATGAGACTTATCTAATACCCTTATCTAATACTCATGAGACTTATCTAGTACCCTTATCTAATAGTCAATAGACTGATCTAACACCCTTATCTAATATTCATGAGACTGATCTAATACCCTTATCTAATGATTATGAGACTGATCTAATACCCTTATCTAATACGCTTGAGACTTATCTAATACCCTTATCTAATACTCATGAGACTTATCTAATACCCTTATCTAATACTCATGAGACTTATCTAATACCCTTATCTAATACTCATGAGACTTATCTAATACCCTTATCTAATACTCATGAGACTTATCTAATACCCTTATCTAATACTCATGAGACTTATCTAATACCCTTATCTTATAGTCATGAGACTGATCTAACACCCTTATCTAATAGTCATGAGACTGATCTAATACCCTTATCTAATACTCATGAGACTTATCTAATACCCTAATCTAATACTCATGAGACTTATGTAATACCCTTATCTAATAGTCATGAGACTTATCCTATACCCTTATCTAATACTCATGAGATTGATCTAATACCCTTATCTAATGCTCATGAGACTGATCTAATACCCTTATCTAATACTCATGAGACTGATCTAATACCCTTATCTAATATTCATTAGACTTATCTAATACCCTTATCTAATATTCATGAGACTGATCTAATACCCTTAGCTAATACTCATGAGACTGATCTAATACCCTTATCTAATATTCATGAGACTGATCTAATACCCTTATCTAATATTCATGAGACTTATCTAATACCCTTATCTAATACTAATGAGACTGATCTAATACCCTTATCTAATACTCATGAGACTGATCTAATACCCCTATCTAATACTCATGAGACTTATCTAATACCCCTATCTAATACTCATGGGACTTATCTAATACCATTATCTAATACTCATCATCAGACTGATCTAATATCCTTATCTAATATTAGTGAGACTTATCTAATACCCTTATCTAATATTAGTGAGACTTATCTAATACCCTTATCTAATATTCATAAGACTGATCTAATACCCTTATCTAATACTCATGAGACTTATCTAATACCCTTATCTAATACTCATGAGACTGATCTAAAACCCTTATCTAATACGCATGAGGCTTATCTAATACCCCTATCTAATACTCATGAGACTTATCTACTACCCTTATCTAATAGTCATGAGACTGATCTAATACCCTTATCTAATACTCATGAGACTTATCTAATACCCTAATCTAATACTCATGAGACTTATCTAATACCCTTATGTAATACTCATGAGACTTATCTAATACCCTTATCTAATACTCATGAGACTTATCTAATACCCTTATCTAATACTTATGAGACTTATCTAATACCCTTATCTAATACTCATGAGACTTATCTAATACCCTTATCTAATAGTCAATAGACTGATCTAATACCCTTATCTAATACTCATGAGACTGATCTAATACCCTTATCTAATACTCATGAGACTTATCTAATACCCTTATCTAATGATTATGAGGCTGATCTAATACCCTTATCTAATACTCATGAGACTTATCTAATATCCCTATCTAATACTCATAACACTGATCTAAAACCCTTATCTAATAGGCATGAGACTGATCTAATACCCTTATCTAATACTCATGAGACTTATCTAATACCCTTATCTAATAGTCATGAGACTGATCTAACACCCTTATCTAATACTCATAAGACTTATCTAATACCCTAATCTAATACTCATGAGACTTATCTAATACCCTTATGTAATACTCACGAGACTTATCTAATACCCTTATCTAATACTCATGAGACTTATCTAATACCCTTATCTAATACTTATGAGACTTATCTAATACCCTTATCTAATACTCATGAGACTTATCTAATACCCTTATCTAATAGTCAATAGACTGATCTAATACCCTTATCTAATATTCATGAGACTGATCTAATACCCTTATCTAATGATTATGAGACTGATCTAATACCCTTATCTAATACGCTTGAGACTTATCTAATACCCTTATCTAATACTCATGAGACTTATCTAATACCCTTATCTAATACTCATGAGACTTATCTAATACCCTTATCTAATACTCATGAGACTTATCTAATACCCTTATCTAATACTCATGAGACTTATCTAATACCCTTATCTAATACTCATGAGACTTATCTAATACCCTTATCTTATAGTCATGACACTGATCTAACACCCTCATCTAATAGTCATGAGACTGATCTAATACCCTTATCTAATACTCATGAGACTTATCTAATACCCTAATCTAATACTCATGAGACTTATGTAATACCCTTATCTAATAGTCATGAGACTTATCCTATACCCTTATCTAATACTCATGAGATTGATCTAATACCCTTATCTAATGCTCATGAGACTGATCTAATACCCTTATCTAATACTCATGAGACTGATCTATTACCCTTATCTAATATTCATTAGACTTATCTAATACCCTTATTTAATATTCATGAGACTGATCTAATACCCTTAGCTAATACTCATGAGACTGATCTAATACCCTTATCTAATATTCATGAGACTGATCTAATACCCTTATCTAATATTCATGAGACTTATCTAATACCCTTATCTAATACTAATGAGACTGATCTAATACCCTTATTTAATACTCATGAGACTGATCTAATACCCCTATCTAATACTCATGAGACTTATCTAATACCCCTATCTAATACTCATGGGACTTATCTAATACCATTATCTAATACTCATCATCAGACTGATCTAATATCCTTATCTAATATTAGTGAGACTTATCTAATACCCTTATCTAATATTCATAAGACTGATCTAATACCCTTATCTAATACTCATGAGACTTATCTAATACCCTTATCTAATACTCATGAGACTGATCTAAAACCCTTATCTAATACGCATGAGGCTTATCTAATACCCCTATCTAATACTCATGAGACTTATCTACTACCCTTATCTAATAGTCATGAGACTGATCTAATACCCTTATCTAATACTCATGAGACTTATCTAATACCCTAATCTAATACTCATGAGACTTATCTAATACCCTTATGTAATACTCATGAGACTTATCTAATACCCTTATCTAATACTCATGAGACTTATCTAATACCCTTATCTAATACTTATGAGACTTATCTAATACCCTTATCTAATACTCATGAGACTTATCTAATACCCTTATCTAATAGTCAATAGACTGATCTAATACCCTTATCTAATACTCATGAGACTGATCTAATACCCTTATCTAATACTCATGAGACTTATCTAATACCCCTATCTAATACTCATAACACTGATCTAAAACCCTTATCTAATAGGCATGAGACTGATCTAATACCCTTATCTAATACTCATGAGACTTATCTAATACCCTTATCTAATAGTCATGAGACTGATCTAACACCCTTATCTAATACTCATAAGACTTATCTAATACCCTAATCTAATACTCATGAGACTTATCTAATACCCTTATGTAATACTCACGAGACTTATCTAATACCCTTATCTAATACTCATGAGACTTATCTAAAACCCTTATCTAATACTTATGAGACTTATCTAATACCCTTATCTAATACTCATGAGACTTATCTAATACCCTTATCTAATAGTCAATAGACTGATCTAATACCCTTATCTAATATTCATGAGACTGATCTAATAGCCTTATCTAATGATTATGAGACTGATCTAATACCCTTATCTAATACGCTTGAGACTTATCTAATACCCTTATCTAATACTCATGAGACTTATCTAATACCCTTATCTAATACTCATGAGACTTATCTAATACCCTTATCTAATACTCATGAGACTTATCTAATACCCTTATCTAATACTCATGAGACTTATCTAATACCCTTATCTAATACTCATGAGACTTATCTAATACCCTTATCTTATAGTCATGAGACTGATCTAACACCCTTATCTAATAGTCATGAGACTGATCTAATACCCTTATCTAATACTCATGAGACTTATCTAATACCCTTATCTAATACTCATGAGACTTATCCTATACCCTTATCTAATACTCATGAGATTGATCTAATACCCTCATCTAATGCTCATGAGACTGATCTAATACCCTTATCTAATACTCATGAGACTGATCTAATACCCTTATCTAATATTCATTAGACTTATCTAATACCCTTATCTAATATTCATGAGACTGATCTAATACCCTTAGCTAATACTCATGAGACTGATCTAATACCCTTATCTAATATTCATGAGACTGATCTAATACCCTTATCTAATATTCATGAGACTTATCTAATACCCTTATCTAATACTAATGAGACTGATCTAATACCCTTATCTAATACTCATGAGACTGATCTAATACCCCTATCTAATACTCATGAGACTTATCTAATACCCCTATCTAATACTCATGGGACTTATCTAATACCATTATCTAATACTCATCATCAGACTGATCTAATATCCTTATCTAATATTAGTGAGACTTATCTAATACCCTTATCTAATATTAGTGAGACTTATCTAATACCCTTATCTAATATTCATAAGACTGATCTAATACCCTTATCTAATACTCATGAGACTTATCTAATACCCTTATCTAATACTCATGAGACTGATCTAAAACCCTTATCTAATACGCATGAGGCTTATCTAATACCCCTATCTAATACTCATGAGACTTATCTACTACCCTTATCTAATAGTCATGAGACTGATCTAATACCCTTATCTAATACTCATGAGACTTATCTAATACCCTAATCTAATACTCATGAGACTTATCTAATACCCTTATGTAATACTCATGAGACTTATCTAATACCCTTATCTAATACTCATGAGACTTATCTAATACTTATGAGACTTATCTAATACCCTTATCTAATACTCATGAGACTTATCTAATACCCTTATCTAATAGTCAATAGACTGATCTAATACCCTTATCTAATACTCATGAGACTGATCTAATACCCTTATCTAATACTCATGAGACTTATCTAATACCCTTATCTAATGATTATGAGACTGATCTAATACCCTTATCTAATACTCATGAGACTTATCTAATACCCCTATCTAATACTCATAACCCTGATCTAAAACCCTTATCTAATAGGCATGAGACTGATCTAATACCCTTATCTAATACTCATGAGACTTATCTAATACCCTTATCTAATAGTCATGAGACTGATCTAACACCCTTATCTAATACTCATAAGACTTATCTAATACCCTAATCTAATACTCATGAGACTTATCTAATACCCTTATCTAATACTCATGTGACTAATCTAAAACCCTTATCTAATACTCATGAGACTGATCTAATACCCTTATCTAATACTCATGAGACTTATCTAATACCCTTATCTAATAGTCATGAGACTTATCTAATACCCTTATCTAATACTCATGAGATTGATCTAATACCCTTATCTAATACTCATGAGACTTATCTAATACCCTAATCTAATACTCATGAGACTTATCTAATACCCTTATCTAATACTCATGAAAATTATCTAATACCCTTATCTAATACTCACGAGACTTATCTAATACCCTTATCTAATACTGATGAGACTTATCTAATACCCATATCTAATACTCATGCGACAGATCTAATACCCTTATCTAATACTCATGAGACTTATCTAATACCCTTATCTAATACTCATAATACTTATCTAATACCCTTATCTAATACTCATGAGACTTATCTAATACCCTTATCTAATACTCATGGGAATTATCTAATACCCTTATCTAATACTCATGAGACTTATCTACTACCCTTATGTAATAGTCATGAGACTTATCTAATACCCTTAATTAATACTCATGAGATTTATCTAATACCCTCATATAATACTCATGAGACTTATCTACTACCCTTATCTAATACTCATGGGAATTATCTAATACCCTTATCTAATTCTCATGAGACTGATCTAATACCATTATCCAATAGTCATGAGACTGATCTAATACCCTTATCTAATATTAGTGAGACATATCTAATACCCTTATCTAATACTCATAAGACTGATCTAATACCCTTATCTTATACTCATGAGACTTATCTAATACCCTTATCTAATACTCATGAGACTTATCTAATACCCTTATCTAATACTCATGAGACTTATCTAATACCCTTATCTAATACTCATGGGAATTATCTAATACCCTTATCTAATACTCATGAGACTTATCTAATACCCTAATCTAATACTCATGAGATTCATCTAATACCCTCATATAATACTCATGAGACTTATCTAATACCCTTATCTAATACTCATGAGACTTATCTACTACCCTTATCTAATACTCATGGGAATTATCTAATACCCTTATCTAATTCTCATGAGACTGATCTAATAGTCTTATCTAATACACATGAGACTCATCTAATACCCTTATCTAATACTCATGAGACTTATCTAATACTCATGAGACTGATCTACTACCCTTATCTAATACTCATCAGACTAATCTAATACCCTTATCTTATACTCATGTGATTTATCTAATACCCTCATCTAATACTCATGAGACTTATCTAATACCCTAATCTAATACTCATGAGACTTATCTAATACCCTTATCTGATACTCATGAGATTTATCTAATACCCTCATCGAATACTCATGAGACTGATCTAATACCCTTATCTAATATTCATGAGACGTATCTAATACCCTTATCTAATACTCATGAGATTGATCTAATACCCTTATCTAATGCTCATGAGACTGATCTAATACCCTTATCTAATATTCATGAGGCTTATCTAATACTCTTATCTCATACCCTTATCTAATACCCTTATCTAATACTCATGAGACTGATCTAATACCCTTATCTAATACTCATGAGACTTCTCTAATACCCTTATCTAATACTCATGAAACTAATCTAATACTATTATCTAATACCCTTATCTAATACCCTTATCTAATACTCATGAGTCTGATCTAATACCCTTATCTAATACTCATGAGACTTATCTAATACCCTTATCTAATACTCATGAGACTGATCTAATACCCTTATCTAATACTCATGAGACTTCTCTAATACCCTTATCTAATACTCATGAAACTAATCTAATACTATTATCTAATACCCTTATCTAATACCCTTATCTAATACTCATGAGTCTGATCTAATACCCTTATCTAATACTCTTGAGACTTATCTAATACCCTAATCTAATACTCATCAGACTTATCTAATACCCTTATCTAATACTCATGAGACTGATCTAACACCCTTATCTAATACTCATGAGACTGATCTAATACCCTTATCAAATACTCATGAGACTTATCTAATACCCTTATCTTATACTCATGTGATTTATATAATACCCTAATCTAATACTCATGAGACTTATCTAATACCCTAATCTAATACTCATGAGACTTATCTAATACCCTTATCTAATAGTCATGAGACTGATCTAACACCCTTATCTAATACTCTTGAGACTTATCTAATACCCTAATCTAATACTCATGAGACTGCTCTAATACCCTTATCAAATACTCATGAGACTTATCTAATACCCTTATCTTATACTCATGTGATTTATCTAATACCCTCATCTAATACTCATGAGACTTATCTAATACCCTAATCTAATACTCATCAGACTTATCTAATACCCTTATCTAATATTCATGAGACTGATCTAACACCCTTATCTAATACTCATGAGACTGATCTAATACCCTTATCAAATACTCATGAGACTTATCTAATACCCTTATCTTATACTCATGTGATTTATCTAATACCCTAATCTAATACTCATGAGACTTATCTAATACCCTCATCTAATACTCATGAGACTGATCTAATACCCTTATCTAATACTCATGAGACTTATCTAATACCCTTATCTAATACTCATGAGACTGATCTAATACCATTATCTAATACACATGAGACTTATCTAATACCCTTATCTAATACTCATGAGACTGATCTAATACCCTTATCTAATACTCATGAGACTGATCTAAAACCCTTATCTAATACTCATGTGACTGATCTAAAACCCTTATCTAATAAGCATGAGACTTATCTAATACCCTTATCTAATACCCATGAGACTTATCTAATACCCTTATCTAATACTCATGAGACTTATCTAATACCCTTATGTAATACTCATGAGACTTATCTAATACCCTTATCTAATACTCATGAGATTTATCTAATACCCTCATATAATACTCATGAGACTTATCTAATACCCTTATCTAATACTCATCAGACTGATCTAATACCCTTATCTAATACTCATGAGACTTATCTAATACCCTTATCTAATGCTCATCAGACTGATCTAATACCCTTATCTAATAGTCATGAGACTTATCTAATACCCTTATCTAATATTAGTGAGACTTATCTAATACCCTTATCTAATACTCATGAGACTTATCTAATACCCTTATCTAATACTCATCAGACTGATCTAATACCCTTATCTAATACGCATGAGACTTATCTAATACCCTTATCTAATACTCATGAGACTGATCTAAGAACCCTTATCTAATACGCATGAGACTTATCTAATACCCTTATCTAATAGTCATGAGACTGATCTAATACCCTTATCTAATACTCATGAGACTTATCTAATACCCTTATCTAATACTCATGAGACTTATCTTAAACCCTTATCTGATACTCATGAGATTTATCTACTACCCTCATCGAATACTCATGAGACTCATCTAATACCCTTATCTAATACTCATGAGAGTATTAGATGAGTCTCATGAGTATTAGATAAGGGTATTAGATAAGTCTCATCAGTATTAGATAAGGGTATTAGATCAGTCTCATGAGTATTAGATAAAGGTATTAGATAAGTCTCATGACTATTAGATAAGGGTATTAGATAAGTCTCATGAGTATTAGATAAGGGTATTAGATAAGTCTCATGAGTATTAGATAAGGGTATTAGATCAGTCTCATGAGTATTAGATAAGGGTATTAGATCAGTCTCATGAGTATTAGATAAGGGTATTAGATAAGTCTCATGGGTATTAGATAAGGGTATTAGATCAGTCTCATGAGTATTAGATGAGGGTATTAGATAAGTCTCATGAGTATTAGATAAGGGTATTAGATAAGTCTCATGAGTATTTGATAAGGGTATTAGATCAGTCTCATGAGTATTAGATAAGGGTATTAGATAAGTCTCATGAGTATTAGATAAGGGTATTAGATAAGTCTCATGAGTATTAGATAAGGGTATTAGATAAGTCTCATGAGTATTAGATAAGGGTATTAGATCAGTCTCATGAGTATTAGATAAGGGTATTAGATAAGTCTCGTGAGTATTAGATAAGGGTATTAGATAAGTCTCATGAGTATTAGATAAGAGTATTAGATCAGTCTCATGAGTATTAGATAAGGGTATTAGATAAGTCCCATGAGTATTAGATAAGGGTATTAGATAATCTCATGAGTATTAGATAAGGGTTTTAGATAAGTTTCATGAGATTAGATAAGAGTATTAGATCAATCTGAACAACGATAAGAATTTGATGAGAAATGTAGAGGATCCAAAGTGCTGATTCTGCAATGTTACGATTGAAACAGTGGACCACTTTTTCTCTATCTTAGCAGCATAGAATATAAATCAACAAGGCATGACAGAGTTGGCCGATATCTAAACTGGGTTAATATATCGGCATTATGAAATCAAAACTGCTGACACGTGGTACAAGCATTACCCTGAGGCTATAACTAGGGGAGAAAAAGTAGCCATTCTTTGGGACTTTCCTGTACATACAAACAGAACCATTAAAGATAACAGATTGGATATTATTATAAAAGACCAAAATAACAAAGTATGTGTGATTAATATGAACCCCCCATGTGAACACAATATTGCAGTAGAAGAATTTGCTAAAATAAAATATAGAGAAAATGTGGCATCTGAAGGTAGTTACAATACCAATCATTGTAGGAGCACTGGGAATGATTAAAAAAAGGAAGATTTTAGAATGATCTCTGACCTACCCATCACTGCAAGAATTGAAAATATTGTTTTACCTGGTGTGGCACATGTTTTGAGAAGAGCACTATTGCTGTGAGAAAGATAGTCATCTATGTAATATAACATTTTTTTAATTTTACATAATTTTATTAGATTAGATTCCATTATTATGTAAGTTGTAGATAATTGAGAACTCTAGTATGATTGAATATCATTCTGTTGTAAATATGATTTTAAATAGATGTGTACATGTATAAAGCAGATGATATACTTGTAACTGTGTAAAGTGTGCGACATGAACAATCTGGTGTGTTTATTTTGTAGCTTATCAATGTATGTAGTGAGTTTCTCTGCTCTAGGTGTTGGGATGACACATGGCAAGAAATGGAGCAAAACTTAAGGAAGAGGAAAAACACAAATAATAATAATAATTGCTGAGTGATAAGGTGTATATGCTGAGTGACAAGTGAATCGCTCTCATAAGTTTGTTGTTTTCTACTTGTTTTAAATGCTTGTTTTGAAATAATTCTTGTTTCAAAGAGAATATAAGGCATCAACTTTTGTCCTCAAGAAGTGATACACCATATTTAGTCCTTTAGCCGAAATACTTTATTTTTTTATATTCGAAATTTGCATTTCCTCATTTTTTTTTCTTTTTAGAAATGGAGGCAAATGCTCCTCTCCCCATATGCACCTACAGAACAGAACAGCCAAAAATAATAATGTCCGAGATGCATGCAGGGCAACAAAACCTCTGGGATTTTCCACTGCTTGGTTCTGATTGCGTTTTCATATGTCTTTTAAGACTTCCCATGCTTCCACATTTCTTGCCTCATTCCCTATACCTTTTCACATCATGCTGTTCATAATTCATATGTTTCATAATCTATATTCTATGTTCATATATATATAGATATATATTGGGTGAGTGTGAAAGACCAAAAGTCATTATTAAAAGTCTCTGGATGTGTATACTTTTTACTGGAGAAGGTAACAACGGTCACTTGTATACTCTACTCTAAATAACAGTATACTATACATTCACAATTATTTAAAAATTCAATCATAACATTCTGTATTAACATTTAGTATTACTGTATACCACCAGTAATATGTACAGTATATATACACTATAATTAGTAAAAAATATACACATTTTTTTGCAAAAATTTGATTGCACTGTTTTGTTTTCACTTACGTATTTTTGAAAATGTTATTTATTATTATAACATCAGCAACACCCTGATTAACTTCTTGTTCAGCAACACCCTGATTAGCTTCAGGTTTCACTTGAAGAGTAAAATCAGGGTGAAAGAAATTCTGCTTTCAAAACAATTTGTTGAAAGGTGGTGGAAAGTGGCGAGAATGGCCCGAGTGAATAGGCTTGCTCATTTTTCTGTTTCTACTGTTTTGTTACATCCTTTGTTTCTGTATTATACTCAGTTTTACACACAGAAACCCACATTGTACCATCCTGCGCTGCCGTTAATGTATTTTTATGTAAACCCTTTGTGGTCAATAAAGAAAACATTATTATTATTATCATTATTGTTCTTTGAGAGTCAGTCATTGATGTTATTTAACTGGAAAGTTTGTTGAAATGAATATCAAGTCGCTACCTGCAGCCTCAGATATTCAGGACGTATTGGAGGGTTATTGCTGTTCCCAGCAAGCATGCCTTTTGAAGTGTTCCAAAAAACGGGGCTGGATTAATCTTCTTTAACCATCCTTGGAAACTCCTTGAGATAGTACCTAGTGCTCCTATGACCTGGTGCTCCCACTTTAAATCCTGGTATCGGTTAATTTTCTCCCTCTCCTACTCTTGCACTCTCGTGTCAAATGGGCAGGCTACATCTACAATCAGGCACTATCTTTTTTCCTTGTCAAAAGCTTTTGTCAACCACTCTGGTACTTCAACCAACATCAAGCAGTCATTGAACATGGCTGTCAGTTTTGGGTGGAGGGATGTTATATTTTTTAACCAATATCCTTGAACGCCGTCTGGGCCTAGTGATTTCCAGTTGGTTAGTTTTTTGGCCTGCCCTTTAAGAGTTTCAACTGTGATACTCAAATCAGGTTGTTGGTGTGCTTGTTCACTAATCTCCTCTTGAAGTGTCTTATTCCACACTGCCTGACTATTATTTTCAACATCCTGCTCCCATATTCCTCTCCAGAATGTCTTAATCTGTTCAGCCTCAGGGATCACATCGCACCTCTTTCTTTCCCTTCAAACACTCCAAATAACATCTGGTTGTTGTCAAACATGCGGTCCTCTCTATACTGACTAACTCTGTTCTCATATCGCCTAATCTTTGCTCTTTTTGCTACTATGCCTAGCTTCAGCTCCTCTATGGTAATATTTAGCTCTTTTACCCTAGTGTTGTATTTTATTTTCAATCTATCTTTAGTGTCTATGTTTTGTAATGTCCCATTCAGCAAAGACTCAAGCTTTCCAATGTCTTTTCTCATTTCCTTGATTTGACCATTCAGTCGTTTCTTCCACCAAGGTTCTGATCTTTCTTGTTTGTTGTTTCCTCTCGTTTTTATACCAACAAATTTTTTTACCACATTTGCGGTTGCTTTGAGGATATTGTTGCATTGGTGAAGTTTCCTCGCCTCAAGGTATGGGATGAACTAAAGCACCAGTAATGCACTGGAATAATTGCTGGCCTTGTGTCAAAAGTAGAAACAATTATTATTATTATTATTATTTTATTGCGCAGTATTACTGCTTTACCGAGCACAGCTCTGAGCACCTTGGGTATGAGTAGTGTAGTTTCTACTGATGTTGTTTCTATTGTATTGATAGTACTTTTCGTAATATATGTGCAGTGCCTAGTAGTGCTATCTTTTGTATGTTGTATATATATATATAAATTCCTAGAGCACCTATTATTATAGGTATTGTTTTAGTTTTCATTTTCTGCATTTGAATTATTTCTATCTCTATACCTTTAATTTTGGAGATTTTCTCCATTTCCTTGGAAGATATATATATATAATTATTATTATATTTTCCTTTGATTTCGCTTTATCTGCAAGGACTACCGAGTATCAACCATATACTTAGGGCAGATATCGTTGGTTTTCACAATTTTCAATAGCTTTTTTCTTTCCTTTTGTTTATTCTTTTCATTTTGTTACTTCCTTACATTCACTTAAGTCACATAACAAAAGTTGATAGGTAAATAACATTTTTTTTTTTAAAAAGAGAAAATATAAAAAAGTAGGAGTAGGAGGAGGAGATAAAAAGAAATATTAAAGAGCAGTGGCAGCTCATGTCTAAACTTAGTGTGGGTGCTGCCATTGGTTTAATACTGTGTAAAATGAAACAAACATAAAATGAAAATTTATACTAAACTTGATAAAATCCTAAATGAAAAAAATATTTTTGTGTTATTAATAAATTGTTACAGTTCAAGCTTGGTCGATTTATTTATAAATGTAATCCGTCGTATTGTTTACTTTGAGCGAAAAAGTTAACAATTTTCTCCTTGATCCCTGGATGACTGTTGAGGAAATTTGTCTCCATTGAAAGTATTACAAGTGTATTCAGTTTTTCAGGATTCACAGTGTTCCCCCCAAAAAATGTTATTCTTTTTATTCTGAAAAGAAGTTTTCTGGCTCTGATGTAGTCATGAGAATTGTCAAGAGGATGTTTATCTGTTTCATAATTTCAGTAAGAACACAATCTAGATTATTTTCCAAGATAAATTTCAGCAGCTCTGATCTATTAATACAATAAAATAGTTTGAGTTCAGTTTCAAGCTTTTCTTTGTCAATCATGGGATATGCTTCAGTAGTCAATACTATCTATTCTGTAGGCAGTTAATTCTTAAAACTATGAAGCTTTCTTGTTGAATAATTTATCAGCTACTAAGTGCCCATTATATCAACACATAGGGTGGTCGATTGGCAGTATCGGTAGAGGGTCGGACGCCATGCTTTGCAACAAAGAGTTACTGCCCTTTGTGGTCTGAGTTCAAATCCCGCCAAGGTTAACTTTGCCTTTCATCCTTATGAGGTCGATAAAATAAAGTACCAGTAATGCACTGGGATAATTGTCGGCCTTGTGCCAAAAGTAGAAATAATTATATAACACATATGCAGTCACACACTTCCTTTGTTTCTGCCATGAGTGTCTTTGAAGGATTCTCACAGTAATTTCTTATTTCTAAAATAGTAGTTTTCAAATCTGTTATATATTCATTGACTTTATACACACTAATTTCTCAAGATTTCATTTGGTTGTAAATTACTTCAATTATGAGGCATAATCTGATGAAAAAGCTCTAACTAAAATATGAAATTATCATAATTCAGGTATTTTAAAATTCCTGTTGCTTCTGAAATGGTTTGATCTACATTTGATGTTGACTGAATTTCAGTAAGGCAACTTTTAAAGGTTGCAAATTTCCATGAACTGTTCATGGTCCGTATGTTAAAGCTCCACCTTGTAGAGGATAGATATGGAATGCTGACATCCATATGCTTCTTGAGAATGGATACATGTTGTGGTGATCTTGAGAAGAATGTTGGAATAGACAAAATGTTAGAGAAAAATATTCTTGTGGTTCATGTAATACTTGCTGCATTTCTCATTACTAAATTAAGTTGATGTATATAACAGTGAATTAAATGTGCATTACTGTAAACTGCTTTTATTTTTGTTTCAAACTCCTGCTTTTTGCCTTTCGTGACATTTGCATCATCAAATGTCTGAGCTATCAGTTTTTTGTACATTTCTTTCAAGGATTATGTCTAATTATTCTAGAATACGTTTTGATATGTCATCTGCAGTTTGATTTTTCTGGAATAAAGAATCCTCGTAAGACATTCAAATCTGTTGTGTCATCAGCCATGATGGCTACAAACGAAGCTTCTCTCCTTACCTCCTCATGTAGCAGGCAGTCAAGTATCTCATTCTAAATAGTCTTAGAAATACCTTTAAAGACCTTATTAGTTTCTAAGTGATTCTTCAAATATAGATCTAATTCAGATGCAACATTTATTAATCCTCTAAATACCCCTGGATTTACTGAATCATCTTTTTCACCATGTAAGGGAGTTTCAAAGTTTCCACTAAATAAAATACAGTCTATTATTTTTCTCAATAGATTCTCCTTATCTGTGATGATCTTGTATTTTCTTTTAACTCTTCTTGCTTTTCTAGTTTTTACATTCACACCCCTGGATAATTCTTCGACAATTCACTTCTCTGGTTATCGATTATGTGGTGGATTGGCAGTATCGTTAGAGGGTCGTACGCCATGCTTTCCAGCATAGTTACGTCCCTTTATGATCTGAGTTCAAATCCCGCCGAGGTTGACTTTGCCTTTCATCCTTACGGGGTCGATAAAATAAAGTACCAGTGATGCACTGGGTAATTGCTGACCTTGTGCCTAAAGTAGAAACAATTATTATTATTGTTTCTTCACTCAGCTTCTAATGCTGAAAATGTATTACAGTGTTAGCTGTTCACTACCAGTGAACTGAGGTAATACCCTTTATTTTTTTTAGTACCCTCTGGAGTATTCAAGCTGTTCCAAGCAATGCTGATTTTTATTGTAATCCCTATTTGTTTGATGTACTTCTCAAGATCTCTACTCACTATTCCCAAAACAAGATTCCAACTATTATTGGTATTACCATCACCTTTTTCAGTGACCACAACTGCTTAATCTCCCAAGCTAATCTGTCATATCTATCGACTTTTTCCCCTTCTTTATCACATACCTTGTTATCAGCTGGACAAGCTATATCTATGATTCAACACTGTTTGCTTTCTTTTTCAACTAATGCAATATCTGGTCTCCTATGCTCTGTCTCATGGTCACACTGTATCTCAAAGTCCTACAGGATCTTTGCATTATCATTTTCTATAACACTCTCACTTTTCTGTTCTGTCAAGTGCATATTTGCCACAAAGTGCTCAATGGACTATCCTTGCTATGTTATCGTGATGTCTCTTATATTCTTTCATAGCTAATGGTGTATATATTGACTGGTAATATACCATACAGTTTCTCCATTCATGCCAAAAATACTACAGTTATCACTTTCTGCTGTGTGGTCTACTCTATGTTTGACATAGTTGGTTCTTCGTGGTTTTTCTTGAACAGCACAGATTAAGGCTTCTGTTTCCAATTTTAGATCACTTTTAGCCATCCATAACCACCTTTTTCTATGTCTGTCCTATCTTCAACATCTTTGTGGAATTGTCCATACATTCTTTTTTCTGCCCATTTACTTTCAGTTTAATCCATCTTCAAATGTTTGTACTGTGTTTTTTCTTTGCAATCTTCTATTTTGCACATCTCTGGCCTTCTTACTTTCAGCAACAGCAGTTCTGTGGAATTGTTTTATGTACCAAGCCAAGTTATTTTCTTCTGTTCTAATGCTGTTTTCACAGCCTATCAGTTCTCTCCTCCTCTTTTTTTTGCTACATATAATCTGTCTGTGTCATTGAATGTCTTCCTGTCACCAAGGACAGAGAAATTTATTGCTAAGCCACAAAATAAACACACCAGATTGTTCACATCACATACTTTACATAGTTACAAGTATATAATTTCTCTTTTTAAAATCATATTTACATCAGAATAATATTCAATCACATAAGAGTGCTCAATTATTTACAACTTACATAATTATGGAATATAATCTAATAAAATTAAGTAAAAAAAATTACATAGATGATTATCTTTTCCACAGTGATAGTTCTCTTCTCAATGCATGTGTCACACCATGTAAAACAATTTCTTTGCACTTTTTGCTGTGATGGTAAGCCGGGGATTGTTCTAAAATGTTCCTATTTTTATCATTCCCAGTGCTCCTACAATCACTGGTATTGTAACCACCTTGAGATGCCACATTTTTTTCAATTTTAATCATCAAATATATATATTATTATTATTACTCATAATGGATGGATTGGCAGTATCGGTAGAGGGTCGGACGTCATGCTTTCCAGCATAGTTACGTCCCTTTACGGTCTGAGTTCAAATCCCGCCGAGGTTGACTTTGCCTTTCATCCTTACGGCGTCGATAAAATAAAGTACCAGTAATGCACTGGGTTATTGCTGGCCTTGTGCCTAACGTAGAAACAATTATTTATAATACTTTTGTTCTGGCAGATGTTATACCAACCCTATACCAAAAGAGAGAACCATAGCCATTGGCCAAAGGTCCTTTGGATCATTCCTTCTCCGTCAACTTTCTAACACCCTTCTTAGAATCCTTAGCGTTCCTAGCAAGTCTGTTTTCTGCAACAATCCTGTCCTAATAGTAATTCCTAGCTTCTCAAGCCATACATCCAACCTTCTACTAACTGTATATAGTGTAACGACCACGTGACTGATTATCTACAGTTTCCTGATTTCTCTCTTCAGCTCCTGGTATTTCTCATCTTTCTCACTTTCCTTCTCTTTCAACCTGTGGTCCCACGATGAAGCAATATCCACAATACATAGCTTGTTATTCTTCTTTTCTATGACAACAATGTCAGGCTTTCTAGCCACAATAAAATGGTCATACTAGATAGTCATGTCCCACAAGATCTTATAATGTTCATTGTGTGCAACCCTTTCTGATAGGTTATTATCATTATTATTGTCATTTTTATTTTCTTTCATTATTGTTTCTGAGATATATGCTGAGTGTCTTCCTGACACCTAGGGCAAAAAATTCACAGTGTGCATTGGTAAGCCAGTTAATACAGCACATTGATTATAATTTAAAAAAAACAAAAACAAAAAAAAAACAGTATATATATATATACACATGTGCATATGCATATGTAAATACAAGGAGGGATATCAATCTTACAGAGATAGTGCTCTTCTCAATGCATGTGCAGTACCAGTCAAAACAATTTTTTGCACCTCATGCAGAGAGAGTAAACCAGGAATCATTCGAAAATGTTGTTCTGTTCCTTTCTTGATCATTCCCAGTCCTCCCACAATCACTGGTATTGTAACGGCCTTGAGGTGCCACATTTTCTCAATTTCAATAAGCAGATCTTTATATTTTCTTAGCTTGTCAAATTCTTTTTTCGCGATATTGTGATCACATGGGATGCTCATATCTATCAACAAACAGACCTTGCTATGTTGGTCTTTTACAATGATGTCAGGTCTATTTGCTTTTATGGTCCTGTCAGTATGTACAGGAAAGTTCCAGAGAATTGTTACTTTTTCTCCTTCAGTTACAGCCTCAGGGTGATGGTTGTATCACTTGTCTTCAGCTTTGATTTTGTAATGCCGACATATTACCCAGTGTAGATATTGGCCAACTCTGTCATGTCTATATTTGTATTCTACTGGTGCTAAAACTTTACATACAGAGACTAAGTGATCCACTGTTTCAACCTCAGCATTGCAGAATCGGCACTTTGGGTTTATTCCGTTTCTTATCACATTGGCCTGGTAATTACGAGTCAATAAGCTTTGATCTTGGGCAGATAAGATGAAGCCTTCACTCTCCACCTTTAGCCCTGAACTATGTAGCCACTGATGGGCGTGCTTTTGGTCAACATCAGCTTGTTTGCTACGGGCCACATATTTGCCATGCAGAGGTTTCTGCTCCCAATTTGATGCTAATTGTCCCTGCCCTTTTGCTTTTGCCAGTGATTTTATGTGCCTAGCAGCATCACTTGCAAGAGTTTCTTTAGTTTGTCCAGCCTGGGTATCAAACATGAGATCAGCAGCATATTGTTTGCTCTCTTTCAAGATAGAATGAAGCTTCTTCTCTCATGCTTTTCAACAAGTTTCAGCATACAGTCGTTAGTTGTTTCAAGGTATTTGGCCAGTCCGATGATGATGGTTTTGTAAGCAAGTTCAAATTTGATCAGGCCACAGCCTCCTTGAGTTCTAGGAAGGTAAAGATGATCCACATCTGCTTTTGGGTGGTGCATCCTATTACAAGTCAGTAGCTTACAGACTTTGGTGTTGATTCTTTTGATTTCACTCATATTCCAGTTCAACACATCGAAGCTATAAGTGACAACTGGGACTGCCAAGGAATTTATGGCTAGCACCTTGTTACGAGTGTTTAGTTCTGTTCTCAGAACTGCATGTACTCTCCTGTAACATTCTTTCCTTATCCTCTCTTTCATACTTGCATGCTGTATGCCAGAGCCCTCATTAATCCCTAAATATTTATAGGTTTGTCCTGCTCAACTTCCTTTATGATTGTTTCAGCATCCAATTCAACTGAGTCAGAGTTGACAAGCTTCCCCTTCTTGAAAGTGGCTTTTGCACACTTGTCAAGTCCAAAATCCATCCTGATGTCATTGGTAAACGTTTTTACTGTCTGCAAAAGGCCTTCCAGTTCATCATTATCTTTGCAATATAGCTTCAAATCATCCATATAAAATAGGTGGCTTTTTTTTTGTTGTCAATTCTATAACCATGCCCTGTTCTATTAAGCTCGGATGTAAGGGGTATTAAAGCTATGCAGAAAAGCAACGGAGAAAGTAGGTCACCCTGGAATATACCACAGTTGATGTTTATATTCCCAGAGCACAGTACCCCAGTGGAATGAGACAATTGGAGATTTGTGTTCCATAATGACATATTGTGCTTCGGGAAGTTTGAGATCACAGGTGAGATTTTGAAGATGTCCAGTGATTTCAGAATCCATGAGTGTGGTATGCTGTCAAAGGATTTTTTATAATCGATCCATGCAGAAGTGAGATTTCTCTGTTTATTATGACAGTTCTCAAGGATCACACGATTAATCAAAAGTTTATCTTTGCAGCCATATGAACCTCGTCGGCACCCTTTTTGTTCAATGGGGAAAAGATTGTTCTCCTCCAAAAACTCATATGCTTTTCCCATGAGAATACAGGTTATAGTTTATAAGTGGTGGACAAGCAGGTTATGGGCAGATAGTTTTTTGATTCTTTGGTTTCGTTGTTCTTTGGTAGAAGGTAGGTAATGCCACTTGCTATCCAATCAGGTGTATTTTTGGGATCTTTCATAATTCCATTAAACAGCTTGACCAATATATTGTGAGTGCACGGGAGTGAGGAAAGCCAGAAATTTGGCACCCTGTCTCTCTACCAGGAGATTTCCATTTATGAGATTTATTGAGTGCTGTCTCTAAGTCTGCTATAGAGATGTCTTCCCACGCCTGTTCTTCTAAAATTTTTTAGGATTTTTCCAGGCGACTAATCCAATCTACATTAGTATTATATGTCTTCTCATCACTCCAAATCTTACTCCAGAAGTTTTCAACTTCTTCTATGGACGGGGGGGGGGGGGGGGTCTTCAATAATTATTTTTTCTTCCCTACTTCTCTATAAAATGACTTGGCCGAGAGACAGGGTCAGTTCGCTGTTCTCACAACGTAAGTTCAGTAGAATGTTTTCAATAGAGAACACGTTTTAATCTGCTGTCCTCTCAAAAGCTTTAAAGTCGCCTAAAGTTTCCTCACAGAGTGAAATCGCTTGCTAGTCGTTTTCAACATGAATCTAGTTCTACAGATAATTCTAAATAAGAACACGTTACATTCTGTTGTACTTTGCACAGAAAATATAACGCCTGTAAAGTTTCGACTACTAACAAAGGTAATTTTGTATTCCATGCATACACTATAAACTTTACCACACAATTATGTATTTATTTGATGACATCTGCTTTCACAATTGAGAAATTACTTTATACAATAAATATATATGTCCACAAACATTTTACTAAACTTTATTTGTTCCAATCTAATATATGTTTAACGCAGCCTAAAGCCTTTTTATATTATATCTAACTTTGAAGGTTGACTTTGCCTTTCATCCTTACGGGGTGGATAAAATAAAGTACCAGTAATGCACTGGGTAATTGCTGGCCTTGTGCCTAAAGAAGAAACAATTATATCTAACTATGAGTCAACATAGATAGAAGATATCTGAATTAATTTCCAATACCATCATCACATCTTCTACACTATCAGCTGATTTGCATTTTTTGCACCTTTTAGTAAGGCGGATATTTAAATATATTTACATTACCAATAATATTTAATATGACCCTAAAGTAGTATATGCAGGAAGTGCTGGACTCTGAAAAAGATTTCTTCTAGTTGTTTATAAATTTGCCCCTATTTCAGTAACCCCTAATATTTTAATATTATTATAAGACTTTAAATAATATGTTTGCCATCCTAAAATGGAGAAATTTCAATTTTTAAAAATTAAAATTTTTTTTTAACTTATTAAGTTTTTCCAAATATCTAAAATTAAAGTTAATTTAAGTACTTTTTGTAATAAAAAAAACTTAATTTCTCTTGTTTATTAATGTCATATTAAAAATGTTAGCTGTAGATAAATAACCTTGATATGATGTCTACTGCAAAGAAGCTGAAGTTAGATACCAGCAGTAAGGTTAGACAGTGGTGTGATGATTATGTTAGATATGCATTTCAAAAAGCTGACACTAAAAAAGATACACCAGATCAGCCCATGTGTTTGCTATGTTCAAAAGTTCTATCAAATAGCTGTTTAAATCCTGCAAAACTTAAAAGACACCTTGATACTAATCACACCAATGATAAAAGCAAGTCACTGGAATACTTTACTTTGCTGAAAAACAACATAAAAAAATCACAAGCTAATATGTATGACTTGTTTTGAAATTTCACATTTGATTGGTAAAAACAAGAAACCATTTACATTAGGAGAACAGTTAATTCTGCCAAGTATAAAAATTGCTACAGAGAATCTTTTTGAAAGCTGCAGTATTAAGGACAAAGAAAAATTAAGCCAGTTACCATTGTCAGCAAATACCGTAAAAAGAAGGATAATTGATATTTCTTCTGATATAGAAAATCAGATACTAACTGCACTAAAGAAAAGCACATGTTTTGGTCTGCAAGTGGACGAAACTACGGATATTAATAACAAGGCTCAATTAATTTGCTATGTACGGTTTGTAGACCTTGATAAAAAAGAATTAGTAGAAGAGTATTTGTTTTGTCTGGTATTAGACATCACAACTAAAGGTCAAGATATATTCAATAAAATTGAAGAGTATTTTTTAAAAAGTGGTGTATCTTGGAGCAAGTTGACTTCAATAACAACAGATGGAGCAGCTGCAATGACTGGTAAAAATTCTGGTTTGATTGCAAAAATTAAAGAACAGACCCCAAATTGTATTTCAAATCATTGTATGATTCATTGAGAGGTTTTGTGTTCAAAAAAATTCAAAGACAGAGATGCTCAAATATTAAATGACCAGCTGAAAGATATTGTCAAAATTATCAATTTGATCCATGCAAGAGCAAAAAATTCTAGAATGTTTGAATCTATTTGTGAATCTTCTGGAAGTAATTATAATAGATTGTTATTGAACAATGGTGTGCGTTGGCTGTCTTTTGGGGATGCTATGTAGAGAGTTTTTGAACTGAGAGAAGAAATAATAGTTTTTCTAAAAAAACAGAATGATGAAAGAACAAGTGTATTAGAAACCAATGAATGGAATGTGCAACTCGCTTATTTAGTAGACATTTTTGGTGAACTGAACAAACTAAATAAGTGTCTTCAGGGTAACAATGCAGATATTTTTACTTCAATCAATTTTATTACATATTTTCAATCAAAATTAAACATCTTTATAAAAAGAATTGAATCGGACAATTACTCATTACTTCCAAACCTTGAAATAGAGCTTAAAAAGAGAGAAGATTTTGACTCCAGCAATCTAAAGATTATTCTTTCTCATTTAAATGTGCTTTCCACAAGTTTTTCAGATTATTTTGACTTGATGGAAAAAGATATTGTTAGCGGAAATTTATGGATAAAAAACCCGTTCACCGAGATCGAGCAGTTAGTGTCAGAAAATGACGCTGGAAATTGTAAAAATTTACTACCTGCACAATGCTTACATCAGTTGATGGATTTGAATTCAAACGAAAACTTGAAAGTGATATTCGAAAGCAGAAAGAAAGAACTATGGATCGACTTATTCTTGATTGGGTAGTTTAATGAAATCAGCCAACTTGCATTGAAATATTTGACTTTATTCCCATCTAGCTACTTGTGCGAAGGGTTTTCGCAGTTGGTAGGAATCTGCACAAAGAAGATGAATAAACTGTCAGCAATTGACGAGTGTATGAGACTGGCATTAACTAGTGTTGAACCTCGATTTTCTAAACTCACTGATAAGGCGCAGCAGCAGAAAAGCCACTAGTTAATTGTGTTCGATTACATACACACGCATGAAACACTAAAATAAATAAATACTTTATTATTTTTTTTTTTAAAGTTTTGTATTGTATAGGTTCCGTGAAGAATTCAAAATATTTAGAGGGTTCCTCGGTTTTAGAAAGGTTGGCGACCACTGCTCTAGAAGACAGTCCATATTTTCTCTTTAGCTTTCTTACCTTCTTGGATCTTATATCATTTCCAGCGGTTAAAGATATTTCTCCTCTCATTACATCAATCACCTTTTCGATTCTACTCCTCCAAATTGGTTTACCTCGAAGGTGCGACTTTTTTCTCTTTTTGGTGGTAAACAACTTGTTTCAATTACTCAAGCAGATGCATAAATGATTTCATTTAACTCAGTAAGATCAGGTTCTAGTTCTTCTATGATTTCTTTTGTCACAGAATTACCAATCATTATTTGTTTTCTATTTTGGATTGTATTTGGGAGTTTTTGAAGTGGTTCTCTATCATTTATACTAGAATGTCTTACTACTGCAAGGTCATTCAGTATTTTTTGCTTTAATTCCTTCATAGTCTCCCTGTGTTCTTCAGCAGATGTTTGGTTTTCAAATTATTTCAAATATTTCATATATTTTGATGGTAGTAGTGAGAGGAATGAAGCGTGTAAGAGAGAGGGTTACAGCATGTATTTAGTTTTATCGATTTCTTTTCATAGAAGCAGGAAATTTTTGGCAAAAATAATTACGCGTTGACCTGCCCTGGTAAATTTGGAGCACATTGGAAAAATATTCATCAAAATCGGTCGAGAAATATGGAGATGCATAAAAATCATACACACACACACACTGACATCTACCGTTTTATATATATATATATGTAGGAGGTGAGTTTTATTGTAGCACAATAAAGCAATGCAAATATCGGATAAGTAGCACTCTACAGTTTATAGGACTGGAGTATAAATAATATAAGATCAAAAGATGGCTCGCACATATTATTAAACCCTTCAATATATAAACCTAAATTAATACTATTGATAATTCCTTTTTCTTCAATCATAAACATCAACATCCATAAACCTCATTAACTTTTAATTTCAAAATCTTTTTAAATTATCTATTATCTACCAACGGTTTTTTAATTTCTCTCTGCGAGACAATGTTTTTTCAGTTGTAAATGCTGTCTCTCTCTCTATCACTCATTTCTCCTCCTGTCTCATCCTTCCTTCTTATACCCCCCCCCCCATCCTTTATTTTCCTTCTTCCTCTTCCTTACCTTTACCTTCACCCCCCTCATCTTTTTTCCCAATCTCATATATCCATCTTACTTTTATTTTTTATACGTTGATTTAACACTTCACTGCTCGCAAGTGTTTTTTAAGCTTCATATCATGTCTCCCTATTTTAACTGATGAGAACGCAGATATCCTCCCATGATGATATTTGTTTTTGAAATGCGCATACTAAATTACTTGGAACTCTTTTAACCATCTTTTGATCTTATATTATATATATATATGTATATATATATATATATATATATATATATATATATATATATATATATATATATATATATATATATATATATATACATATATATATATGTATACATATATATATATATATATATATATATATATACATATATACATACATATATATATATATATATGATTTTTAATGCAATGAAATATCTATGATCTTCGGCAAATCACTGATGAGGGACGTATTTTATTACATGTTACCATGTGCTACCTGCAGTATTTTTCTCTATATTTTAATACATATATTTACCACTGCGATTCTGTGTTTTTTTCTCTCTCTCTTACTGTTCCCCCATTCTCTCTGTTTCTCCCCCTCTGTCTTGTCCGTTAACTCTTCCTCACACTTTCACTCACTCACTGTTTTTCTCCCTCTTCTCTTCATTTCATCCTGCACTCACGAACGCTATTTTTTCTCTCTCTGCTCAATGGCCTTCGTTCGTGCTGGTACTATTCTCTAAGCGCTCATATATTCACCTAGCTTACGCTAAACAGAATAATTTTTGAAGCTTGTTTCTCCCCCACGGTATGCTATATTTTCTGTTGTTCCCCTGTCTCACTCGCTTTACGCGTTTTAATTGTCCTAATAACTTATTTTGGTTATTATTGCACCGAAGTGAGATATATGATTTTTAATGCAATGAAATATCTATGATCTTCGGCAAATCACTGATGAGGGACGTATTTTATTACATGTTACCATGTGCTACCTGCAGTATTTTTCTCTATATTTTAATATATATATATATATATATACACATATATACATATATATACATACTTAAAATAATAATCATTTTTATTATTATTATTATTATTATCAATATATACTAATAATTGAATAATGAAAACTGTATCCCTGATGCAAGATGGTGGGGTGAAGGGAGAGTTTTGAGGGGATGGGTGGGGAGCTGAATATTAAAAGAAAAAAGGTAAGGGCGAGGCGTATGGGTGGAGGAAGGCCTGTTGCAACTTGATTGACAAAGAACCTAAATTAAAATGGGGGAGGGTGGGAGGGATATAAGAATCAGTCGGAGAGGAGATCCTCGCTGAGAATGGTATATGCCATGAAGATAAAGTCGCCGATGTTCGGGACTAGAGGATTACCCGGGGAACCACTTCGAAACCAAGAAACATAAAAGTCTTGATGAGAGAACTTCTGTTGTTGCGATCCCTTCTGAAGTAAATAATGACATCTTTGCAGTGGAGTTTCTCTTCGGCAAATTCCAACAATGTCACCAACCCTTCCTTTGAACCTTCTGGTAAAATACCTGTTGGTATCTCCACAAATAACTTGCCATCAACAAGCATAGTTTCCCAGGTAACCTCCAAGCCTTCCACGACTTCAACTTTAAAGCACAAGTTCGAGACAACCTGCACCTGCGCCAAAGCCCCAAGATGCCCAAAATATGGGCTTTTGGCATTGACAGGCGGCTCTTTCCTGATCCAAACACCGTTGCCCTCTGTCATTTCAGACACATCGGCATGGGGAACGTCAGGAGCACCACCGAGGCCCAATACCGAGAGATATACAATATCTCTCCATCTCCCACATATCACTATGCTGTAACGAAGACATGGCTTCTTCTTTAACTTGTAGACCAAAGTTTTCGTCAATAATTATAGCCAATAGTTATATATATATATACGTAATAAATTTAGGAATAACTAAAGAGTGCTTAGAAATACATTGTTTTATTTGCTAACAGTGTTTCATCCATACCCTAGGGCAGGAATCATCAGAGCCTATAAACAAAAGTATATCAAAGGTTGCAGGCTCCATCAAGCCTAGTCACCAGAACAAGAAAGGACAAGTAGGGGGGGGGGGCACACAATACATGATACATATAATGAAATAAAAAATTACCTCAAAAGTTTATCACATAAATGGTGCAATAGATCATAAGGAGGTTGAGAGAGGAGAGCAAGAAACGAATGAGGATGTTACTCAGCAGGATCAAAATATAAACCAAGCATAGATAGATCAATTCACAAGCAGTGCAAGTACATGATTTACAGGCAGAGTATGAAAGCTTGTAAACACTGCTTGTGAATTGATGCATCTATGCTCGGTTTGTTTTTTTATTATGCTGAGTAACACCGACATTCATTTCTTGCTCTCCTCTCTCAACCTCCTTATGATCTATTGCACCATTTATGTGATAAACCTTTGATGTAATTTTTTATTTTATTATATGTATCATGTATTGTGTGTGCCCCCCCCCCCCTACTTGTCCTCCTTGTTCTGGTGACTAGGCTTGATGGAGCCTGCAACCTTTGATATACTTTTGTTTATAGGCTCTGATGATTCTTGTCCTAGTGTATGGATGAAACACTGTTAGTAAATAAAATATTGTATTTCTAAGTACTCTTTGGTTATTCCTAAACTTATAGCGGCTCTGTAGTATACTAGTTATCCTACATTGAGCTAAAACCACACTGTCATACCAAGGACAATATATCTGTGTGTTTGTGCACATTAGTATAATTGTCAACCAAACTATATATATACGTATACATACATACAGACATACAGAGAAATGGAGTGACACACACATACATAGTTGACAAGTATCTTTGACCCTTCAGACAAAACATAAAACAAACCAATAAAGCAACAAAATCAAATAAAAATAAAAGACAGAAAAAAGAAAGAACCTCATTTTAGACTTCACTTATAATTCTTTCATAACTATCAGTTGATAAACCAGGTTTTGTTTGAAATAATAAAAGGAAAAAGAGAAATTAAGCAACATAAGAAAGGGAAAGTAGGGATGAAATGACAAACTACACACCCAGCCAAGCAACATATTTCTGCAGGGCACTGTAGTAAAA
Source organism: Eledone cirrhosa (assembly GCA_964016885.1). NCBI lineage: Eukaryota > Metazoa > Mollusca > Cephalopoda > Octopoda > Eledonidae > Eledone > Eledone cirrhosa. Next base: position 41,839,245 of record OZ024744.1, on the reverse strand, counting down.
AATGTCGAAGGCATTGGCACAGGGAATGGCCAGACTCTTGCTGCAACAGCTACCCTATCTCATGGGGCCCTTTCTTCAGGCAGGCTGCTATCTTTCTAATTTTGCAAAGGGAATTGGCAGTATGGTGACCAAGGAAGTGGCCAGTCAAACCCTGGTATTTAGTTATCTTCTTTTATGCATTGCAAATGACAATAACAGGATTTGGGGCCGAATGCTAAAAAACTGGACGCAGAAAACGAGTTAGAACATATTATATCCCTGATTAGGGACTTACTTCCTTCGAATGGGAAAAGGGTAATTTGTCAGGGTGCTTGCCATCACCATGGTTAAGGCCAGCTGGCTTCAGTAGTGATGGGAAGATAGCAGTGTAGAGGCTCCTACTGATTATGTCATTAAAAGTGATGTGTCAAGGGAACTGACCTGCATTAAGGTGGCAGGATAGCAGGCTGGTTGATGAGGAGGGCACTGAATTGATGCATGTGCTATTGTTTGGCTGTGTGTCAGAACAGAAGCCGATCAGACAGTGATCCGTCAGAAGGTTGACCTGCATTGGACATCTGCATACTTTCAACAACTTTCAACAACACATTTAAGAGCCTTCTGTCCAACACTGAAGGGGAAAGAGAAGAGAGCCTCTCTTCTCCCACACCAAAGAACCCACCAACAGCAACCACCAAAGCCGAGCCTGTAACAGTGACATCATCAACATTAACAAATTCAACAACATCACCAACAACAACAGCTACAGTAACATCAATGCTCACCACAGGAGCAAAGGATTACCCCCAGTCTCCAATCAATTTGAAAAGCTTGTGCCACTCATGCAATTCTGAAAGGTCAGACATGACATATGGTGAGTCTGACAAGGAGAAGGAGTGGAAAACAGTAAAGAGAATAAGAAAAAAAAAGAAAAAAAGAAAAGCAAAACAATGAAAAAAACCTCATACACACAAACAGTGGAGAGAGAAATAAATCACAAGAAACAATACATCAGCACCATTGCCACAGACACCATAAACAACACCACAGCCACCATCAACAGAAATATAACCAAACCCACACTCACAACAACAACAAAATCAACCAAAAGGCAAAGAAACAAACATAAAAACTACATGGAACAAAAAATATAGAGAAATAATGAAATACATTAAAACACACAGAGCCACCACACAGAGAGATTTGACAACACCAACAGTCCCCATAACTACACACATATTCAGACACCAACAGTCTCCATACCTACATACATATCATTCAGACACCAACAGTCCCCATACCTAGACACATATCATTCAGACACCAACAGTCCCTATACCTACACACATATCATTCGGACACCAACAGTCCCCATACCTAGACACATATTGAGACAACAACAGTCCCCATACCTACATACATATTCAGACACCAACAGTCACCATACCTAGACACATATTGAGACACAAACAGTCCCCATACCTACATACACATCATTCAGACAACAACAGTCCCCATACCTACATACATATCATACAGACACCAACAGTCCCTATACCAACACACATATCATTCAGACGCCAACAGTCTCCATACCTAGACACATATAATTCAGACACAAACAGTCCCCATATCTACACACACGTATTCAGACATCAACAGTCCCCATACCTACATACATATTGAGACACCAACAGTCCCCATACCTACACACTTAGGATTCAGACACCAACAGTCCTCATACCTACATACATATTGAGACACCAACAGTCCCCATACCTACATACATATCATTCAGACACCAACAGTCCCCATACCTACATACATATCATTCAGACACCAACAGTCCCCATACCTACACACATATCATTCAGACACCAACAGTCCCCATACCAACACACACATATTCAGACACCAACAGTCCCCATACCTAGACACATATCATTCAGACACCAACAGTCCCCTTACCTAGACACATATCATTCAGACACCAACAGTGCCCATACCAACACACATATCATTCAGACACCTACAGTCCCCATACCTAGACACATATCATTCAGACACCAACAGTCCCCATACCTAGACACATATCATTCAGACACCAACAGTCCCCATACCAACACACATATCAATCAGACACCAACAGTCCCCATACCTACACACATATCATTCGGACACCAACAGTCCCCATACCTAGACACATATAATTCAGACACCAACAGCCCCTATACCTACATACATATCATTCAGACACCAACAGTCCCCATACCTAGACACATATCATTCGGACACCAACAGTCCCCATACTTACACACATATCATTCGGACACCAACAGTCCCCATACCTACACACATATCATTCGGACACCAACAGTCCCCATACCTAGACACATATAATTCAGACACCAACAGCCCCTATACCTATATACATATCATTCAGACACCAACAGACCCCATATATACATACATATCATTCAGACACCAACTGTCCCTATACCTACACACATATCATTCAGACACCAACAGTCCCCATACCTACACACACATATTCAGACACCAACAGTCCCCATACGTAGACACATATAATTCAGACACCAACAGCCCCTATACCTATATACATATCATTCAGACACCAACAGACCCCATATCTACATACATATCATTCAGACACCAACTGTCCCCATACCTACACACATATAATTCAGACACCAACAGTCCCCATACCTACATAGATATTGAGAAATCAACAGTCCCCATACCTACATACATATTGAGACACCAACAGTCCCCATATCGACATACATATTGAGACACCAACAGTCCCCATACCTACATACATATCATTCAGACACCAACAGTCCCCATACCTAGACATATATCATTAAGACACCAACAGTCCCCATATCTACATACATATCATTCAGACACCAACAGTCCCCATACCTACACACACACATTCAGACACCAACAGTCCCCATACCTACACACACACATTCAGACACCAACAGTGCCCATACATACATACATATTCAGACACCAACAGTCACCATACCTAAACACATATTGAGACACCAACAGTCCCCATACCTACATACATATCATTCGGACACCAACAGACCCCATACCAACACACATATCATTCAGACACCAACAGTCCCCATACCTACACACATATCATTCGGACACCAACAGTCCCCATACTTAGACACATAGAATTCAGACATCAACAGTGCCCATACATACATACATATTCAGACACCAACAGTCACCATACCTAAACACATATTGAGACACCAACAGTCCCCATACCTACATACATATCATTCGGACACCAACAGACCCCATACCAACACACATATCATTCAGACACCAACAGTCCCCATACCTACACACATATCATTCGGACACCAACAGTCCCCATACTTAGACACATATTATTCGGACACCCACAGTCCCCATACCTAGACACATATAATTCAGACACCAACAGCCCCTATACCTATATACATATCATTCAGACACCAACAGACCCCATATCTACATACATATCATTCAGACACCAACTGTCTCCATACCCACATACATATTGAGAAACCAAGAGTCCCCATACCTACACACATATCATTCAGACACCAACAGTCCCCATACCTACACACACATATTCAGACACCAACAGTCCCCATACGTAGACACATATAATTCACACACCAATAGCCCCTATACCTACATACATATAATTCAGAAACCAACAGTCCCCATATCTACATACATATCATTAAAGACACCAACAGTCCCCATACCAACACACATATAATTCAGATACCAACAGCCCCTATACCTATATACATATCATTCAGACACCAACAGACACTATATCGACATACATATCTTTCAGACACCAACAGTCCCCATGCCTACACACACATATTCAGACATCAACAGTCCCCATACCTACATACATATTGAGACACCAACAGTCCCCATACCTACACACTTAGGATTCAGACACCAACAGTCCTCATACCTACATACATATTGAGACACCAACAGTCCCCATACCTACATACATATCATTTAGACACCAACAGTCCCAATACCTACATACATATCATTCAGACACCAACAGTCCCCATACCTACACACATATCATTCAGACACCAACAGTCCCCATACCAACACACACATATTCAGACACCAACAGTCCCCATACCTAGACACATATCATTCAGACACCAACAGTCCCCTTACCTAGACACATATCATTCAGACACCAACAGTGCCCATACCAACACACATATCATTCAGACACCTACAGTCCCCATACCTAGACACATATCATTCAGACACCAACAGTCCCCATACCAACACACATATCAATCAGACACCAACAGTCCCCATACCTACACACATATCATTCAGACACCAACAGTCCCCATACCTACACACGTATCATTCGGACACCAACAGTTCCCATACCTAGACACATATAATTCAGACACCAAAAGTCCCTATACCTACATACATATCATTCAGACACCAACAGTCCCCATACCTACACACATATCATTCGGACACCAACAGTCCCCATACTTACACACATATCATTCGGACACCAACAGTCCCCATACCTACACACATATCATTCGGACACCAACAGTCCCCATACCTAGACACATATAATTCAGACACCAACAGCCCCTATACCTATATACATATCATTCAGACACCAACAGACCCCATATCTACATACGTATCATTCAGACACCAACTGTCCCCATACCTACACACATATCATTCAGACACCAACAGTACCCATACCTACATACATATTGAGAAACCAAGAGTCCCCATACCTACACACATATCATTCAGACACCAACAGTACCCATACCTACATACATATTGAGACACCAACAGTCCCCATACCTACATACATATCATTCGGACACCAACAGTCCCCATACCAACACACATATCATTCAGACACCAACAGTCCCCATACCTACACACATATCATTCGGACACCAACAGTCCCCATACCTAGACACATAGAATTCAGACATCAACAGTCACCATACTTACATACATATCATTCAGAAACCAACAGTCCCCATACCTAGACACATATAATTCAGACACCAACAGCCCCTATACCTATATACATATCATTCAGACACCAACAGACCCCATATCTACATACATATCTTTCAGACACCAACTGTCCCCATACCTAGACACATATAATTCAGACACCAACAGTCCCCATACCTACACACACATATTCAGACACCAACAGTACCCATACCTACATACATATAGAGAAATCAACAGTCCCCATACCTACATACATATTGAAACACCAACAGTTCCCATACCTACATACATATTGAGACACCAACAGTCCCCATACATACACACATATTGAGACACCAACAGTCCCCATACCTACATACATATAATTCAGACACCAACAGTCCCTATACCAACACATACATATTCAGACAACAACAGTCCCCATACCTAGACAAATAGAATTCAGACATCAACAGTCCCCATACCTACATACATATCATTCAGACACCAACAGTACCCATACCTACACACATATCATTCAGACACCAACACCCCCTATACCTATATACATATCATTCAGACAACAACAGTCCCCATACCTACTACACATATCATTCAGACACCTACAGTCCCCATACCTACATACATATCATTCAGACACTAACAGTCCCCATACCTAGACACATATCATTCAGACACCAAAAGTCCCCATACCTACACACATATCATTCAGACACCAACAGTCCCCATACCAACACACATATAATTCAGACACCAACAGTCCCCATACCAACACACATATCATTCAGACACCAACATTCCCCATACTAACACACATATCATTCAGAAACCAAAAGTCCCCATACCTACACACATATCATTCAGACACCAACAGTCCCCATACCTACACACATATCGTTCAGACACCTACAGTCCCCATACCTACACACATATCATTCAGACACCAACAGTGCCCATACCAACACACATATCATTCAGAGACCAACAGTCCCCATACCTACACACATATCATTCAGACACCAACAGTCCCCATACCTACACACATATCATTCGGACACCAACAGTCCCCATACCTAGACACATATAATTCAGACACCAACAGCCCCTATACCTATATACATATCATTCAGACACCAACAGACGTCATATCTACATACATATCATTCAGACACCAACAGTCCCCATACCTACACACATATCATTCAGACAGCAACAGTCCCCATACCTACACGCATATCATTCGGACACCAACAGTTCCCATACCTAGACACATATAATTCAGACACCAACAGCCCCTATACCTACATACATATCATTCAGACACCAACAGTCCCCATACCTACACATATATCATTCGGACACCAACAGTCCCCATACCTAGACACATATAATTCAGACACCAACAGCTCCTATACCTATATACATATCATTCAGACACCAACTGTCCCCATACCTACACACATATCATTCAGACACCAACAGACCCCATACCCACATATATATTATGAAACCAAGAGTCCCCATACCTACACACATATCATTCAGACACCAACAGTCCCCATATCTACATACATATCATTCAGACACCAACAGTCCCCATACCTACACACACATATTCAGACACCAACAGTCCCCATAAGTATACACATATAATTCAGACACCAATAGCCCCTATACCTACATACATATCATTCAGACACCAACAGTCCCCATATCTACATACATATCATTCAGACACCAACAGTCCCCATACCTACACACACACATTCAGACACCAACAGTTCCCATACCTACATACATATTGAGACATCAACAGTCCCCATACCTACATACATATTGAGACAGCAACAGTTCCCATACCTACACACATATTGTGACATCAACAGTCCCCATACCTACATACATATTGAGACATCAACAGTTCCCATACCTACACACATATAGAGACACCAACAGTCCCCATACCTACATACATATTGTGACATCAACAGTCCCCATACCTACATACATATTGAGACATCAACAGTCCCCATACCTACATACATATTGAGACACCAAGAGTCCCCATACCTACATACATATTGAGACACCATCAGTCCCCATACCTACACACATATCTTTCAGACACCTACAGTCCCCATACCTACACACATATCATTCAGACACCAACAGTCCCCATATCTACATACATATTATTCAGACACCAACAGTCCCCATACCTACATACATATTGAGAAATCAACAGTCCACATACCTCCATACATATTGAGACACCAACAGTCCCCAAACCTACACACATATTGAGACATCAACAGTCCCCATACCAACATACATATTGAGATATCAACTGTCCCCATACCTACACACATATCATTCAGACACCAACAGACACTATATCGACATACATATCTTTCAGACACCTACAGTCCCCATACCTACACACATATCATTCAGACACCAACAGTCCCCATATCTACATACATATCATTCAGACACCAACAGTCCCCATACCTACACACACATATTCAGACACCAACAGTCCCCATAAGTATACACATATAATTCAGACACCAATAGACCCTATACCTACATACATATCATTCAGACACCAACAGTCCCCATACCTACACACACACATTCAGACACCAACAGTTCCCATACCTACATACATATTGAGACATCAACAGTCCCCATACCTACATACATATTGAGACAGCAACAGTTCCCATACCTACACACATATTGTGACATCAACAGTCCCCATACCTACATACATGTTGAGACATCAACAGTTCCCATACCTACACACATATTGAGACACCAACAGTCCCCATACCTACATACATATTGTGACATCAACAGTCCCCATACCTACATACATATTGAGACATCAACAGTCCCCATACCTACATACATATTGAGACACCAAGAGTCCCCATACCTACATACATATTGAGACACCATCAGTCCCCATACCTACACACATATCTTTCAGACACCTACAGTCCCCATACCTACACACATATCATTCAGACACCAACAGTCCCCATATCTACATACATATTATTCAGACACCAACAGTCCCCATACCTACATACATATTGAGAAATCAACAGTCCACATACCTCCATACATATTGAGACACCAACAGTCCCCAAACCTACACACATATTGAGACATCAACAGTCCCCATACCAACATACATATTGAGATATCAACTGTCCCCATACCTACACACATATCATTCAGACACCAACAGTCCCCATACCTTCATACATATGCAGCCATCAACAGTCCTCATACCTACACACATATTGAGACATCAACAGTCCCCATACCTACAAAAATATTGAGACACCAACAGTCCCCATACCTACACACATAGCATTCAGACACCAACAGTCCCCATACCAACACACATATCATTCTGACACCTACAGCCCCCATATCTACATACATATCATTCAGACACCAACAGTCCCCATACCTACACACATATCATTCAGACACCAACTGTCCCCATACCTACACACATATCATTCAGACACAAACAGACCCCATATCTACATACATATCATTCAGACATGAACTGTCTCCATACCTACACACACATATTGAGACACAAACAGTCCCCATACGTAGACACATATAATTCAGACACATATTGAGACATCAACAGTCCCCATACCTACAAAAATATTGAGACACCAACAATCCCCATACCTACACACATAGCATTCAGACACCAACAGTTCCCATACCAACACACATATCATTCTGACACCTACAGCCCCTATACCTATATACATATCATTCAGACACCAACAGACCTATATACATATCATAACTACACACATATCATTATGACACCAACAGTCCCCATACCTAGACACATATAATTCAGACACCAACAGCCCCTATACCTACATACATATCATTCAGACACCAACTGTCCCCATACCTACACACATATCATTCAGACACCAACAGACCCCATACCCACATACATATTGAGAAACCAAGAGTCCCCATACCTACACACATATCATTCAGAGACCAACAGTCCCCATACCTACACACACATATTCAGACACCAACAGTCCCCATAAGTATAAACATATAATTCAGACACCAATAGCCCCTATACCTACATACATATAATTCAGACACCAACAGTCCCCATATCTACATACATATTATTCAGACACCAACAGTCCCCATACCTACATACATATTGAGAAATCAACAGTCCACATACCTCCATACATATTGAGACACCAACAGTCCCCATACCTACATACATATTGAGACACCAACAGTCCCCATACCAACATACATATTGAGATATCAACTGTCCCCATACCTACACACATATCATTCAGACACCAACAGTCCCCATACCTTCATACATATGCAGCCATCAACAGTCCTCATACCTACACACATATTGAGACATCAACAGTCCCCATACCTACACACATAGCATTCAGACACCAACAGTCCCCAAACCAACACACATATAATTCAGACACCAACAGTCCCCATACCTAGACACATATAATTCAGACACCAACAGCACCTATACCTATATACATATCATTCAGACACCAACAGACCCCATATCTACATACATATCATTCAGACACCAACTGTCCCCATACCTACACACATATCATTCAGACACCAACAGTCCCCATACCTACACACACACATTCAGACACCAACAGTTCGCATACCTACATACATATTGAGACATCAACAGTCCCCATACCTACATACATATTGAGACACCAAGAGTCCCCATACCTACATACATATTGAGACACCAAGAGTCTCCATACCTACATACATATTGAGACACCAACAGTCCTCATACCTACACATATATTGAGACATCAACAGTCCCCATACCTACAAAAATATTGAGACACCAACAGTCCCCATACCTACATACATATTGAGACATCAACTGTCCCCATACCTACACACATATCATTCAGACACCAACAGTCCCCATACCTTCATACATATTCAGCCATCAACAATCCTGATACCTACACACATATTGAGACACCAACAGTTCCCATACCTACATACATATAGAGACACCAACAGTCCCCATACCAACACACATATCATTCAGACACCAACAGTCCCCATACCTAGACACATATCATTCAGACACCAACAGCCCCTATACCTATATACATATCATTCAGACAACAACAGACCCCATATCTACATACATATCATTCAGACACCAACTGTCCCCATACCTACACACATATCATTCAGACACCAACAGTCCCCATACCTACATACATATCATTCAGACAACAACAGTCCCCATACCTACACACATATCATTCAGACACCAACAGTCCCCATACCTACATACATATCATTCAGACAACAACAGACCCCATATCTACATACATATCATTCAGACACCAACTGTCCCCATACCTACACACATATCATTCAGACACCAACAGTCCCCATACCTTCATACATATGCGGCCATCAACAGTCCTCATACCTACACACATATTGAGACATCAACAGTCGCCATACCTACACACATATCATTCAGACACCAACAGTCCCCATACCTACATACATATCATTCAGACAACAACAGTCCCCATACCTACACACATATCATTCAGACACCAACAGACCCCATATCTACATACATATCATTCAGACACCAACTGTCCCCATACCTACACACATATCATTCAGACACCAATAGTCCCCATACCTTCATACATATGCGGCCATCAACAGTCCTCATACCTACACACATATTGAGACATCAACAGTCGCCATACCTACACACATATCATTCAGACACCAACAGTCCCCATACCAACACACATATCATTCAGACACCAACAGTCCCCATACCTACACACATATCATTCGGACACCAACAGTCCCCATACCTAGACACATATCATTCAGACACCAACAGACCCCTTACCCACATACATATTGAGAAACCAAGAGTCCCCATACCTACACACATATCATTCACACACTAACAGTCCCCATACCTACACACAACATATTCAGACACCAACAGTCCCCATACGTAGACACATATAATTCAGACACCAACAGTCCCCATACCTAGACACATATAATTCAGACACCAACAGCCCCTATAACTACATACATATCATTCAGACACCAACAGTCCCCATACCTACACACATATCATTCAGACACCAACAGTCCCAATACCATCACACACATATTCAGACACCAACAGTCCCCATACCTAGACACATATCATTCAGACACCAATTGTCCCCATACCTACTCACATATCATTCAGACACCAACAGTCCCCATACCTACTCACACACATTCAGACACCAACAGTCCCCATACCTACATACATATTGAGAAATCAACAGTCCCCTTACCTACATACATATTGAGACATCAACAGTCCCCATACCTACATACATATTGAGACACCAACAGTCCCCATACCTACACACATATTGAGACACCAACAGTCCCCATACCTACATACATATTGAGACATCAACTGTCCCCATACCTACACACATATCATTCAGACACCAACAGTCCCCATACCTTCATACATATTCAGCTATCAACAATCCTGATACCTACACACATATTGAGACATCAACAGTCCCCATACCTACATAAACATTGAGACACCAACAGTCCCCATACCTTCATACATATTCAGCTATCAACAATACTGATACCTACACAAATATTGAGACATCAACAGTCCCCATACCTACATAAACATTGAGACACCAACAGTCCCCATACCTACACACATAGCATTCAGACACCAACAGTCCCCATACCAATACACATATCATTCAGACACCTACAGTCCCCATACCTACACACATATCATTCAGACACCAACAGTCCCCATACCTACATACATATCATTCAGACACCAACTGTCCCCATACCTACACACATATCATTCAGACACTAACAGTCCCCATATCTACATACATATCATTCAGACACCAACAGTCCCCATACCAACACACATATCATTCAGACACCAACAGTCCCCATACCAACACACATATCATTCAGACACCAACAGTCCCCATACCAACACACATATCATTCAGACACCAACAGTCTCCATACCTACACACACATATTCAGACATCAACAGTCCCTATACCAACACACATATCACTCAGACACAACAGTCCCCATACCTACACACACATATTCAGACATCAACAGTCCCCATACCTACATATATATTGAGACACCGACAGGTCCGATACCTACATACATATTGAGACTCCAACAGTTCCCATACGTACATAGATATTGAGACACCAACAGTCCCCATACCTACATACATATTGAGACACCAACAGTCCCCATACCTACACACATATCATTCAGACACCAACAGTCCCCATACCTACACACATATCATTCAGACACCAACAGTCCCAATACCATCACACACATATTCAGACACCAACAATCCCCATACCTAGACACATATCATTCAGACACCAACAGTCCCCATACCTAGACACATATCATTCAGACACCAATTGTCCCCATACCTACTCACATATCATTCAGACACCAACAGTCCCCATACCTACACACACACATTCAGACACCAACAGTCCCCATACCTACATACATATTGAGAAATCAACAGTCCCCATACCTACATACATATTGAGACACCAACAGTTCCCATACCTACACACATATCATTCAGACACAAACAGTCCCCATACGTACATACATATTGAGACACCAACAGTCACCATACCTACACACATATTGAGACACCAACAGTCCCCGTACCAACATACATATTGAGACATCAATTGTCCCCATACCTACACACATATCATTCAGACACCAACAGTCCCCATACCTTCATACATATGCGGCCATCAACAGTCCTCATACCTACACACATATTGAGACATCAACAGTCGCCATACCTACATAAATATTGAGACACCAACAGTACCCATACCTACATACATATTGAGACACCAACAGTCCCCATACCTACACACACATATTCAGACACCAACAGTCCCCATACGTAGACACATATAATTCAGACACCAATAGCCCCTTTACCTACATACATATCATTCAGACACCAACTGTCCCCATACCTACACACATATCATTCAGACACCAACAGTCCCCATATCTACATACATATCATTCAGACACCAACAGTCCCCATACCTACACACACACATTCAGACACCAACAGTCCCCATACCTACATACATATTGAGAAATCAACAGTCCACATACCTCCATACATATTGAGACACCAACAGTTCCCATACCTACACACATATCATTCAGACACAAACAGTCCCCATACCTACATACATATTGAGACACCAACAGTCACCATACCTACACACATATTGAGACACTATCAGTCCCCATACCAACATACATAGTGAGACATCAACTGTCCCCATACCTACACACATATCATTCAGACACCAACAGTCCCCATACCTTCATACATATGCGGCCATCAACAATCCTCATACCTACACACATATTGAGACACCAACAGTCCCCATACCTACATACATATTGAGACACCAACAGTCCCCATACCTACACACATATTGAGACACCAACAGTCCCCATACCTACATAAATATTGAGACACCAACAGTCCCCATACCTACACACATAGCATTCAGACACCAACAGTCCCCATACCAACACACATATCATTCTGACACCTACAGTCCCCATACCTACACACATATCATTCAGACACCAACAGTCCCCATACCTACATACATATCATTCAGACACCTACAGTCCCCATACCTATACACATATCATTCAGACACCAACAGTCCCCATACCTACACACACATATTCAGACATCAACAGTCCCTATACCAACACACATATCATTCAGACACAACTGTCCCCATACCTACACACACATATTCAGACACCAACAGCCCCCATACCTAGACACACATATTCAGACATCAACAGTCCCCATACCTAGACACATATAATTCAGACACCAACAGCCCCTATACCTATATACATATCATTCAGACACCAACTGTCCCCATACCTACACACATATCATTCAGACACCAACAGACCCCTTACCCACATACATATTGAGAAACCAAGAGTCCCCATACCTACACACATATCATTCAGACAGCAACAGTCCCCATACGTAGACACATATAATTCACACACCAACAGTCCCCATACCTACTACACATATCATTCGGACACCAACAGTCCCCATACCTAGACACATATCATTCGGACACCAACAGTCCCCATACCTAGACACATATCATTCAGACACCAATTGTCCCCATACCTACACACATATCATTCAGACACCAACAGTCCCCATACCTACATACATATCAATTAGACACCAACAGTCCCCATACCAACACACATATCATTCAGACACCAACAGTCCCCATATCTACATACATATCATTCAGACACAAACAGTCCCAATACCATCACACACATATTCAGACATCAACAGTCCCCATACCTAGACACATATCATTCAGACACCAACAGTCCCCATACCTAGACACATATCATTCAGACACCAATTGTCCCCATACCTACTGACATATCATTCAGACACCAACAGTCCCCATATCTACATACATATCATTCAGACACCAACAGTCCCCATACCTACACACACACATTCAGAAACTAACAGTCCCCATATCTACATACATATCATTCAGACACCAAAAGTCCCCATACCTAGACACATATAATTCAGGCACCAACAGCCCCTATACCTACACACATATCATTTGGACACCAACAGTCCCTATACCTAGACACATATCATTCAGACACCAACAGTCCCCATATATACATACATATCATTCTGACACCAACTGTCCCCATACCTACACA
The DNA here is from genome assembly GCA_964016885.1 of Eledone cirrhosa. NCBI lineage: Eukaryota > Metazoa > Mollusca > Cephalopoda > Octopoda > Eledonidae > Eledone > Eledone cirrhosa. The sequence continues at coordinate 41,824,194 of OZ024744.1, read as the reverse complement.
CATATCATTCAGACACCAACAGTCCCCATACCTACACACACATATTGAGACACCAACAGTCCCCATACCTAGACACATATAATTCAGACACCAACAGCCCCTATAACTACATACATATCATTCAGACACCAACAGTCCCCATACCTACATACATATCAATTAGACACCAACAGTCCCCATACCAACACACATATCATTCAGACACCAACAGTCCCTATACCAACACACATATCATTCAGACACCAACAGTCTCCATACCTACACACACATATTCAGACATCAACAGTCCCTATACCAACACACATATCATTCAGACACCAACAGTCCCTATACCAACACACATATCATTCAGACACCAACAGTCCCCATACCTACACACACATATTCAGACATCAACAGTCCCCATACCTACACACATATCATTCAGACACCAACAGTACCCATACCTACACACATATAATTCAGACACCAACAGTCCCCATACCTACATAGATATTGAGACTCCAACAGTTCCCATACGTACATACATATTGAGACACCAACAGTCCCCATACCTACACACTTAGCATTCAGACATCAACAGTCCTCATACCTACACACATATTGAGACACCAACAGTCCCCATACCTACACACTTAGCATTCAGACACCAACAGTCCTCATACCTACATACATATTGAGACACCAACAGTCCCCATACCTACATACATATCATTCAGACACCAACAGTCGCCATACCTACACACATATCATTCAGACACCAACAGTCCCAATACCATCACACACATATTCAGACACCAACAGTCCCCATACCTAGACACATATCATTCAGACACCAATTGTCCCCATACCTACTCACATATCATTCAGACACCAACAGTCCCCATACCTACATACATATTGAGAAATCAACAGTCCCCATACCTACATACATATTGAGACATCAACAGTCCCCATACCTACATACATATTGAGACATCAACAGTCCCCATACCTACACACATATCATTCAGACACCAACAGTCCCCATACCTACATACATATTGAGACATCAACAGTTCCCATACCTACATACATATTGAGACATCAACAGTCCCCATACCTACATACATATTGAGACACCAACAGTCCCCATACCTACACACATATTGAGACACCAACAGTCCCCATACCTACATACATATTGAGACATCAACTGTCCCCATACCTACACACATATCATTCAGACACCAACAGTCCCCATACCTTCATACATATTCAGCTATCAACAATCCTGATACCTACACACATATTGAGACATCAACCGTCCCCATACCTACATAAACATTCAGACACCAACAGTCCCCATACCTACACACATATCATTCAGACACCAACAGTCCCCATACCTACACACACATATTATGACACCAACAGTCCCATACTTAGACACATATAATTCAGACACCAACAGCCCCTATACCTACACACATATAATTCAGACACCAACAGTCCCCATACCTACATACATATCATTCAGACACCAACAGTCCCCATACCTACACACACACATTCAGACACCAACAGTCCCCATACCTACATACATATAGAGAAATCAACAGTCCCCATACCTACATACATATTGAGACACCAACAGTTCCCATACCTACATACATATTGAGACACCAACAGTCCCCATACCTACATACATATTGAGAAATCAACAGTCCCCATACCTACATACATATTGAGACATCAACAGTCCCCATACCTACATATATATTGAGACACCAACAGTCCCCATACCTACACACTTAGCATTCAGACATCAACAGTCCTCATACCTACATACATATTGAGACACCAACAGTCCCCATACCTACATACGTATCATTCAGACACCAACAGTCCCCATACCTACACACATATCATTCAGACACCAACAGTCCCAATACCATCACACACATATTCAGACACCAACAGTCCCCATACCTAGACACATATCATTCAGACACCAACAGTCCCCATACCTAGACACATATCATTCAGACACCAATTGTCCCCATACCTACACACATATCATTCAGACACCAACAGTCCCCATATCTACATACATATCATTCAGACACCAACAGTCCCCATACCTACACACACACATTCAGACACCAACAGTCCCCATATCTACATACATATCATTCAGACACCAACAGTCCCCATACCAACACACATAGAATTCAGACATCAACAGGCCCCATAGTTACATACATATCATTCAGACACCAATTGTCCCCATACCTACACACATATCATTCAGACACCAACAGTCCCCATACCTACACACATATCATTCAGACACCAACAGTCCCTATACCTAGACACATATAATTCAGACACCAACAGTCCCCATACCTACATACATATCATTCAGACACCAACAGTCCCCATACCTATATACATATCATTCAGACACCAACAGTCCCCATACCTACACACATATCATTCAGACACCACCTGTCCCTATACCTACATACATATTGAGACATCAACAGTCCCCATACCAACACACATAACATTCGGACACCAACAGTCCCCATACCTACACACATATTGAGACACCAACAGTCCCCATACCTACATACGTATCATTCAGACACCAACAGTCCCCATACCTACACACATATCATTCAGACACCAACAGTCCCAATACCATCACACACATATTCAGACACCAACAGTCCCCATACCTACACACATATCATTCAGACACCAACAGTCCCCATACCTACACACATATCATTCAGACACCAACTGTCCCCATACCTACACACATACATATTCAGACACCAACAGTCCCCATACCTACATACATATCATTCAGACACCAACAGTCCCCATACCTACACACATATCTTTCAGACACCTACAGTCCCCATACCTACACACATATCATTCAGACACCAACAGTCCCCATATCTACATACATATCATTCAGACACCAACAGTCCCCATACCAACACACATATCATTCAGACACCAACAGCCCCCATATCTACACACATATCATTCAGACACCAACAGTCCCCATACCAACACACATATCATTCAGACACCAACAGTCCCCATACCAACACACATATCATTCAGACACCAACAGTCCCCATACCAACACACATATCATTCAGACACCAACAGTCCCCATACCAACACACATATCATTCAGACACCAACAGTCCCCATACCTAGACACATATCATTCAGACACCAACAGTCCCCATACCTACACACATATCATTCAGACACCAACAGTCCACATACCTACACACACATATTCAGACTCCAACACTCCCCATACATAGACACATATAATTCAGACACCAACAGCCCCTATACATACATACATACATATAATTCAGACACCAACAGTCCCCATACCTACATACATATCATTCAGACACCAACTGTCCCCATACCTACACACATATCATTCAGACACCAACAGTCCCCATATCTACATACATATCATTCAGACACCAACAGTCCCCATACCTACACACACACATTCAGACACCAACAGTCCCCATACCTACATACATATGGAGAAATCAACAGTCCCCATACCTACATACATATTGAGACACCAACAGTACCCATACCTACATACATATTGAGACACCAACAGTACCCATACCTACATACATATTGAGACACCAACAGTCCGCATACCTACATACATATTGAGAAATCAACAGCCCCTATACCTACATACATATAATTCGGACACCAACAGTCCCCATACCTACATACATATCATTCAGACACCAACATTCCCTATACCAACACACATATCATTCAGACACCAACTGTCCCCATACCAACACACATATCATTCAGACACCAACAGTCCCTATACCAACACACATATCATTCAGACACCAACAGTCTCCATACCTACACACACATATTCAGACATCAACAGTCCCTATACCAACACACATATCATTCAGACACAAACAGTCCCCATACCTACATACATATCATTCAGACACCAACAGCCCCCATACCTACATACATATTGAGACACCAACAGTGCCCATACCAACACACATATCATTCAGATACCAACAGTCCCCATACCAACACACATATCATTCAGACACCAACAGTCCCCATACCTAGACACATATCATTCAGACACCAACAGTCCCCATACCTAGACACATATCATTCAGACACCAACAGTCCCCATACCTAGACACATATCATTCAGACATCAACAGTCCCCATACCTAGACACATATCATTCAGACACCAACAGTCCCCATACCAACACACATATCATTCAGACACCAACAGTCCCCATACCAACACACATATCATTCAGACACCAACAGTCCCCATACCTAGACACATATCATTCAGACACCAACTGTCCCCATACCTACACACATATCATTCAGACACCAACTGTCCCCATACCTACACACATATCATTCAGACACCAACAGTCCCCATACCTACACACATATCATTCAGACACCAACAGTCCCTATACCTAGACACATATCATTCGGACACCAACAGTCCCCATACCAACACACATATCATTCGGACACCAACAGCCCCTATACCTACATACTTATCATTCAGACACCAACAGTCCCCATACCTACACACATATCATTCAGACACAAACAGTCCCCATACATACATACATATTGAGACACCAACAGTTCCCATACCAACACACATATCATTCAGACAGCAACAGTCCCCATACCTACATACATATTGAGACACCAACAGTTCCCATACCTACACACATATCATTCAGACACCAACAGTCCCCATACCTACACACAGATATTCAGACACCAACAGTCCCCATACTTAGACACATATAATTCAGACACCAACAGCCCCTATAACTACATACATATCATTCAGACACCAACAGTCCCCATACCTACATACATATAATTCAGACACCAACTGTCCCCATACCTACACACATATCATTCAAACACCAACAGTCCCCATACCTACATACATATTGAGACACCAACAGTCCCCATACCTACACACATATTGAGACACCAACAGTCACCATACCTACATACATATTCAGCCATCAACAGTCCTCATACCTAAACACATATTGAGACACCAACAGTCCCCATACCTACATACATATTGAGACACCAACAGTCCCCATACCTACACACAAATCGTTCGGACACCAACAGTCCCCATACCTGGACACATATAATTCAGACACCAACAGCCCCTATACCTATATACTTATCATTCTGACACCAACAGTCCCCATATGTACATACATAACATTCAGATACCAACTGTCCCCATACCTACACACATATCATTCAGACAGCAACAGTCCCCATACCTACATACATATTGAGAAACCAAGAGTCCCCATACCTATACACATATCATTCAGACACCAACAGTCCCCATACCTACACACACATATTCAGATACCAACAGTCCCCATACTTAGACACATATAATTCAGACACCAACAGCCCCTATACCTACATACATATAATTCAGACACCAACAGTCCCCATACCTACATACATATAATTCAGACACCAACTGTCCCCATACCTACACACATATCATTCAGACACCAACAGTACCCATATCTACATACATATCATTCAGACACCAACAGTCCCCATACCTACACACACACATTCAGACAAAAACAGTCCCCATACCTACATACATATTGTGAAATCAACAGTCCCCATACCTACATACATATTGAGACACCAACAGTTCCCATACCTACACACATATCATTCAGACACCAACAGTACCCATATCTACATACATATCATTCAGACACCAACAGTCCCCATACCTACACACACACATTCAGACAAAAACAGTCCCCATACCTACATACATATTGAGACATCAACAGTCGCCATACCTACATACATATTGAGACACCAACAGTTCCCATACCTATACACATATCATTCAGACACCAACAGTCCCCATACCTACAAACATATCATTCAGACACCAACAGTCCCCATACCAACACACATATCATTCAGACACCAACAGTCCCCATACCAACACACATATCATTCAGACACCAACAGTCGCTATACCAACACACATATCATTCAGACACCAACAGTCCCCATAACTACACACATATCATTCAAACAACAACAGTCTCCATACCTAAACACATATGATTCAGACACCAACAGTCCCCATACCTACACACACATATTCAGACATCAACAGTCCCCATACCTACATACATATTGAGACACCGACAGTTCCGATACCTACATACATGTTGAGACACCAACAGTCCCCATACCTACATACATATTGAGACACCAACAGTCCCCATACCTACACACTTAGCATTCAGACACCAACAGTCCTCATACCTACATACATATTGAGACACCAACAGTCCCCATACCTACACACTTAGCATTCAGACACCAACAGTCCTCATACCTACATACATATTGAGACACCAACAGTCCCCATACCTACATACATATGATTCAGACACCAACAGTGCCCATACCTACACACACACATTCAGACACCAACAGTCCCCATACCTACACACATATCATTCAGACACCAACAGTCCCCATACTTACACACATATCATTCAGACACCATCAGTCCCCATACCTACACACATATCATTCAGACACCAACAGTCCCCATACCTAGACACATATCATTCAGACACCAACAGTCCCCATACCTACACACATATCATTCAGACACCAACAGTCCCCATACTTACACACATATCATTCAGACACCAACAGTCCCCATACCAACATACATATCATTCAGACACCAACAGTCCCCATACCTACACACATATCATTCAGACACCAACAGTCCCCATACCTACACACATATCATTCAGACACCAACAGTCCCCATACCTTGACACATAGAATTCAGAATTCAACAGTCCCCATACCTACACACATATCATTCGGACACCAACACTCCCCATACCAACACACATCATTCAGTCAAAAACAGTCCCCATACCTAGACACATATAATTCAGACACCAACAGCCCATATACCTACACACATATCATTCAGACACCAACAGTCCCTATACCTACACACATTTCATTCAGACACCAACAGTCCCCATACCTAGAGACATATCATTCGGACACCAACAGTCCCCATACCTAGACACTTATAATTCATACACCAACAGCCCCTATACCTATATACATATCATTCAGACACCAACTGTCCCCATACCTACAAACATATCATTCAGACACCAACAGTCCCCATACCTACATACATATTGAGAAACCAATAGTCCCCATACCTACACTCATATCATTCAGACACCAACAGTCCCCATACCTACACACACATATTCAGACACCAACAGTCCCCATACGTAGACACATATAATTCAGAGACCAACAGCCCCTATACCGACATACATATAATTCAGACACCAACAGTCCCCATACCTACATACATATTAAGAAATCAACAGTCCCCATACCTACATACATATTGAGACACCAACAGTTCCCATACCTACATACATATTGAGATATCAACAGTCACCATACCTACATACATATTGAGACAACAACAGTCCCCATGCCTACATACATATTGAGACACCAACAGTTCCCATACCTACACACATATCATTCAGACACCAACTGTCCCCATACCTACACACATATCATTCAGACACCAACAGTCCCCATATCTACATACATATCATTCAGACACCAACAGTCCCCATACCTGCACACACACATTCAGACACCGACAGTCCCCATACCTACATACATATTAGAAATCAACAGTCCCCATACCTACATACATATTGAGACACCAACAGTCCCCATACCTACATACATATTAAGACACCAATAGTTGCCATACCCACACACATATCATTCAGACACAAATAGTCCCCATACCTACATACATATTGAGACACCAACAGTCCACATACCTACACACATATTGAGACACCAACACTCCCCATACCTACATACATATTGAGACATCAACTGTCCCCATACCTACACACATATCCTTCAGACACCAACAGTCCACATACCTACAAGATATTGATAAACCAACAGTTCCCATACTTACACACATATCATTCAGACACCAACAGTCCCCATACCTACGCACATATTGAGACACCAACAGTCCCCATACCTACATACATATTAAGACATCAACTGTCCCCATACTTACACACATATCATTCAGACACCAACAGTCCCCATACCTACATACATATTCAGCCATCAACAGTCCTCATACCTACACACATATTGAGACATCAACAGTCCCCATACCTACATACATATTGAGACACCAATAGTGCCCATACCTACACACAGCATTCAGACACCAACAGTCCTCATACCTACACACATATCATTCAGACACCAACAGTCCCCATACCTAGACACATATCATTCAGACACCAACAGTCCCCATACCTAGACACATATCATTCAGACACCAACAGTCCCCATACCTACACACATATCATTCAGACACCAACAGTCCCCATACCTAGACAAATATAATTCAGACACCAACACCCTCTATACCTACATACATATCATTCAGACACCAACAGTCCCCATACCTACACACATATCATTCGGACACCAACAGTCCCGATATCTAGACACATATAATTCAGACACCAACAGTCCCCATACTTACATACATATCATTCAGACACCAACAGCCCCTATACCTACATACATATCATTCAGACACCAACAGTCCCCATATGTACATACATATCATTCAGACACCAACTGTCCCCATACCTACACGCATATCATTCAGACACCAACAGTCCCCATACCTACATACATATTGAGAAACCAAGAGTCCCCATACCTACAAACATATCATTCAGACACCAACAGTCCCCATACCTACATACACATATTCAGACACCAACAGTCCCCATACGTAGACACATATAATTCAGACACCAACAGCCGCTATACCTTCATACATATAATTCAGACACCAACTGTCCCCATACCTACACACATATTGAGAAATCAACAGACACCATACCTACATACATATTGAGATAACAACAGTCTCCATACCTACATACATATTGAGACACCAACAGTTCCCATACCTACACACATATCATTCAGACACCAACTGTCCCCATACCTACACACATATCATTCAGACACCAACAGTCCCCATACCTGCACACACACATTCAGACACCAACAGTCCCCATACCTACATACATATTGAGAAATCAACAGTCCCCATACCTACATACATATTGAGACACCAACAGTCCCCATACCTACATACATATTGAGACACCAACAGTCCCCATACCTACATACATATCATTCGGACACCAACAGTCCCCATACCTACATACATATTGAGAAATCAACAGTCCCCATACCTACATACATATTGAGACACCAACACTCCCCATACCTAGATACATATTGAGACATCAACTGTCCCCATACTTACACACATATCCTTCAGACACCAACAGTCCCCATACCTACACACATATTGAGAAACCAAGAGTCCCCATACCTACACACATATCATTCAGACACCAACAGTCCCCATACCTACACACACATATTCAGACACCAACAGTCCCCATACCTAGACACATATAATTCAGACACCAACTGTCCCCATACCTACACACATATCATTCAGACACCAACAGTCCCCATATCTACATACATATCATTCAGACACCAACAGTCCCCATACATACACACACACATTCAGACACCAACAGTCCCCATATCTACATACATATTGAGAAATCAACAGACACCATACCTACATACATATTGAGACACCAACAGTTTTCCATATCTACATACATATTGAGACACCAACAGTCCCCATACCTACATACATATTGAGACACCAACAGTTCCCATACCTACACACATATCATTCAGACACCAACAGTCACCATACCTACATACATATTGAGACACCAACAGTCCGCATACCTACACACATATTGAGACACCAACAGTTCCCATACCTACACACATATCATTCAGACACCAACAGTCACCATACCTACATACATATTAAGACATCAACTGTCCCCATACCTACACATATATCATTCAGACACCAACAGTCCCCATACCTACATACATATTCAGCCATCAACAGTCCTCATACCTACACACATATTGAGACATCAACAGTCCCCATACCTACATACATATTGAAAAATCAACAGTACCCATACCTACACACATAGCATTCAGACACCAACAGTCCTCATACCTACACACATATCATTCAGACACCAACAGTCCCCATACCTAGACACATATCATTCAGACACCACCAGTCCCCATACCAACAAACATATCATTCAGACACCAACAGTCCCCATACCTAGACACATATCATTCAGACACCAACAGTCCCCATACCTACACACATATCATTTGGACACCAACAGTCCCCATACCTAGACACATATAATACAGACACCAGCAGCCCCTATACCTACATACATATCATTCAGACACCAACAGTCCCCATACCTACACACATATTCAGACACCAACAGTCCCCATACATAGACACATTTAATTCAGACACCAACAGCCCCTATACCTACATACATATAATTCAGACACCAACAGTCCCCATACCTACATACATATTGAGACAACAACAGTCACCATACCTACATACATATTGAGACACCAACAGTCCCCATACCTACATACATATTGAGAAATCAACAGTCCCCATACCTACATACATATTGAGACACCAACAGTCCCCATACCTACATACATATTGAGACACTAACAGTCCCCATACCTACACACATATTGAGACACCAACTCTCCCCATACCTAGATACATATTGAGACATCAACTGTCCCCATACCTACACACATATCCTTCAGACACCAACAGTACCCATACCTACATACATATTGAGAAACCAAGAGTCCCCATACCTACACACATATCATTCAGACACCAACAGTCCCCATACCGACACACACATATTCAGACACCAACAGTCCCCATACCTAGACACATATTATTCAGACACCAACTGTCCCCATACCTACACACATATCATTCAGACACCAACAGTCCCCATATCTACATACAGATCATTCAGACACCAACAGTCCCCATACCTACACGCACACATTCAGACACCAACAGTCCCCATACCTACATACATATTGAGAAATCAACAGACCCCATACCTACATACATATTGAGACACCAACAGTTTCCATACCTACATACATATTGAGACATCAACAGTCCCCATTCCTACATACATATTGAGACACCAACAGTCCCCATACCTACACACATATTGAGACACCAACAGTCCCCATACCTACACATATATCATTCAGACACCAACAGTCCCCATACCTACATACATATTGAGACACCAACAGTCCCCATACCTACACACATATCATTCAGACACCAACAGTCCCCATACCTACATACATATTGAGAAACCAAGAGTCCCCATACCTACACACATATCATTCAGACACCAACAGTCCCCATACCTACACACATATTCAGACACCAACAGTCCCCATACATAGACACATTTAATTCAGACACCAACAGCCCCTATACCTACATACATATAATTCAGACACCAACAGTCCCCATACCTACATACATATTGAGACAACAACAGTCACCATACCTACATACATATTGAGACACCAACAGTCCCCATACCTACATACATATTGAGAAATCAACAGTCCCCATACCTACATACATATTGAGACACCAACAGTCCCCATACCTACATACATATTGAGACACTAACAGTCCCCATACCTACACACATATTGAGACACCAACTCTCCCCATACCTAGATACATATTGAGACATCAACTGTCCCCATACCTACACACATATCCTTCAGACACCAACAGTACCCATACCTACATACATATTGAGAAACCAAGAGTCCCCATACCTACACACATATCATTCAGACACCAACAGTCCCCATACCTACACACACATATTCAGACACCAACAGTCCCCATACCTAGACACATATTATTCAGACACCAACTGTCCCCATACCTACACACATATCATTCAGACACCAACAGTCCCCATACCTACACGCACACATTCAGACACCAACAGTCCCCATACCTACATACATATTGAGAAATCAACAGACCCCATACCTACATACATATTGAGACACCAACAGTTTCCATACCTACATACATATTGAGACATCAACAGTCCCCATTCCTACATACATATTGAGACACCAACAGTCCCCATACCTACACACATATTGAGACACCAACAGTCCCCATACCTACACACATATTGAGACACCAACAGTCCCCATACCTACACACATATTGAGACACCAACAGTCCCCATACCTACACACATATTGAGACACCAACAGTCCCCATACCTACATACATATTAAGACATCAACTGTCCCCATACCTACACATATATCATTCAGACACCAACAGTCCCCATACCTACATACATATTCAGCCATCAACAGTCCTATACCTACACACATATTGAGACATCAACAGTCCCCATACCTACATACATATTGAGACACCAACAGTGCCCATACCTACATATGTATCATTCAGACACCAATAGTCTCCATACCTACACACATATCATTCAGACACCAACAGTCCCCATACCTACACACATATCATTCGGACACCAACAGTCCCCATACCTAGACACATATCATTCAGACACCAACAGTCCCCATACCTACACACATATCATTCGGACACCAACAGTCCCCATACCTAGACACATAGAATTCAGACATCAACAGTCCCCATACCTAGACACATATCATTCAGACACCAACAGTCCCCATTCCAACACACATATCATTCAGACACCAACAGTCCCCATACCTACACACATATCACTCGGACACCAACAGTCCCGATACCTAGACACATATAATTCAGACACCAACAGCCCCTATATCTACATACATATCATTCAGACACCAACAGTCCCCATACTTACATACATATCATTCAGACACCAACAGTCCCCATACCTACATACATATCATTCAGACACCAACAGTCCCCATACCAACACACATATCATTCTGACACCTACAGTCCCCATACCTACACGCATAGCATTCGGACACCAACAGTCCTCATACCTAGACTCATATCAGTCAGACACCAACAGTCCCCATACCAACACACATATCATTCAGACACCAACAGTCCCCATACCTACACACACATATTCAGACACCAACAGTTCCCATACCTACACACATATAATTCAGACACCAACAGTCCCCATACCTACACACGCATATTCAGACATCAACAGTCCCTCTATCTACATAGATATTGAGACACCAACAGTCCCCATACCTACACACATAGCATTCAGACACAAACAGTCCTCATACCTACATACATATTGAGAAACCAAGAGTCCCCATACCTACACACATATCATTCAGACATCAACATTCCCCATACATACATACATATTCAGACACCAACAGTCCCCTACCTACACACATATCATTCAGACATCAACAGTCCCCATACCTACATACATATTGAGACATCAACAGTCCCCATACCAACACACATACCATTCAGACACCAACAGTCCCCATACCTACATACATATCATTCAGACACCAACAGCCCCCATACCTTCATACATATGATTCAGACACCAACAGTCCCCATACCTTCATACATATCATTCAGACACCAACAGTCCCCATACCTAGACACATATCATTCAGACACCAACAGTCCCCATACCTAGACACATATAATTCAGAAACCAATTGTCCCCATACCTACACACATATCATTCAGACACCAACAGTCCCCATATCTACATACATATCATTCAGACACCAACAGTCCCCATACCTACACACACACATTCAGACACCAACAGTCCCCATACCTACATACATATTGAGAAACCAACAGTTCCCATACCTACATACATATTGAGACACCAACAGTTTCCATACCTACATACATATTGAGACACCAACAGTTCCCATACCTACACACATATTGAGACACAAACAGTCCCCATACCTACATACATATTGAGACACCAACAGTCCCCATACCTACACACATATCATTCAGACACCAACAGTCACCATACCTACACACATATCATTCAGACACCAACAGTCCCGATACCTACACACATAGCATTCAGACACCAACAGTCCCCAAACCTACATACATATTGAGACACCAACAGTCCCCATACCTACACACATATTGAGACACCAACAGTCCCCATACCTACATACATATTGAGACACCAACAGTCCCCATACCTACACACATATCATTCAGACACCAACAGTCACCATACCTACACACATATCATTCAGACACCAACAGTCCCGATACCTACACACATAGCATTCAGACACCAACAGTCCCCATACCTACACACATATCATTCAGACACCAACAGTCCCCATACCTACACACATATCATTCAGACACCAACAGTCCCCATACCTAGACACATATCATTCAGACACCAACAGCCCCTATACCTACATACATATCATTCAGACACCAACAGTCCCCATACTTACATACATATCATTCAGACACCAACTCTCCCCATACCTACACACATATCATTTGGACACCAACAGTCCCCATACCTAGACACATATAATTCAGACACCAACAGTCCCCATACTTACATACATATCATTCAGACACCTACAGTCCTCATACCTACACACACATATTCAGACACCAACAGTCCCCATACCTACACACACATATTCAGACATCAACAGTCCCTCTATCTACATACATATTGAGAAACCAAGAGTCGCCATACCTACCCACATATTATTCAGACACCAACAGTCCCCATACCTACACACATTTTATCCAGACATAAACATTCCCCATACCTACACACATATTCAGACACCAACAGTCCCCTACCTACACACTTATCATTCAGACATCAACAGTCCCCATACCTACACACTTATTAAGACACCAACAGTCCTCAAACCTACATACATATCATTCAGATTCCAACTGTCCCCATACTTACATACATATCCTTCAGACACCAACAGCCCCCATACCTACATACATATCATTCAGACACCAACAGTCCCCATACCTACATACATATTGAGACACCAAGAGTCCCCATACCTACATACATATTGAGACACCAACAGTCCCCATACCTACATACATATTGAGACACCAAGAGTCCCCATACCTACATACATATTGAGACACCAAGAGTCTCCATACCTACATACATATTGAGACACCAACAGTCCCCATACCTACATACATATTGAGACACCAACAGTCCCCTACCTACACACATATCATTCAGACACCAACAGTCCTCATACCTACATACATATTGAGACACCAACAGTCCCCATACCTACATACATATTGAGACATCAACAGTGCCCATACCTACATACATATTGAGACACCAACAGTCCCCTACCTACACACATATCATTCAGACACCAACAGTCCTCATACCTACATACATATTGAGACACCAACAGTCCCCATACCAACATACATATTGAGACATCAACAGTCCCCATATCTACACTCATATCATTCAGACACCAACTGTCCCCATACCTACACACATATCATTCAGACAACACAAGATACACATACACATCTAAAAATTAAATTTCCAAAGGAAATCGATGATGCCTGAGAGAACATCATGAAGGATTTACTTGGTTATCTGTTGATGGAAACACCCCAAAACAACCAGCAGGATGGACAATCTGCCTTTCCACACAAAACCAAGCAAGTGTTCTTTCTTACTGTTTTTCCTATTAACCTGGCCTTGATCATAATAGGCAGTGTGAATGTACATGACCTTGGATCTACTTGGGAGCAGGGGTACATGCTTAATGATCTTAGGTCACTGAACAGTGATGTAGTGATCATCAGCATAGCCAGAATTTCCAAGTCACAAGACTTTACACCCATTTTTGGAGGCTATGAATTTTACACATCTCCAAGTCATTCAGAAGCAGGAGGTTTAGTCACTGCTGTTTCAGAAAGGCTTGGATCTTGTGTTATGGACCATTTTCCTGGATCCAGTAGTTAAGTTAGTGGTGCTTGATGAGACTGGCAGTGAGAAACATGCTTTCAGTAGGGTTGCTGTCTATGCCCTGATAAGGGGCAAAACCAGATTTCTTCAATTCTGGAAAATTTTCTAGAAATGTTCCACTCTGTAATGTTGGTGGGTGACTTGAATGGTATCTTAGATGCATGCTGGGACATTGTGTGCTTAACAGACAGGGGAGGAGGGTGAAAAGTCTCGCAAACCAGCACAGACAATTCCAACTGTCTGACAGGTATTGACTGAATTTCCTGAATATGTCAGTGTGGACATAGTCAAACTGCACGGGGTTATCCAGATCATGTTTAGTTTGGGTATTCTGTAGAGAAGTAGATAAGGCTAGCATAGGTTGTTCACATTTAAAGTAGTTGACTACCCAGACCACAAATGTTGATCTGTACAGTTGTCTTAGATGAACTCCAAAGGCAGAGACAGGAAGATCATACTTCCTGGTGTGCAAAGCTTACAGAGACCAGATTAGTGAATTAGTTAAGCGGGCATTGACGGGGCAATTGTCAACAACAAATGGTGCCTCACCCTATAAGAGAAATTAGAATAGAATTGATAAGATTTAGTGAAGCTGTAGTGATAGATAAAACTAGAGCTGAGGGAGAGCTAGTTAAAAAACTAGCAGAGGCAATTAGCCAAGTCATCAGAAAACATACAATATTATTGTTGTTTTGGGAAAAACCAGTAAAATGTAAATTGAAAATACAAGAATGAAAGCTATAGTAGAATAAAGTAAGATTAATATAGTAGAACAACACCACATTTCATTCCCCCTCCCCCTTTTTTATATAAAAAAGAGGTCCTAACCTTGAAATGTCATGGAATTTATTCAAATTTAAACTCCTGTATTTCCAACTTGCATTGTACCAGCTTTCCATAAAATTTCACAATGCTCCCTATAGACTATAATACAAAATTATTGTTGTTTAGTAATAAGACTACCTAGATCTACTAAACCCTCAAAGAGAGCCCTTTTTCTTAAGTGTATCATGACTACCTTAACCAATGTATATGATTGGCAGAAGTGTTAGATTGGAAAATTGGAAAATAAATTACCTGACAGTATTTGTCCTAGCTGTTTCAGTTCTTAGTTCTGAATCATCAAGTATCAGACAAAATACCTTGTACTACTTGTTCTAGCTGCATATGTTCTGAGTATAGATTCTGCTAAAGTAAATTTTGTCTTTCTTCCTTTAGAAGAAAAGGAGTGGAAAGTAAGGAAGTTAAAAGTGACAGGTGGGTGGAAGCGAGTGGAAGTGGTAAGGGTGGTGTGTTGAAAGAAAGTGTGAGTGGGGTGCGTTTATGTGTATATCATCAACACAACATGGCCAAATGGTTAAGAAGCCTACTTTACAATTATAACATCCAAAATATTGCATAGAATCATGGGCAAACGTCTTTTACTTGGACCTACACAAGACTTGCAACCAAAATGTGGTATATAGAAACTGTTCAGAAGCCTGTTGATTAAATTATACCTGAAAAAGTGCCAGCCTTGTCACAGACTGCCATAGTGAATCTCTCAGAGAATTATGTTAAGGGTACAAATGTGTGCGTGTGTGTGTGTGTGTGTGTGTGTGTGTAAGTGGATGAAGTGCATGCAATACATCATTGAGTGTATATGTGTGTGTGTCTCTGTGTATGCTGGGGAAGTAAATGAAGTAAAATGAAGTACCAGTCATACACTAAGGACGATTTTAGTCAAGTAATCCCTCACATCAAAATTTCTGGCATAGTGACTATATTAGGAACTGTTTTTATGTTGCTGTTTAGTCATAGGTCAACTCTGATTATGCAAATCTATTATCAAAGACATTCCAACTGTGACCATCCTATTTTTTTTAGACTGTATATATGTTGTTGTCTGTTGGACCTCCATCAGTTCTGGTCTTGAATGTTCCAAATATTTGACCAGCAGACCAATAAACTACCTACTCACAAAATTAATATTTAAGAGGCTGAGTATTCCACAGACACGTGTACCCTTAATGTAGTTCTTAGGGAGATTCAGCATGATATATTGTGACAAAGCTGACTCTTTGAATTACAGTTACAACTCATTTTTGCCAGCTAAGTGAACTAAAACAGCCTCAAATAATGTGTCAAACTCATGAGTTTAACTTATGACTTTACAATCATGAACAGAACACTGCCCAGTGTGTCCTTTCCTGATTTGTTGTCATTTAACTACAGGAGATCTCTGAGAAATTGCTGGTTTTGTTAAATGTATCCATTGGACACTCTTTGTATCATCAGACACTTTCTGCCGTTGCAACTATTTGCTGTTTTAGCCAAAATACATTATCCAGTGTGCCCTCTTTTTTAAATTTAACATAACACTTTGTGATTTGAGGGAGCTTTTCCTGCTATTTCTAGAAGCTAAAGTGACTATGTAGAACTTTGTTGGTAAAGAAATTACAATGCGTATGTTTTCCATTGTTAGGTGAGTAGGATTATTTTTGTGATTGTTTATACCCAGGTAAGCTTCAATCAGTCAGAGCTTTAGTCAAATGAATTCCACCTACAACCATTGACTAACATATCCTTAAGTTTTGAAATGGTAGGATGTCATTTGAGGGGTATTGGGCTATCATTTCTAGCAGATTTAACAACCACGTCTATCACAGCTACTGCTGATACTAATTTTCAATGTAAAAATAAGTGTTTTGCTCAAGAACATGTGCCACCTAGTCTAGGAATTGAACCCACAACATTATAACCATAAGTCCAATACAGTAGCCACTAGGCCATGTACCTTCACCCCCATATCTAATACTCACCTGTCCATTGGTGGCCAAAAGTAGTTTTCTCTTATCTTGAAAACATTCCTCAGAAGCCCTGACTATCACCTTCTAAACTGAATATCAATTATTATAAAAAAAGATGACAGGGCAGTGGATTGGCAGCATGGAGTTATGGCTCTTTACGTTCTGAGTTCAAATCCTGCTGCCTTTCATCCTAACGGGGTCGATAAAATAAAGTACGAGTAACATACTGGGTAATTGCTGGCCTTGTGCCAAAAGTAGAAACAATTATTAAAAAGATTACTAGAGAATTCTTTACTTTTACAAGGAGATTTTTAAAATTAAATTTTAATTAATTATTATTACTACTATAACAGTTGGGAAAGCTAGAATTTGAAATGTGAGTGACCCAACTCAGAAATGTTGATAATATCATTATAGATAACAGTTGAGAAAATTAAGTAAACTACTCTTAGATATGGAAAAAAGTGAACAGACCAGCAGCCATTTTTTTTCTGTCCCTTGGGATATTATTTATGATTATTGAAACATCATCATCATTATCTCAGGCAGTTTTCATAGCACTGATTTTCATTCCAGACACATGAGGCTGGAATGAAACTTTATAAAGACCTCAAATGAAGCAAGGCCATTGGGGAATACGAAATTCAGTCGAAGGTGTTAAAAGCCTAAAATAGAGAAGTTATTCTATAGCCGACTTGTGTGTATTGAGAGGCCTTGGTCTTTGGAAAGGCACCTAGTACATTACCACACAGCTAAATTTTATCTACAAAAAAGAATACATAAAAGTAGAGCAAGTGTGGGAGAGATATATGAAAGAGAGACTGATATATATCCACTGAGAGTGAGAGAGATAGAGTGGTTAAAGAAAGATATGTTTCTTTTATTTGCCACCAGGGCATCAAAAGTGGGACAAGTACAATGGGGGGAGTTTACAAAACAAAGCGTCCTCAATAAGGAGGAGGCAATAACAAAATATAAAAATAAAATAAAATATAACAAAAAATAAAATTTATAACAAAGTCCTCAATAGAGAGGAGGCGCCTTGGGGGGTCGCACACACCCCCGAAAAAAGTGTGCAACCCTTCTCCTCAGGAGCACAGAGAAGGGGTGCTCCCTTGGTCTTTCATCTTCCTCACCTATAGTCTGATGTAGATTGAAGGCCCATTCACACGGGCCATTCTCGCCACTTTCACCCATCTTTCATAAAAACGGCTGGGGTGCAGCACCTCACTCTCCATCCTGATCCTTCTTCCGAAATGATATCGGAAGAAACGGACCAGTTGTTGGCCAGAGAGAAAGGTGTCTGACCTCAGTCCTTTCAGACACGTCCACCATACAACCTCTTTCGCCATGGCTATTACGCACAGAAACACCACCTCTCCTTCGTTTTTGAAGAGGGGAGGCGGCTTGATCGTTACAATAGACTCGGTGGTCAACCGGATCGGTCCCACCCTTGACAGCAGTTGTTCGACATAGCCCCACAGATCGGCTACGCCCGAGCAGTGTACTAATGCGTGTGCAACGGTTTCCTCGTCGCACACGCATCTGGGACTCACCTTTTTCGATGGGTCCCTACCCGGGCGCCCGTGGTTAAAGAAAGATAGTGGTTAAAGAAAGATAGTGAGTGAAATACATTCTCAGAGAGAGAGAGGGAGAGAGAGAGAGAATTAGTGTTTAAAAGTGTTGGAAATTGCAATCACCATGCAGGTGGGTGCATATTTGTGAGTACGAATGTTTATGTGTTTGAGAAAGAATATGAGTATGGTTTTAAATGTGTGAGTGAGTGTGTGTGTGTATGCATCTGTCTGCATTCATGTGAGTGTGTATGTGTATGTATATGTGCATGCGTATGTATGTATATGTGCATGTGTATATGTATGTTCATGCATGTGTTTTCTCTAAATTCATTCAGTTTCTAAAGGTTAAACCATGAATTTTGACAGAATCAAACAAATATAACAGAAACATGATTGATATATTTTTTTTTTATCTCACCACCTTTCTCATTTTGCATCTTAAAACAAGAAATCAATGGATCAATGGATCAATGGATGCACTAAAATGAGGAAAGATAGGCCTAATATGAATCGTTACCATTCCCCAATATTTCTCTATATGAGAAGAACCTGTTACAACCTGCATGTCGATTGATTCATCTCTGGACAAACACCGCCTGGACTGCTTCAAGTCTTGCTCACAGCCATACTCTAATAAGTGGCTTAATTCAGTGCCCTCGTCCTTATCTGGTACAACCTTACACCTTGGCTTCTACCATTTATGAGTCTGAGAAATGCCATTGTGGACCAATGGTCAAAGAATTCAAACTACATCAACATCTCTTGTCATCACAATGATAGTTGGTTCCCATGGCCTGTCACTTTTGGACGTTATCATCAGAAGGAGCTTGGATATGGCCAGTTTCTTATTACAACTAGAATCTGCTTACCTTGACCTTGGTGATAGCAAGCACTCAGATGAGATAATTCTTTTTTCATTCTAGAGAGGTACATCTCTAATCTAGAACATATTGCAACATGTTCTCTGCTTGAAAATCTTGTTGCTTTGACTTCTAACCTGGGCACTGCTGCCTGTAATGCAGAGGAGAGGATCAGAAAATTACCAAATACTGTGACTTGACTAGCCTCTTCATGTTTGTGCCAGTTGCTGTCAAGACCTTCAGTGTTCTTGGTCCCTGAACTGCTATTTTCCACTGCCAAAAGTAGGAAGAGTGCATCCTGCTTGAGGATGGAGCCCCATGAAGTGGAGTGGCTCCTGCAGAGGGTGCCACTGGTTGTTCTTCACAGCAATACTTTTGTCACTTTGTCTGCAGGGCATAGCTGAAATATACTGTTACACATGTACACCACAATATACAGAATCCTTAAAACCTTATGAACAATGGTGCAGATATGGCCATGTAGTTAAGGAGTTTGCTATACAGCCTCATGGTTTCAGGTTCAGTCTCACTGTGTGGTACCTTGGTAATGTGTCTTTTACTGTAGTCACAGGTTTATCAAGGATTTGTGTGTGAAATTTGGTAAACAGAAACTGTGTGGAAAGATATTGTAAAGACATAAATATAGACACACTGTAAAATGGTTGGTGTTAAGAAGGGCATCCAGCCATAGATAGCTTTCCAAATAAGGGGTTAGGGACACCCCTCAGGTTATGTTAAAGGACACGACAACTCCTCCTCTGCACTTAATATAACTGTATGTAAGCATAATATAGACCCCTCAGCCTATCTGGGAGTTAGTAGCCCTGCTTCAGTACTGACTTGGTCTATGTAGACCCTTCCAACCCTTGCTAGCAGGGAAAGCAGATGTTAGATAGCGATGACATATGTATATATACATCTGATGCACATGAATGATGATCGATGGTAGAAGAAATGCCAGGAAATGTGAATAATGGTAGACTGAGAAAGACCTGGGCAGAGGTGATGAGACTTGACCCCAAATTGCTGGGACTTACTGAAGAGATGACAAAGAAACGCAGCAAGTGGAGAGATGCTGCGCTGTGAAGGACCCATCCAACCCATGCAAGTGTGAAACAATGGACGTAAAAACGATGATGATGATGATAATGATGGTGGTGGTGATGGTGATGGTGATGATGATGATGATGATGGTGGTGGTGGTGATGATGATGATGATGATGATGGCTCTGCTAGATTAAATAAATACCCAAGACATGCTGTGTGTCATGATAGTACCTCTACAACTCCATTAGGAGTTTCAAGTCCATACCATACAAACAAGAAGATGGTTCAGTCTAGGTGAGTAAAAAGATAAATATACACCAGTGAATAGTTTAATGAAGAGCAGTTTTTCTTTAAATCTTTTAAACTACGAATCCTTGTAACTTATGAAATATAAAAACAAATGCAATATAAACAAAAATTTTAAAGTAATCGCAGTAGAAATTAATCTTTTGAAAACTGGTTAATTGTTAGTTGCAGTTGAAATAAATACTGTTTTGACTCATTGGAAATTTGAAAGTGGGATATCTAAACTATAATAAAGTAAGAAGCGTGGGACTGCATACAGTTTATAATTTTTTATCCCATTAGTAAAATAAGTTGGATTACTTTGAATAAATAATGAATGAATATTACATAATTTATCTACTAAATTTCGTGGCTGTTGATTAAATATATTTTATTATTTATTTAAAGATTCACTTCTTTAAAATTTTCAAATGTCAACACTTCCAGTGGCGATCGCTTAAATAAACATTAATTTTCTGTCACTAATTTTCTCCTAATTCAGTTTATATATAATATCGTCTGTTTTTAATGTATCATGGATTACGTTACAGTGTAACGCAGTCTTCATACAATTTCTGTGTATATTGTCAATTACTATTTTATTTGATATATCATATCTACATGTATATATACCTGCGTATAATATCAATATACACATTACACATGCTAGCAGAAAACCACCCAAAGCGTGGTTTTTCTGCTTAGTAGATGTAAAATACACTGATTCAAATAACATATGAAATCAAAAAGCATATTAGTGTCAGTCCCATGAAAGCAATGTCATTGCTCAAATATAGTAAATCTAAAAGCAATAAATGTCATACATTTGAAGGAAGCATTGCCATGTTTATGAGTTGCCTTTGTACTAAATAATGAATTGCTATCATCTAGTTGATATATGTATATATAATATTAATAATAGTAAAATTACTTACAAATTGTGGATGATCTGTACAAAGTGTAATAAATGTTCATTTCAAGGAGTAATAAATGTTCATTTCAAGGTTCTCTTGATTAATAGATTATGAGATGGAAATATTACTTTATCAATGGCTGAAATATATTACAGTAAAACATATAATACAGTTATCTTTACTTATCTTGGTTTAGTGAAATGAGACAAATGTGATGCTGATAGCACTGTGAAAGCTTTAAAATCTGAATTAATGAGGAAAAAATAAATATAAAGTAACTTGTAGTTATTAGTTGAGACATTGCTTGTGTCTTGGTTGCAATTATTACAAGCTTAAAGCCAAAATTGCTTCAATTATTTTAATTGGATATGTATGTCACCCACTTCACTTAGCAGTGTTTTATACTTCTGATAAAAGTCTACCAAAAACTTTGGAATTTCTTATACTAGATACATGCAAATAGTTTTCTCTATCATCATTATAAAATCCTATACCAGTTAATCAATGGTAGGGAAAACCTATTCCAAAACTAATTGGTTATCTATTGATCTGACTGCGAGGAGAATAATAACCAAACAGCTTGAATTAAAAATCCATTTTCAAATTATAGGAAATTCTGAAAAGTGCTAGACTGTTGAAATCATTGATGAAATACATTCAGCTGAAAATAATTTGGCATATTTGTTATTTATGATTTCCATTTTTTAATGAAATACATGTAAATATAACTTTTGAGTTTAAGACTGTTGACAAAACTAAATTATTGGATGACTTAACATTACTGTTAAAATTGTATGGCAATAAACTAAAGCTACAACCTCAGGAATTGGTCTATTGAAGAGTATTTTGATCCTAAGACTAACTTCAGTTATAGGTTTGAAGATATTGAAGAATTGAAGAATCAAGGTAACATAACAAACAATGGAGAAATATGCATATGGAAGCAATGTCAACAATTTCTTTTATGTTTATTCAAACAGCTGAAACAAATATTACCAGAGAGTTTATAAATTATAAGAAATATATTACCTCTATGTTTGAAATCTTCTTCAACCAACCAAAGAATGCAACTCAGATTCTAAAGTTGATAGAATATTTGGTTACGTGACTATCAATTTCAAAAATCCATTTGTATACTGGACCAATGAATCTGATACTGAACTTTTTTGGATTGAGGCCTATCAATAAAAAGATGCTTCTGGGTACAATTTCCTTAAAGCCCTTATAGACATATTTCAATGTTGATACTTCCTCACATAAATGTATGAATAAGGCCAAATTGAAATTAATAAATAAAATGTTATTTTTAATGTTATTTTATGGACAAAGTTCAGTTTAATAAGCCACAATAAATGTTGTTGCAATTGTGAACTCTGAGATAAAACTTTACAAGCTATAGGAACAATGTTGGCTTATATTAACTCATCCCCACTGTATTCCTGGTAAACCAAGAATATCAAATGGCTGAATTTCTGATAGCTGGAATAAGGAAAGCCTATTTTAAAACCAGATAAAATTAAAAAGTAAATCAGCCAATCACAATAAAGACTAGCCTTCCCTACATAATAGGTTTCTTGCAAATGTCTGCTCACAGATAGGGCGCTTTTAAAATAATTTCTCTATTTTTCAACAACGAAGCAAAGGTTATGACAACCAAGTACATTCAAAGAGAAAATAAAAAGACATAGACTGTTACATGTGAAGAAGTACTCCAGTTATTGTGATGATGAGGACCAGGAATTGGACCAGTTATATCCACATGACAATTTAGAATGGGTTCACAATGATGATGACAATTTTGAAACTAAAGACGAAAGGGGGAGGGATGTTGATATTTCAACAAGATGAGGTGCTCAGTCAACTGACTATAGCAGAGATCATTTTTCCAGATATTGATTATACCCCCCCCCCCCCCCCCCTGTGGAGTGGTGGGTGGGTAGATAACCCCCTTTAACCACTTCCTTGGAGTTGATTGAAGCACTGCAGTGCAATGCAACAAAACGTCATAACTTCTGGAGTTCGCAACCAATTTTCACCAAACTTGACACATGGGCTACGTTTGTTCTACAGATAAATTTGAACACTCAGAATTAGCACATATTCAGTAGGGAACCCCTGGGGGCAGGAGCCCCCGTTGGAAAAAGCCAATGATTTTGTACAAATATAGTTTTTAAAGCAGCACTGAAGTATTGACATGAGTGCTATACATGACTGCTATTTAATACCCAAGCAACGCCGGTTACCTCTACTAGTAATATATAAATATACATAAATAATATTACACATTGTTCACAAACATTACAAATATAACAAATGCAATTAACTACTGTTAGGAACCTCACTAAAACAACACCAAAATATATGACCAGAGTGAGAGAAATAAAAAAAAAATAAAAAAGAAAAAGGAGGGAAGCAAAAACCAAAAATGAAACCGACCATCAATCCACCACCGAATGCCACACATCACAAGGGGCAATGGAATATTTTGAGGCTAGCCAATATGCTCGCAGTATATTAGTTTCAAGATATACTAATTAATTGCCATTTTAAGAAAACCTCTTATGAATTTTCTGCATTGGAAACAACGTCTAGACTGGACAGCTATTACAGCTAAAAGGAAAACTAAAGGTTATGAACTGCACATGGCTTAGCCAGAGATCATCATCATCATCATCATCATCATTTTACGTCAGCTTTTCCCTGCTTGCAAGGGTGGGACGGGAACTGATTCTGGCTCGATTTCTACAGCTGGATGCCCTTCCTAACACCAACCTCATTTACAGTGAGTGCTGGGTGTTTTTTTCCCGTGGACACCTCCACGACCACTTTGCAGTGGAATGATATGGATCCCAGTCCCTATCATCTCATTTCTACAGCTGAGTAAACTGGAGCAATGTGAAATAAAGTGTCTTGCTCAAAGAAACAACACATCACCCTGTCTGAGAATTGAACTCACAACCTTTCGATTGCAAGGCCAATGCTCTAACCACTAAGCCATGTACCTCCAGATATTCAGTATAAAGTTAAATAGCTATTAATGAGAAGAAAAATAATTTAACAACTCAACCTGAAATTAATTAAATTACTGTATATGCCGGCATTCAAGTTGATCTGACATATAGGTCGACCCCTAATATTCTGAGGTGTAATTTAGGTTTAGGCCTATATTTGCCAGAATAGATGACCCCCAAAAATAAGGCAGTTGATGGGGAAATAATTCAAAAAATTTAGTGGCGTGCTAAAGGCTAAGACACTTCTTCTAAAACACTTGAACTGCAAGTGAGTTCTAACTCTCTGAGTAAACCAGCCTTAACCTTAACCAATAACCTTAACGAACCTATGGTAACCTACCCTGTGAGCTACGGCAAGTCATTAATATTATAATCTCTAACGTTAAATAGACTTAATAAATATGAGATTCAGTAGGAAATAATTGTGGTGGGTTGCTAGAGCTATGATAGGTAGTGTACAATGAGTGTTAGGCAGGCAGTTTCACTGTTTACCCCTCAGTGGTAAAGTTCACATTTTATATTTGGCAGACAATTCATCCCCATACATTTGTGAGGATTAATTCATGGTATCTCATTACCAAGTTGGCATATGTTGGTGCAACTTTTGTTCCCAATGCCATTCCTGATTGTTGTCAGTAGGCTGTTACATTGAACATGAAATAATTGTTGTTTTTGGAGATAAATTGAAGACCAACTATAATGAATTTTCTACCACTTTGGTCTGGTAGCTCATAAGGAACTGAGTTTAAACAGTATTTAATAGCCTCAATTCTGTAGTCACATGGAATGTATTCAAAAAGCAAGAAAAATTAACACGCAGGGAGTCTGAGAAACAAATAAAAGAAAATGGTTGTTTAGGAAATTAGTATCAGTGTATTATCAAGAATGACAATAAATGCAGGTGAGAGTTGTGACATGGTTTTACTTAACAGAAGTCAAATAAATTGTTATAAAGAATTGTTACCACATGTTGATGTTCAGGTGGTCACAGCTCCCAGACTGGAGTGTGTTGAGGAGAACAGGAAATCTTCTCTTGGTAAGGTTGTATCAGATATTTCAACTTCCAGTACATAGTGTAAAGTAGTTGACAATGGGAAGGCCATTCAGCTGTAGAAACCATACTCCCAGTACACCCTGTAAACTGGTTGGTGTTAGGAAAGCCAGTAGAAACCATGCTCCCAATACACACTGTAAAGTGGATGGCATTGATAAGGGCATCCGGTCAGTGGAAACCAAACCCAAAATGGAACATATGAGCAAGACATTATGAGTCTAGCCTAAAAACTAACCAATGCAAACATGGAATATAAACATTAAATGGGGATGATGATGATGAACGATGATGTACACGATGTTGTTGTTGATGATGATGATGATGATGATGATGATGACGATGTTGATGATGGTGATGATGATGATGATGATGATGATGATGATGGCAACAAATATGAGGATAATGATGATGATGATGACGATGTTGATGATGATGATGATGATGATGACGATGGTGATGATGGTGGTGGTGGTGATGATGACGGTGGTGACAACAATGAGGATAATGATGATGATGACGATGTTGATGATGATGACGATGATGGTGGTGATAATGATGATGATGGTGACGATGATGGTGATGATGGTGGTGATGGTGATAATGATGATGATGATGATGACAACGATAATGATGATGATGATGGCGACAATGATGATGATGATATATTATACATTTATGAATGCACAAAATTTTAACCGAGATTATAAAAGAGGTTTCTTCTTTAATTTGAGATAAAATATTTAAAGACATTTTGCGTTACTTTTTAAAATGAATTCTATTTTGGTTTACCACATCAGCAATGTTTATCGATCTGTTAGAAAGAATCATAGTATTTTAGTTGCAATTCTGCTATCTTGTATTTACAGCAAATTAGTCACCAAAACAATTTGTTGTGAATAGAAATTACCAGTTAGAGGTCACTAGGATTTTTGTTAATGATAGGTTAATAGCTAGAGATCATTTGTTCTTTTATTTCTTTTATTAATAGATGGTGAATTAAAAGAGTCTTTAAAGCATTGGATAGAATGCTTTGTGGTATTTATTTATGCTATCTGTGATTTTATTTCCAATTCTGATGATTATTTTACCAATCTCTTTCTGGTTGAAGTTACAGAAGAATAATCAAAGACACAGACACAAACTTAAATCCAGTCATCACACACGCACACACATATACAATGAACTTTTCATCATGAGACATTGGTCTTCATGAAGCTATAGTAAAACGCAATTGTTCAAGGTGCTATATAATGGGAGTGAACCTGAAACCATATGGTTGTGAAGTGAACTCCTTAACCATGCAGCCATGCCTGGGCCTATTAGAAGAGAAACCAAACATTCAATTATGATTATGATGATGATGATGATGATGATGATGATGATGATTATATACACACATATATATGAAGGCACATAGCTTCGTGTTTGGAATTATGATCTTGTGAGTTTGATTTATGGACTGGGTGATGCATTGTGTCCTTGAGCAAGACACTTTATTTCATGTTGCTCCAGTTTACTCAGCTGTAGAAATGAGTTGTAATGTCATAGATACCAAGCTATATTGGCATTTATCTGTCCCTTGGACATCATCAGTGGTGTGAAGAAGGGTAACTGGTATGTATGAGCAAATGCTGGTCTTCCATAAACAACCTTGTCTGGACTTGTACCTCCGAGAACTTTCTAGATCCAAATCCCATGGTCATTTGCTACTGAAGGGAGTATTTACTTTACCTTTATATATATATCATCATCATCTTCACCGTTTAGCATCCATTTTTCCCTGCTTGCAAGGGTTAGATGGGTCATCCACACAGGAGCAAGACCGGCCATAGTTGGCCATGTTGCACCTTGCTCCGGTGAGGATTGTAATTTTGGCCAGGTATTTTATTGTCTATCTGTCTTTTAGATTAACATACCTCGAGAGAGATGTCATATATTCAACATGGGAGGAATCTGGTGTTGCATTCACATTGATTATGAAATATTTTGAAAACCACGTTTCCAGAAAAATATATTGCTCCATATGGTTAAACCATTTTGAGATAAATACATTCAGTGACTTGTGAGATGAGTAATGAACATGAAGGCAAACACCTTTTTTTACCAGAATACTTTTACCAGTAATACATGATACTTGAGAAAAGAATCTCATCTTGACAGCAGTTCTGTAAGTGTGATGATTCACTAAACCCTAAACCTCATTCCCTAACCACCAAAAGCACAACATCAATAAAACACTTGAAAATGTTGTGCTATTTCACTGCTTCAATTTGGTTTGTTGTTTCAAATAAAGTATCAACTCCTTGAAACTTTGATGAAAGCTGTCTTTGAAGTTCTCTCCAAATGATATAGCTTAGATCTTTCCTTTGCCAGTTATCTCCCAGCTATCTCTATATACTTTTTGTAGCCTGAAGTTACTTAACTCCTTAAGGTTCTTAAAAAGTTTTTCAGTTTGGAGATTTAGAACTTGAAACAACTGTAATTACAGACACAAAATTCAAGGTATCATATCGATAAAAATGAAGTTCATTAGTTTTGTCTTGAGATACTTCTATATATAAATTTGAGTGACTTCCGTCTATCATATAATCTGTGTGTGTGTGTAAAAGGAAGGAAGGGGATGGTGAAAAAACTATAGTAAAACAGTGGATGGTGTTTCATTTGCTATGCAGTGTGTGAATGCATGTGTATGTTTGCATAAATGTGTGTGTGTGTGCTTGTATGAATGTATGTGTGTGCTTGTGAGAATGTATGTATGTTTGTGTGAATGTATGTCTCTGAGTGTGTATTTTTGTAAGTGTATCTATGTTTGCATGTTTATATTTATATACTCATACATATAAATTTATGTATATGCACATATACACATGCACACACATATACATATATGCCCACAAAATTACTAAATACTGTGAGGATTCATTCCAATTTTCAACATGTGTCAACATCTCGAAAAATTTCTAGTCCTTCAAAATACACACAAAGTAAAACTCAAGATCTTCCCATCACCGCAAGAATATCAGCATATATTTTTCTCTGGTGAAATAATATATCACGTTTAGGTTAACGAATGTTTGGTAACATAGAATTTCATAATTCATTACCAAATAAATTTTCTTGCACTCATCATGACAGAAGACATTAGTACTAAATCAATTTACAATTTATGATATCAGGAAAATTAAATTAGAAAGTAAGTACTCTTGGATCCCAAATAATAGAGGTGTGTGGAATAAACAGGGGGTGGGTCGTGACGGAAAATCGGTAATTGTTTGCTAAAATTCCAGAAAATCTTAGGAACATCCAAATGCTGAGGAGTAGTCAACAGATATTGATACAAGCAACACATCTTAAAAAGAAACAAAAGTAAAACAATGAAAAGAGTATAATTAGCATTTTGTGGACTTGCTATATTTATTATGTTATGTTTTATTATGCAATATATTGGTTTCTGATTTTGACACTAAGGGGGAGGGGAAAGTCGATTAAATCAACCCCACTGCATTACTGGTACTTCACTTTATCGACCCTGTAAAGATGAAATGCAAGGCTACCTGCGGCAGGATTTGAACTCAGATCGTAAAAGACCGTAACTCCATGCTATATATTAAAATATAATAAGTGGGAAGGTTGGTATAAGAGTGTGGATGGGTTTGAAAAATCTAAAAAAATTAATAAGGAAGAGGAAAGGAGGGGGCAATTATTTCATACCTGAGAGTAACCAAAATGCCTTTTGGCAGCTTTAAAACCAAACTGTGTTCATATTTCTGATTTTTGAAAACATTGAATTATGTTGCCCACTAATATTTTAGATTTCATTTGTGCCAAGTTCAATACAATTATTTATATCAATGTATCCTTCTTCTCCCCCCCCCCCCACACTTGGGTGTAGAGTCTTCAAACAATCCTTGCAGCCAGTCCTGTCAGAAGCAACTATCTCCAACAGATCCGGAATTTTCCCCAAGCCTGACCAGCCAATCTCAAGGATGTTATCCAACCATCTTGCTTGGGGTTTACCCCTGGTTCTCTTGCCAGTTGGTTCTGCCCATAAAATCTCTCCAGCAATTCTTTCCTGAGACTGAAAAATATTCAATTACATTATAACTTCAGAACTTTCGGAAACATTTTTTCACGCTCAGAGTTGCTGAAGCATGGAACAAACTACCTGCATCAGTTGTTAGCTGTCGAGACACTGCATCCTTTAAGGCCTCCATGCTTCTCGAGATTCGCCAACACTACACCTAATGTTCCCCCTCCATACACATACACACATGTATATCATGACTCATACACTATTCACTTCCCTGACATTTGTATATTATTCTATGTACTATACATACATCTTTGACGAGTTGTAGTGCACCTGAGCACTGTACACAATAATTTCATTATTGTTATTATTATTATAAAGACTTTGTCAGTTGTTAACATATCATGAATTGTCCCTAAATGGTATGTTTACCTTCTTTACATGAAAAAACCCTCAAATAGAAGCACTTTGGGTTTATGATGGTTTATATTGGTTTATTTGCTAATACTATCTTTCTAAGTCATCAACTAACTCCTAACATAAAGTCATATTTTTATATAAATTTAACCATTTTAAGAATACAACTTTTACTGATACTTGTTCATCATGATCACCGTTTAATGTATATTTTTCAATGCTAGCACAGGTTAGGCTTGATATAAAATACATAGGGTGATACATTGATTGAAGAGCACTACTTGCCAATCCTAACTTTGCCTTTCATCTTTCTAGGGTCAAGAGAATAAAGTGCAGTAAATACTGGGTTGATATAATCGACTTTTACTCCCCTTCAGCTGCTGGCTTTGTGTCTAAACTAAAAACCATTATTTTGATGGATTAGCAAAATTATTATAGCTTTGGACAAAATGCCTAGTGGTATTTAGTCAAACTGGGTTCTAATCCAATTGAAGTCAACTTTGCTTTTTTTCATTTTGCAGTTGATAAAATAAAGTACCAGTTGAATACTGAGTTAATGTAATCAATTGTCCCCTCCATCCAACCACGAAAATCTGCAAAATTGTGCCTATGTTAGAAATAATTATTTTGAACAGAGAAAACAAAAGGAATATTTTCCTTTAGATAATAATAATGAGTTCTAGTATAGGCACAAGGCCAGTAATTTGGGGAGAGGAGAAAGTACATTAAATCGACCCCAGTACGTTATTGGTGCTTTATTTTATCGACTCTGTAAGGATGAAAGGTAAAAACAACCTCAGCGGGATTTGAACTCAGACCATAAAGGACTGCAACTCTATGTTACAAAGCATGGTGTCCAACTCTCTACTGATAATGCCAATCCACTGCCCTCTTTAAATAATTAAGAATGGTACAGCTTCTCCTCACTTAGTGACCATCTCATTCAAAGACCACTAACACTTATGGAATAATTGTTTTGTATTATGTACTTTTTGAATTTCTTTTGGAATTTCTTTTATGTAACATATTTATGTTACATATTTGTGTCTGTTCTTTATCTGGCAAATCCGTTTTTTCAGTTTCGAAATATTTTCGTTAATGTTTAAATTCTGGCTATGGAAACAGCAGTTGGAATCAAGAGGACTGAGAGTGAACCTAGCTAAGACTAAAGTGTTGATAAGTAAGAATGAGGACAACATTTTGATTCCATCAGGGAAATGGCCATGTTCAAATATGTAGAAAAGGAGTTGGCATAAACTCTATAGAATGTACACAATGCAGATCTTGGGTACACAAGAGATGTAGTGGGATAGCAGGCAAACTAACAGGTAGGGAAAACTACATATGTAGTAGATGTTCAGGGAAATTTGACAGTAGAAGTCGCAGTGATAGACACATTTTTCAAATGCAGTAGGATATAGAGGTGGTTGATAGTTTCCAATACCTAGGTGATAAGATTTGCAATGGAGGAGGGTGCTCCGAGACCATAGTTTCTAGAATAAGGATGAGTTGGAAAAAATTTAGAGAGCTGCTTCCTTTGTTGACAAAGAAGGGTTTCTCCCTATGAATGAAAGGCCAGTTAAATAATTGTTTCTACTTTTGGCACAAGGCCAGCAATTATCCCAGTGTATTACTGGTACTTTATTTTATCGACCCCTTAAGGATGAAAGGCAAAGTTAACCTCGGCGAGTTTTGAACTCAGTCCGTAAAGGGACGTAACTGTGCTGCAAAGCATGGTGGCCGACCCTCTACCGATAATGCCTGTGTGAGATGCGCAATGTTGCATGGTAGTGAGACATGGGCAGCAATTGCGGAGGATATGCAATGGCTGGACAGAACTGAAGCAAGTATGCTCCGATGGATGCATTGTCAATGTGTGTGAATGACCAAGCATAGATGAATTGAGAGAGAAACTGTGTATAAAAGAGATTAGTTGTAGTGTGCGGGAGAGAATACTGCGATGGTATGGACATGTGATGCACATGGAGGATGACTGCTGGGTAAAGAAGTGCCAAGAAATCCCAGTAGAAGGAAGATGTAGTAGAGGAAGACCATAAAAAAACATAGGCAGAGGTAGTCAGAGCTGACCTCAAATCACTAAAATTAGCAGAGAAGATGAAGGAACATGACCAGTGAAGAAATGCCATGTTGAGAAGGACCTGTCCAACCCATGTAAGCATGGAAAAGCAGGCGTAAAAATGATGATGATGATAATGATGATGATGATGATGATGATGATGATGATGATGAACAAAGTAATTGGGACAGAATCTGGTCATAAAGGAATTGGTTTTTTGACAAAGAATTATTCATTTACTGACATATTCAATTTCATGGTTAAGTTGGAGAGATGAGACCTGATCAGTAAGTGAGGTATGACTGTATATTTGAAAATATTACATCAAACAATTTGACAAATAAACAGATTTAGTGACTGTTAGTGAAAATATAAGATATTTTAAGTTCAATAATCTCATTTAATTAACAATGAAGATTTAGTTGGATATTATAAATAAACCTCAACAACAAAAAACAAAAACATTCTGCTCTCTGATTCTCATTTCATAACATTTGGATTTATCTAGTAGACCAAATATTAATTTATTATTCTCTGATTGTTTGTATGTTTGTCTGTTTGCCTGCCTGTCTCTGTCTCTTTTGTATATTTTTTCTTTTCTTAGTATAAACTGAAGTCAGCCAGGAGGGTTTAAATACAAAGTAACAAGGATGTACAGTGAAGCAAGCAAAAATGTCCTTCCTGAGGTAATGAAATTGTGAAAGTAAACAAATAGATAAATTAATTACAAACCCCAAGAAAAACAATAACAGTAAAAACAAACAAACAGAAAAAAAAACAAACACAAGTTCAGATACAGAATTATGAGAAACCAAAAAGTTAGAAATATTTAGAAAGGGGTCTTTATTGGTATGTCTTAGCAGCAAAATAAGAAAACAAGCTATATATAGATAGAACCAACTATTTGATCATTATCACTACTACTACTATCACTACCACCGCCACTACTACTACTACAAGTAGTAGTAGAATTAAGAACCAATACAGCAGAGTTTTTCCTTCTAATATGAAGTTATCTTCTTTTTATGAGGTGAAGGAAGCCACCCGGAAAGCCAGAAAGGTATTTGGACCAGATACCTGGAAAGCCATCACTGCAAGAGATACAGAAAATAGAGCTGACAGGTAGTGTTCATGTCCTGAGAAGGGCATTCATTTTCATCATCATTTCATTTTACGTCCGCTTTTCCCTGCTTGCAAGGGCGGGACGGGAACAGATTCTGGCTTGATTTCTACAGGTGGATGCCCTTCCTAACACCAACCTCATTTACAGTGAGTGCTGGGTGCTTTTTTGCCGTGGCACCTCCACGACCACTTTGCAGTGGAATGATAGGGACCCCGGTCCCTATCATCTCATTTCTACATGTGAAATAAAGGGAAATAAAGTGAAATAAAGTGTCTTGTTCAAGGAAACAACACATCACCCGGTCTGAGAATTGAACTCACAACCTTTCGATTGCAAGGCCAATGCTCTAACCACTAAGCCATGTGCCTCCATTATCAATTTAAATACCTTGCAAAGACATTTACTGTAGAGTTTATTATGTCTTTATTGTATCGTTTGTATAACAATAGACTGTTAAATGTAAGTATTCCCAAATTTTGTTTCAGGGATCAGGTTGTTACCACGATATTGGAAAATGGCAGAAATCAATGGAAGTTTAAATAATAATAATGATGAGGATAATAATAATAATTGTTTCTACTTTTGGCACAAGTCCAACAATTTTGGTGGGGGGAAGGAAAGTCAATTAAATCGACCCCAATGGATTATTAGTACTTTATTTTATCAACCCCATAAGGATGAAAGGCAAAGCTAACCTCGGCAGGATTTGAACTCAGAATGTAAAAGGCCGTAACTCTCTGCCGTAAAGCATATTGTCCAACGCTCTACTTATACTGCCAATCCACTGCCCTGATGAGGCTAATAATAATAATTGTTTTTACTTATGGTACAAGGCCAGCAATTTGCAAGGAAGGGAAAAGTAGATTAAATCGATCCCAGCGCATGTTTTTGTTACTAACTTTTGATAGACCATCTTCTCATGCTATGGCTTCCAACAGTGTCTCATCACTATTTTCCAAGTAGTAGTATAAGCTTCTTACCTCAGGTCAGCAGCATTCCTCTATGTGTATTCTTTTTGTGTACACAACCACTGACAGTATGCAACACATTCTCCACATTAATCACACACAATCTACATTTGTTTGACATTTTGTAAATTCCTCTCTTTATTGCATTGGTATTTAAAGCCTACTCTTGAGCTGTTAATAGTGATTTTTCAGTTTTTCTTTTCAAGTTTCATTTTCTTAACTAGTTCTATGACTCACATAATTTTTTTTTATTTTCTGTGTCTCTTTCGTGCAGAGTTTTTCTTCTAATCACTTCGTGTTTTTCATTTTCTGCCATTTTTTTTTTGTTAGTTTGAACATGGTCACAAATGAAATGAGAGCGCTAGAGAACGATAAGATAAAGCTCTTTTGGGACTTCCTAATTCAGATTGAAATGAAGATTGAACACAACAGACCAAATATTTTTGTAATTGAGAAGAAGGAAAGAAACTGTACTCTCATAGAATAATATGAGATCTTGAAATGCTGGAAAAATGAAGTGAAGAAAGTCCCCATTGTTCCATCGGTGATTGGTGCTCTCAGCATGGTGACAAAGAACTGTGAAAACTACCTGCCAAAATTATACTTTGCACTAGGGATTGAACTGAAGTATCTTTAGAGGAAGTTATATATATAAGTTATATGATATATATATGGAGGCACCGGGTAGACACTTTATTTCACATTGCAAGACACTTTATTTCACATTGCTCCAGTTTACTCTGCTGCAAAGTGGTCGTAGAGGCGCCACGGCAAAAAAGCACCCAGCATTCACTGTAAATGAGGTTGGTGTTAGGAAGGGCATCTGGCTGTAGAAATCAAGCCAGAATCAGTTCCTGTCCCACCCTTGCAAGCAGGGAAAAGTGGACATAAAATGATGATGATGTATGTGTTGAGAATGTATGTATTTGTGTATTGTATCACAGAAGTCACCATTGAAGATGTTAAAAGCAATGTTGTGGAAAATAGCATCATACGACTTTATAATGTTTATAATATATAATTTATTTACAAACCGATTACAAAGGTTTACTGGTATGCCATGAGAAATGAATAGACAAATTATGATGCTGTAAATTTAGACACGGTCAGGTGGCTGAAGTAAGAAGCCAAAGCCGCGATAAGTCCAGTAGCTACATTTTGGAATGTTTCAGGAACGAAATCAAAAGATGCTTACCTTAACGGTGTCGAGCTGCAAGAGAGAGTTTATTGAAAAGAAGCGTGAATTTTTCCCTCCAGGCAGAAGTTGAGATACATTTTCCTACGCTGGTAGCGATTGGCTGAACTGAGTCAAATAACATACGGAGAATGTATCCATGAGCCCTCGGAATGTAGGTTGCTACAATACCTACTGACAACAGACTGAATATTGAGAAAGGTTCTGGACTACCAGCAATAGTGAAATGATGAGGAATGATATAAATAAGTTGGAATTACCCTAGGTTTACTAGTTGTAGCCTGGTATTACCTAAAATGCTTAGAGCAATATCAATTAATTGGTCAAATAATAATAATTGTTTCTACTTTTGGCACAAGGCTAGCAATTATCCCAGTACATTACTGGTACTTTATTTCATCGACCCCGTAAGGATGAAAGGCAAAGTTAACCTTGGTGGGATTTGAACTCAGGCCGTAAAGGGACTAGCTGTACTGCAATCATGGCGTCCGACCCTCTACCGATACTGCCAATCCACCGGCCATAGTCAAATAATAATAATGTTTCTATTTTTTGGCACAAAGCCAGCAATTACCCCAGTACATTACTGGTATTTTATTTTATCGACCCCATAAGGATAAGGCGAAGTTAACGTCAGTAGATTTGAACTCAGAACGTAAAGGGCCATAACTCTATGCTGCAAAGCATGGTGTCTGATGCTCTACTGAGATAGAAATTTATTGAACATGGAAAATGAATACAGAAACAATACCTATAATAATAGATGCTCTAGGAATGATAAAAAAACACACAGACAATTACATAACCAACGACTTACAAATGCAGCTCACAGAGGAGATGACGAAAGACCGTGACAAGTGGAGAGATGCTGTGCTGAATAGGACCCGTCCCACCCTTGCAAGCAGGGAAAAGTAGATGTAAAAGGATGATGATGATGATGATGAAAAGATAGCACTACTAAGCACTGTACATATATTACAAAAAGTATTATCAATACAATAGAAACAACATCAGCAAAAACTACACTGCTCATATGCAAGGTACACAGAGCTGTGCCCAGTAAAGCAATAAAGATGCACAATAAAAATAATAATGGAAATAATAATAATAATAATGGAAAAAATAATAATAATAATGGAAATAATAATGGTTTCCTTATTGGCCACAAGAGCTGACACAAAGAAAAACAACACAGGACAATACAGGACGGTGCAAATGGAAATTTCTGCATGTAAAAAAACGAAAACAGAGGATGTAACAAAAAAAAAGAAAACAATGAAAAATTCCCCAATAGGGAGGAGACTTTCGAGGGTCGCTCGTGGAGAAAGCCCACAAAAGAGCCACAGTTACCCTGACCTCTAAGGCAAGTGCCCTCTTCCAGTTTTCTTCCTATGATTCTACAGCTACACACTCAGGGTAGGCCCACTCACATGGGCCAATCTTGCCTCTCTCACCCACCTTTCAACAAACTGGCTGGAAGGCAGCACTTCCCTCCCCACCCTGATTTTCCTTTTCAGGTGAAACCTGAAAAATTTAATGAGAGCGTCACTGAAGAGGGAAGTACCCGTCTTCAACCCTTTCAGTCGTATCCAACATACTATCTCTTTTGTCATGGCCACCAGGCAGATAAAAACTGCCTGCCCTACCAGGCTAAAGGAAGGCGGCAGGACAATCCTCATGATGGATACAGCTGATAGCTTGATCTGTCCTACACGCGACAACAGGTGTTCGACATAAACCCACAAGTCAGCAATGCTTGGACACTGGACGAGTGCATGCAGGACGGTTTCGTCACCCTGCACACATCTTGGACAGGCCCGGCTGACGGCACTTCCATGCCTGTAGAGTTTATCCCGAACTGGCAAGGCTCCTCGGTAGCACTATCAGGCCAGGGATTCCTGGAAGTTGTCGATGGGCTCCAGCCCAAAAGTTCTCCCGAAGAGATTGGCTAGTTCATTTTCGTCGAAGACCAGAGTCTCCCCAAGGATGTCGTCGCTCTTTCCCTCCATTAACCCTCTATAGAATGCCAAGGTAGAGTTTCCACCGATTGCATTGCCCGACTGGTCAAGGGCTGTAAGCACCTGAAGACATTCCAGTCTCCAAGCGCTCCCTCTCAGTCTTCGCTTGACCCAGGACTGCAGCTCTGTCAAGGAGATGAGCTGGGGGAAAACACGCGTCTAGCAAAGGGTGACCACACCTGATCACCGTTAAGGAAGAGTTGGAGATGCCGTAGCCTGAACGCATGTCTGCGTATCATCAACCACAACATGCCCAGCCCTCTGCGTAGTGGGTGTTGACAGCAGATGGACCACCTGACCATCGGAGCACGTCTTTTCCACAAAAAGCGAAAGAGAAAATGCTCCAGCACAATCAGGCGAGGCTTAAGACAAGGTACAATGGTCAGGTGGTAGTAGATGACAGACGCAATGTATGCGTTTGCTACCTCCATTCAACCTTTCAGGGATAGCTTCCTCTCAGCCCATATCTGGGTGAGAGAGGCCACCATGCTTATCCCCTCATCCCAGTTTTTGTCCGTCTGGAGATCCAGACCAAACCAGACCCCTTTTAACCGGTCCATCCATCCAGCACCCGACGACGTTGTTGGACGGCATGGACCTGCCTCTCCAGGTGCCGAGCTGCAGGCCCACCGACTTTTCCTGGTTCATCATTGCTCCTGTAACCGCCTCGTATTCTGTTAGAGTGGTGCCGATCACCTCAATGTGTTTGGCTTTCAAAACCACTACAGTGACGTCATTTGCATATGCCTACATGGTCCTTCTGCATCCCAGTTCGCGAGGGACCCCCGTCAATATCTTCAGGTTGTGCAGTAATGGCTCGAGAGTCAATAAGTACAACAGGGACGAAAGAGGACAAGCTTGGTGGATCGAGCACATGATGTTGAACGGTTCTGAAAGGTGACGGTTCACTCTCACCATAGGGCAGATGTCGCTGTGTATGGCAGCGATCCAGCCTCTGAAGACGGGCCCAAAGCCAGCCACCCTCAGGACTGCCACCAGATAACGATGGTCCACCCTATCGAAAGCTTTCGACTGATCTAAATTGATCAAGGACCCACCCATGACAGGTTCCCTAGCTACCCTCTCCACGATGTATCGCATGAGATGGAGGTTGTCGTGGATGGATCTGTCTGGAATGGCACATGTCTGTGTCTCTCCCACCAGACCGCTGACGACAAGAGCCAAACTCTTTGCTAACACCTTCGAGTAGCATGTGCCTGTCGTGATCCGCCAAAGACCGGATTGTGGCTTTGTTACCACAACGTACCTCCGCCACCCGGCCTCATCGAATAGCTTTCGTCCCCTCATGTCTGAGAGCACGCAACCTAGCTCTGACAAGGCACCTTCGTGCTTTGCACTGAAAAATTGCGTTGAAAAATTTTTCTTCTGCCACTGTAGTCTTGGTTGGCTTGTCCATTCCAGTCAAAGGGTACGGTGTAGGTTGAAGGGGGGAGCATGTGGCCGTTTTGGTGAGTTTGAGGCAGAAGGCCTTAAGGTGCGTCTTGTCACCGCATCCATGACACCTTGGCCGCCTACCTTCGACAGTCACGGGTAGATGGCTGCCGTCGTCCAGATCTATTACATCGGGGATGGCCTCAACGTTCTCATGGTTTGCTTGGATGATTAGCTCCTCCATCCCCGACCCTGTCCAACTCTCCTGTCTTATTCGCATGACATCGAGGATAGTTGTTGAATCCTCAACGTCAGCGAGGATAGCTGCTATCAGC
Organism: Eledone cirrhosa; assembly: GCA_964016885.1. NCBI lineage: Eukaryota > Metazoa > Mollusca > Cephalopoda > Octopoda > Eledonidae > Eledone > Eledone cirrhosa. Next base: position 41,782,844 of record OZ024744.1, on the reverse strand, counting down.
CACGCGATCACCACTGAGGGCGGAACCTGGGTTACTCGAACCCTCACGACTCTCTGGCTGCAGTATGTGGGCATCATTGTGATTTTGTCACTGCGGAGTGGCGCAATGGAGTGTGCTCTGGCTTCTTCTGGTGTAGTGAAGAGCACATCCACAGTGCCATATCTCGATCCTCGGGCTATGTATGTTTTCTGTGCCCAGACGGCACCCGTAGCCCTTTGGACCTGTGACTCTGTTGCCCGTTCGAATCAGTGCAATTTTATTCCAATTGTGCGATAACTGACTGAACATAAAAGCTTGTTTTTCATTATATTAGCCGGGTGGATAAGACTTACCCTGTGTCCGGTCTTTTTAACCAAGATGTTGGCTTGCTTTATCTCCTCATTGGTAATATGTACCTGTTCAACACTTTTTGCGGCTTTAGCGAACGACGTGGTTGAAGTCTTGCCTTTGTTGTTGTTGTTGTTAGTGTTCTTGTTTTTTTTCTTCTGTGTTGTTGCTGTTACAGTTGTTGCTCCCTCTGTTCCTTATGGCTGTTGATGCTGTTATTGTTGTTATTGAGGTGGCGGTGGTGTCTGATCCTTCTAATGAGGAAAATTTTCATAGTAGTTTGACATTGCGCTGCTGCTGCTACTGTTCCAGTGGCTGCTGCTTCTGTTCAAGTGGCTGCTGCTGCTGTTGTCACCACCACTGCCACTGTCGCTCCTGCTGCTGTTGTTGTCATCGCCACTGCCACTGTGGCTGCTGCTGTTTCTGTTGTTCTTGCCTTTGCCTTGTGATTGGATGGAATTGGCTGTTCTATCCTCTGAACAACCTACTGTTCCTCCCTGTGGATAATTTTTTTTGTCTGCCATGTTTTTTTTTACAAAAAATTGAGGGTTACGATTGTAAATAAATACAAATTCAGACCTTAAGGGTGAGAGATACAGTTAAAAAACCACCACCTTTCAAAAAGGGGTTCTTTAACTACACAACAATGTAAAAATTACTATATAAATGTTTCAGCACAATAATAATAATAGTTTCATTTATTGGCCACAAGGGCTAACATATAGGGGACAATACAAAAGACAGGGACAGTGGAGGTTTACATATACAACATGTAAACAATATAAATAACAATAACAAAATAGCAATAAAATACAACAAGGAAAATTCCCCAATAGGGGGAATGACCACCCAGGGTTCACTCAGGTACCCCACCAATCCTGAAAGACCCAACGCTTCAAGAGCACCCGGGAAGGTCACCCCTCTCCTCCTCAAATTCATCCACCTACAGGCGCAGGATCAGAGTAGGCCCACTCACATGGGTCATTCTCGCCACATTCACCCACCTTTCAGCAAATGTACTGGGGGGAAGCACTTCTCTCTCCACCCTCACCTTCCTTTCCAAGTGAAACTTGAAAAAGTTGATGAGGGATTGGCCGAAGAGAAAAATGTCTGTCTTCAGTCCTTTCAGCCTCGTCCACCATACAACCTCTTTCGCTACTTCCATCAGACAGAGGAAAATTGCTTACTCTTCCTGACCAAAGGAAGGCGGATCCGTTCTACATGCGACATGAACAGCTGTTCGACATAACTCCACAAGTTAGTAATGCACGGACACTGGACGAGTGCGTGCAGAACGGGATTCGTCACTATGCGTGCATCTCAGGCAGGTCCGTCTGACAGCACTTCCGTTCCTGTAGAATTTATCCCTAACCGGCAGTGCTCCCCCGGTAGCACTGCCAATTGAGGGATTTTTGGAAATCATCCATCGTCCCCGGCTCGAAAGTCCCCCACAACAGACTGGTCAGTTCGACTTCGTCGACAGCCATAGCCTCTCTAAGTGCGTCGTCGCAGTTGCCCACCACTAATCCTCTATTGAGTTTGAATGTGGCAGTTCCACTGACCACATTGCCCGCCTGGTAGAGGGCAGTGAGTGCCTGGCAACATTCCAGATGCCAGTCACCCAGTCTCGGTCTCTTCTTGACCCAGGACTGCAGCTCAGTCAAAGAGACGAGCTGCGAAAAAGCCCGTCTGACAAACGACGACCACACCTGTTCACCATTTAGGCAGAATATCTGGAATGTCTGTACATCATTAGCTGCGGGATGCCCAGCCCTCCAATTGGAGGGTGCTGGCAGCAGATTGACCACCTCACCAACGGTACCTGTCTCCTCCACAAGAATTTGAAGAGGAGCCATTCCAAGTTGGCGAGGTGCGAACAGGGGCAAGGGACGATGGTCAGGCGGTAGTAGATGACAGATGAGATGAACACGTTCGCCACCTCTGCCCGACCTTTCAGTGATAGCTTCCTTGCAGCCCATTTCTGGGTGAGAGTGGCTACCCTGCCTGTCACCTCGTCCCGATTCTTATCCACCTTGAGGTCTGGGCTGAACCAAACCCTGATCAACTTTACTGGTCCATCCATCCAGCACCCAACGACGATATTGGACGGCATGGACTTGCTTCTCCAGGTGCCGAGTTGCAAACCCACCGACTTTTCCGGGTTAAGTTTTGCTCCCGTCAACCTTTCATATTCCTCCAATAAGTTGCTGACCACCTGGGTGTCTGAGATGTCCGACACCATCACGGTGATGCCGTCCGCATAAGCAGACACAGCCTTTCCACGCCCTGGTTTGAGCGGGATGCCCTGCAACAGCTCCAGCTTCCACAGTAAAGGCTCGAGAGCCAATATGTACAGAAGGGAGGAGAGAGGGCACTCTTGACGGACCGATCGGGAGATCTGAAAAGCTTCTGAGAGGTGGCCATTAACTTTAACCACTGAGCAGAAGATGCCACTGTGCATTGCAGCGATCCAGCTTCTGAAGACAGGGCTGAAGCCAGCTGCCTTGAGGGCAGTACAGGTACCGATGGTCAACCCTATCGAATGCTTTCGATTGATCTAAATTGATCAGAGTCCCACCGAAGCTAGGTTTACACACTACCCTCTCTATAATGTATCACATCAGGTGGAGGTTGTCGTGTATGGACCTGGTTGGGATTCCACAAGTTTGCGCCTCCCCAACCAAACCCTCGACAAGTGCCAACCTCTTCGTTAACACCTTGGCCAAAATCTTAAACTCTGTGTTGGGCAGAGTTATGGGCCTGAAGTTGTTTAATGTATCCCTCTTGTTCTCGTCTTTCCTTATCTGCGTCACAACTCCCCTGCTCACAGAACTGGGAGTACTCCTGTTCTGCTGCCAGTAGCAGTAGAGCGCTTCAAGGAGATAGGAGGACAAGGCTGGCATATTTACATAAAGCTCGTAGGGCAGACCATCCAAACCAGGTGACTTGCACCTCATGCAGCCGACAAGGCATCCTGAATCTCGGCTGAAGTAATTGGCCTTTTGCAGCATTCAGTGTCGGCCGTCGTGAGTTGTGGCAAGTCATCAAGGTAGGGACTGAAGTCTGCCACCGTCTCTGATCCGCCACTTTTCCCAAACAACCGAGCAAAATGTTGGCGAAAGGCCTCACATATCTGCTTAGAATCGCTCAGCTCGTGTCCGTCTCGGTAGCCAAAGACCAAATTGTGGTTTTATTACCATGCTGTGCTTCCGCCATGTGGATCCATTGAACAGTTTTGGTTCCCTCATTTCAATGCAACCTTCGTGTTTTGCATTGAAGAAATGGTCTAATGCCATTCTCGCTGCTAGCACGTCAGTTGCAATGCCACTACAAATAGCCTCGTCTAACTTATCTATCACTCCCTCTCTTTTCTATTTTTCTCTAACGCTACTTCTTTGCTAAACTTTATCGACATTACTCTAGTCTCTCTTTTGAAAGCCCTCCATCATATATTGTTGACGACTCACCCTGTCAACTTTTTCTTAACTAAATTGTTGACCTAGTCCCTGTAAGCCTTACGTGCCGGAAACGACATGTTCTGCTTCCAGTAATCAAGTCCTAACCTACGCGTCTTATTTAGGTCGACCATACAGATCACAAAATTGTGAACTGAATAGGTGACCGTATGTAATTGTGGACACCCTATACTATCCTTATCAACCAATCTAATTAGAAACCTATCTAAGTATGATCTAGATGTCCCTAAACGATTTGTCCAGGTCCACACTGGCGCATTAGGGAAATCTAGTCGGTACCTGTCAGACAGTTGAAACTGGCTGATCAGGTACTTGAGGCTTTTTCACCCCCGCTCCTATCAGCTACTTCCACACAATCCCAGCGTGCATCTAAGATGCAATTCCAGCCACCCATTAACAGTAAAGGCCGAGATGTACCCAGAAAAACATCCTGTCGTCCTGCCCCGGTACGGGCGTAGACAGCCACCAGTCTAAAGGCACCACCACTGCTATTATTCATGTCCAAGACCACCAACTTACCATCCAGGTCCCAGAAGATTGACCTTAACTCGCGATCCAGGCCTTTCCTAAACAGCACTGTCAGCCCACATCCTATCCCCGGTCGACTAACAGATGCGAAGATCTGATAGTCGTTGAAAATGGGGTCTAGTGCTCGTGTGTTGGAAATCCTGGGTCGTTGACGGCAATTACATCCATTCCTAGAGAGCAGGTGACCCTCAAACATTTAAACATCCTACTCTTAATATGGCCATGTTGGCAGGTTAAAAGAGAGAGGAAAGGTTTACTTACATCCCGGGCTCTTGTGAAGGTCGGATGGTTCAACCTCCATAGTTGGTGGCGTTTCTTTTGGAAACCCCTTTAAAAGCCTACTTTAGGCTTTTACACTGGGTGTTCCCACATCATTGGGGAAGCTCTCCCTAATTGTTTTATAATTGCTTAGTTCCATTCGCAATAGCAAAAGTGTTTATGGCACCTTGAAGGTGCAGGTGTTAAACGCCTCCCTCTCTTTCTCTCTTTTCTTACTTCGTGTAATGAGGTTCAGTAGTTTTGTGTTCGATTTCCTCACTAACACAAAGTTAGGCGTTGTGGTTGTAAGTTGTTGCTGTGTGTGTTTTCTTTTAGTTGTTTGTGTTAGTGGTAGTGTTGTTGGTGGAGATGGTGTTTGTGTTGACGGTTGTGTTGTTGCTGGGGTGGGTGTTGTAGTATGTGTGTCTGTGTTTGGTGCGAATGTGTCTTTTTGTGTGCTGTTTGTGTTGGTATGTGAGATTTCTTCTTGCGTTTTCTTTTTTCTTTTTTTTTTTGGCTTTTGGTGTTCCTCCTCCTTATCTTCGCTCAGTGATGAAGAGGTTTCTGTGTTTGTGTCAGATGTAAGTGGCAGTGTGTGTTTCAATGTGTGTGTGTGTGTTTGAGGGGGAGAGAGAGTGGAAGAGCTTCTTAGGAGTGGCCCTTGTGTGGTCTTGGTTGTCTTTACAGTTGTTGTTGGTTCTCTGGTGTTACTGCTGCAGATTTCTTTGTTGGTGTTGTTGTTTCGCAATGAGGCCCCGGCGTCGGCAGCAGTGGAGACTTTTGACCCCTTGCATTTTTCAATAGCTGAGGGCAGAAGGCTCGCAAGTGTGTTTTTTTGCCGCAACCGAAACAGTACAGCCTTTTGCCTTCAGCGATCACTTGTAGAGCCATCCCGTTTTGAAGGCGGATCTGCTTCGGGATTTTCTTTATTTCTTCAGCTTTGATCTGAAGATACTTCTCCAGATCAACCCCGGACCAGTCCTCTCTTCCTGTCCTGGTTACCTTTATTGGGATGGCATCTGACCCCTCCACAATCACGCATCCCAAGAGCCACCACATATCTAGTCCAGGTGGAATCCTGGGAATGCGGACTCTAATCGTTCCTTTGCCATGTACATAATAACCTTGCTGGTTTTGCAAAGGGTCATCGAGTGCTTCAAAGCGAAGGCCTCCGACTTAAACAGCACAGAGATGGTGCCGTATTGTCGACCCCTCGCTACATACTCTGTATCTCCTCTGATGCACCTCAGTGCAGCCTCGACATCTGCATGGGGAGAGTTTATGGCGCTTTTCGTCTCAGCTAAGATGCATCTGAGGACCAGAGTTCTCTTCTCCACAACTTCTATGGTCTCTGCCGTGACCGTTAAGTTGGCCCAGGTTTGTTCCTGTTTGATGAGCTTCCATGCCTAGGCCAACTTTGTCTCCTTGTCTGTCAAGTACATGTTGAAGCATGGCCTTTTCTTGGCTGTTGCCGCAGCGAAAGTGTTCTTGTTGTTGTTGCTATTATCACTGTTGCAGTTGGTTATATCTTTGGTGCTGCCATTATTGTTGTTTTTGGTGCAGTTGGTATTGTTGCTGTTGGTGCTGTCACTGTTTATGTTATTGTTAGTGGTGTTAATTTCGTTGTTTTTGTTGTCATCATTTCTGTCTTTTGGTTGTCGCTGTTACTGCTGTGGTTGGTATTATCGTGGGTTTTTTAAGGTTATTGTTCTCACTATTGGTGTTGCTGCTGCAACTGTTTAAGCTGTTTGTGGTGATGTTGCTAAATGTATTTGTAGTATAAATCAATGTGTTTGCCGCTTCCCTCCTCTCAACATTTAGGTCGCTGTCACACGACAGCAGACTTAAATTTGGGGGCGTGGCTCAGACATGTTTTTTTTTTCTTTTTGAGAATTTTTTTAAATGCAAAAACGTTCAAATATTGGGCCAAAAGGGCCAAATATTACACAGTCACCCCTTCGGAGAGAAAAGTCAGAAGTCTTACGGCTCTTTTCAAAGAATACAACAATTATTATAAATGAAAATAAACAGAAAATTTCCTACTTTTGCAGAACTCCAAAAACACGTTTTTACTGACTGACGGACAATAATAATAATAATAATAATAATAATAATAATAATAATAATAATAATGATTTCTTTATTAACCACAAGGGTTTACATAAAGTAGACATTAAGGACAGTGCAGGACAATGCAGGACGGTACAAATGGGCATTTCTGCGTGTAAAAAAAACAAAAACAGAGGATGTAACAAAAATAACAATGAAAATAACAATGAAAAATTCCCCAATAGGGGGGAGACTTCGGAGGGACATTTGTGGAGAAAGCCCAGTAAAAAGCCACAATGACCCTGACCACCAAGGCAAGTGCCCTCTCCCAGTTTTCCACCTTTAGTTTACAGATATATACTCAGAGTCGGCCCATTCACTCGGGCCATTCTTGCTTCTCTCACCCATCTTTCAACAAAATGCTGGGAAGAGAGCACTTCCTTCTCTACTCTGATTTTCCTTTTCAAATGAAATTTGAAAAAGTCAATCAGAGCATCACCGAAGAGGTAAGTGCTCGTCTTCAGCCCTTTCAAACGTGTCCACCATACTATCTCTTTCGCCATGGCCACCAGACAGATAAAAACTGCCTGCCCTTCCCGGCTAAAGGAGGAGGGCGGGGCAATCCTCACGATAGACTCAGATGATAGCTGGATCCGTCCTAAACGCGACAGCAGGTGTTCGACATAAACCCACAAGTCAGCAATTTTCGGACACTGGACGAGTGCGTGCAGGACGGTTTCGTCGCCCTGCGCGCATCTCGGACATGCCCGGCTGACGGCACCTCCATGCCTGTAGAGTTTATCCCGAACTGGCAAGGCTCCTCGGTAGCACTGCCAGGCCAGAGATTTCTGGAAGTTGTCCATAGGCCCTGGCCCGAAAGTTCTTCCGAAGAGATTGGCTAGTTGATTTTCGTCGACGCCTAGAGTTTCCCCAAGTACGTCGTCGCTCTTCCCCTCCACTAATCCTCTATAGAACGCCGAGGTGGAGTTTCCACCGATCACATTGCCCGATTGGTCGAGGGCTGTGAGCGCCTGAAGACATTCCAGTCTCCAGGCGCTCCCTCTCGGTCTTCGCTTGACCCAGGACTGCAGCTCCGTCAAGGAAACGAGCTGGGGAAAAACGCGTCTAGCAAACGGCGACCACACCTGATCACCGTCGAGGAAGAGGTGGAGATGTCGTAGCCTGAGCGCGTGCCTGCGCATCATCAGCCACGGCATGCCCAGCCCTCCACGTAGCGGGTGTTGACAACAGATGGACCGCCTGACCATCGGAGCACGTCCCTTCCACAAAAAGCGAAAGAGCAAACGCTCCAGCGCAGTCAGGCGAGGCTTAGGACAAGGTACGACGGTTAGGCGGTAGCAGATGACAGACGCGATGTACGCGTTAGCCACCTCCGCTCGACCTTTCAGGGATAGCTTCCTCTCCGCCCATTTCTGGGTGAGAGAAGCCACCCTGCTCGTCACCTCGTCCCAGTTTTTGTCCGTCTGGAGGTCCGGACCGAACCAGACCCCTAGCAATTTAACCGGTCCGTCCGTCCAGCGCCCGACGACGCTGTTGGACGGCATGGACCTGCCTCTCCAGGTGCCGAGCTGCAGGCCCACTGACTTTTCCTGGTTGATCATTGCTCCTGTCACCGCTTCGTATTCTCTTAGTGTAGTGCCGATCGCCTCGATGTGTTTGGCGTTCGACACCACTACGGTGACATCGTCCGCATATGCTGACACGGATCTTCCGCATCCTAGTTCGCGCGGGACTCCCCTCAACGTCTCCAGTTTGTGCAGTAATGGCTCGAGAGTCAATACGTACAAGAGGGACGAGAGGGGACATCCTTGGCGGACCGAGCGCATGATGTTGAACGGTTCCGACAGGTGACCGTTCACTCTCACCACAGAGCAGATGTCGCTGTGCATGGCAGCGATCCAGCCTCTGAAGACGGGCCCAAAGCCAGCCGCCCTCAGGACTGCCGCTAGGTAACGATGGTCGACCCTATCGAAAGCTTTCGACTGATCTAAATTGATCAAGGACCCACCCGTGCCAGGTTCCCTAGCTACCCTCTCTACGATGTATCGCATGAGGTGGAGGTTGTCGTGGATGGATCTGTCGGGAATGGCGCATGTCTGCGCCTCTCCCACCAGACCACCAACGACAAGCGCCAACCTCTTTGCTAGCACCTTGGCCAAAATCTTAAACTCTGTGTTTAGCAGAGTTATGGGCCGGAAATTGTCTATGTTATCCCCCTTGTTCGGATCCTTTCTCAGCAGTGCCACCGCTCCTCGGCTCACAGAACTGGGGATTCTCCCGTTCTGTTGCCAGTTGCAGTAGACGTCCGCCAAGAGGCCTCCGAACAAGTCTGGCATCTGTACGTAAAGTTCATAGGGCAGACCATCCAAACCAGGCGATTTACCCCTTGTGCAGCCAGTCATTGCCTCCCGTACTTCAGCGGCTGTTATCGGCTTTTCGCAACACCTCGCCTCAGTGGCCGAGAGCCGCGGCAGTCCGTCGAGGTAGACACTAAAGTCCATCCCTCTACCCGGCCCCCCGCTGCCCCCGAACAGCTGAGCGAAGTGTCGCTGAAAAGCTTCACACATTTGCCCGGGATCGAGTAGCATGCGCCCGTCGTGGTCCACCAAAGACCGGATCGTGGCTTTGTTGCCACGACGCGCCTCCGCCACTCGGGCCCATTGAACGGCTTTCGTCCCCTCGTGTCTGAGAGCACGCACCCTAGCTCTGACAACGCAGCCTTCGTGCTTTGCATTGAAGAATTGGTCAAGGGCCAATTTCGCCGCAAGCACGTCGGTCGCAATGCCTTTGCTAAGCGCCTCGTCTAATTTTCTAACTAGTTCTCCCTCTGCTCTATTTTTCTCTATTGCTAAAGCCTTACTAAACCTAATCGATTCTATTCTAATCGCTCTTTTCAGAGCAAACCACCACTTGTTGTTGACGATGGCCCCCGTCAACGCCCGCTTAACTAGTTCGCTAATCCGGTCTCTGTAGGCCTTGCGCGCTGGTAAGGACGCGTTTAGCTTCCAGTAGCCGGGTCCTCGTCTATGAAGCCTATCTAAGTCAAGCACACAGGTCACGAATTTGTGGTCCGTGTAGCTGACTATCTTGAATTGTGGACAGCCTATGCTAGACCTATCTATTTCCCTACAAAATACTCTATCTAGATATGATCTGGATGACCCTATGCGGTTTGTCCAAGTCCACATTGGCACATTCGGGAAATCCAATCGGTACCTGTCAGACAGTTCAAAACGCCTGAGCAGGTTGGTGAGGCTCTTGCACCCTCCACCCCTATCCGCTAATCCCACACAGTCCCAGCGTGCATCTAAGATCCCGTTCCAGTCGCCCACTAACACTAAAGAGCGGGACGTTCCAAGAAAGGTCTCCAGACGCCGGAAGAAATCAGGCCGCCCTGCTCCTGTCGGGGCATAGACGGCCACTAGCCTGAAAGCTTTCCCGTCTCCGCTGGTCACGTCCAGCACCACCAGCTTACCCTCTGGGTCCAGGAAGATGGCCCGTATGGCGAGATCCAAACCTCTCCGAAAAAGCACAGCAACTCCTCCACCCGATCCAGGACGGCTGGGAGATGCGTACACATCGTAGCCGCCGAAGATCGGTGCGAAGGCCCGTGCTTCGGAGATTCTGGTCTCGCTGATGGCCACTACATCTATGTTTAGTGACCTGAGGTCGTTGAGCAGGTGACCCTGCTTCCATGACGACCCCAAGCCACGCGCATTTATGCTGCCTATTCTGAGTGAGGTCATGTTTAAAATAGAGTGGAAAAGATGGGAAAGACCACTTACCGTACTTTTGGTAGAGGAGGGATGGTTTTTACATCCCTTTTCACTTGATCGTCTGGTGAAGGGACCGTTGAATCGTCCCTTCGGCTGGTCGTCGGCTCTTCTAAGAGAATGTCTGAATATACTCTTCGATTGATGGTTCCTCCTAGGTCCCTGAAATCACCAACTGCGTTGGGGAATTTCGTTTTAATGTTTGTGTATTGTTTCTGTGCTATTTTTAGCAGTCTTATGTTAGTTGGCGTTTTGATTGGTGCTGGTATTATGTAGTCCTGTTGTGAAATGTCTGTGTGTTCAATTATGTAAGTCATTAGTTTCTTGTTGTGTGTGTTTATTGCCGTGCATTTGTTTTTCTGGGGGTGGGGTGTGGTTCTTCTATCTTCTTGTCGTTGTTGCTGGGTGTGTGTGTTTTGTTGTTGTGTTTGCGATGTTGGTGCTTGTGGTGGTGGTGTTGAAGGTGTTGTTGGCGGTGGGGTTGTCGCCGGTGGTGATGGTGGTGCTGGTGTGGGTGGTGATGGTGTTGGTGGTGTTGCTGCTGTGGGTCTCTTTGCAGTAGACTTTACCCTTTTCTCATTTCTTTCCTCCCTTTTCAAAGGCGACGATGCGCTGCTTCTGCGTTTGTGCCTTCTTGCGACCTTTTGCCATCCCTCTCCCACCTCACACTCCATGTCTGATTCTGTGAGGTCGGGGAGGGGTACCAGCTCCACTCTTTCACTTGTTGTTGTTGGTGATGTTTGCACTGGAGTCTCTGTTGCAGCTGCATTTGGTATTGCTGTTGTTGTTGTTAATATTTCCACTGCTGCTGCTGTTTTTGATTTCCGTGGCGTGGGTATGGGTGCCACGGACCTATCGTTCCTGGTTGCCGCTTGTCCTGTTGCTGGTAGCCGTGGAGCCGGATTCGGAAGGAGGGGGGTTTTCTCCTTTCTCAGGGTCTTCTCGTTGCAGAAGGCCCTGAGGTGAGTCTTCGATCCACAGCGAAAGCATTTCGGGCGTTTGCCCTCAACACTTATGGGCAGTTGAGTGCCGTTATCGAAGTCTATCACATCCGGGATAGCTTCGATGCACTCCTGGTTGGTTTGGATTAGCATCTCAATGGAGGAGCCGACCCAATCTTCTCTTACTTTTTTCTGTACTTGCAGTACAGTTGTTTTGTCCTCGATTCCGACGAGGACAGACGCGGCCAGCCAAGAAGGGGTCATTCCGGGGGGGACGTGGGTCAGTTTGACCCTCACAATTTTTTGCCCTCAGTAGGAGGGCACCAACACCATTTCCTCGCTCCTTAGGGTCACTACTGATTGGGCCTTTGCCTCCTGGGGTGTGGCAAAAAGTACGTCTACGGTGGCATATTTTTTGCCTCGGGTGATGTGCGTTTTCCGCTGCCACACAGACCCCAAGGCTTTTTGTATTTGGGCCTCTGTGGCTCTTTCCACCCTACGGGATTTTGTACTTACTGTACGGTACGTGACCGTACAGTGCTCTTGGGTCTCGAAAAACTTTTCCGCTGCCTTGCAGATTGCTCGGTGTCCGTTCTTTGTCACCATCTTCTTCGCTTCCTCTAATTCCTCATTTGTTATGAGGATTGTTTCCAAGTTTTTCGCAATACCTGCAAATGAGATTGGTTTTTCTCTGCTGTTGTTGTTGTCAGAGCTGCTGGTACTTTTGTTGTTGCTGCAGGTACTACGACTACTGCCTCCGCCGCTGTTGCTGTGGTTGTTGTTGGTGTTGCTGCTGCTAATGCTGTTGTTGTTTATGTTGCTGGTGATGCTGTTGCGGCTGCTACTGTTGTTTTCATTGTCACTGTTGCTGTTGTTATTACGGCTGCTACTGCTATTATTCCTGACGTCAGACGAATGAACTGGGTTTTCGTATTTCCCGCACACCTGTTTCGTCTCTGTCGTCGTCGTCGTGGAGAAACCTTGCACGCTTTGCACGAGACTTTTCTTTTCTTTCGTCGCTTGCGAAAGAGAAGGGAGGGAGAGAGACACATTTAAAGAAGGGAGGGAGAGAGACAATCTTCTCTCTGCTGTAGTGATGATTGAGGAAGAAGAAGACGGAATGAGTGGGAGTGACGTATGAAATTTCTTTTTCGTAGCCATGTTTTTTTGTTTAAAATGAAATTTTGGGTACAAAACCCCAATAACTGGTTATTTAACCCCGAAGGGCCAAATAACGTACAGAAAGACCCCTCTCACGAGGAGGAGGGTGTCTTTATCAACAATTTGGTTCAAGTTTTAAACAATTTACAATTGTTTTAACGGTTAAAAATTACTATACCTTACAGAGCCGAGCCTCCGTCAACCATGGCATTCAATAATAATAATAATAATGGTAATGCTTTCTTTATTAACCACAAGGGTTTACATAAAGTAGACATTAAGGACAGTACAGGACAATACAGGACGGTACAAATGGGAATTTCTGCATGTAAAAAAACAATAACAGAGGATGTAACAAAAAAATAACAATGAAAAATTCCCTAATAGGGGGGAAGACTTCCGAGGGCCATCATGGAGAAAGCCCATTAAAAAGCCACGGTGACCCTGACCACCAAGGCAAGTGCCCTCTCCCAGTTTTCCACCTTAATTTACAGACACATACTCAGAGTAGGCGCATTCACTCGGGCCATACTTGCTTCTCTCACCCATCTTTCAACAAAATGCTGGGAAGAGAGCACCTCCCTCTCTACCCTGATTTTTCTTTTCAAATGAAATTTGAAAAAGTTAATCAGGGCATCACCGAAGAGGTAAGTGCTCGTCTTCAGCCCTTTCAGACGTGTCCACCATACTACCTCTTTCGCCATGGCCACCAGACAGATAAAAACTGCCTGCCCTTCCTGGCTAAAGGAAGAGGGCGGGGTAATCCTCACCATGGACTCAGCTGATAGTCGGATCTGTTCTACACGCGACAGCAGGTGTTCGACATAAACCCACAAGTCAGCAATTCTCGGACACTGAACGAGTGCATGCAGGATGGCTTTGTCGCTCTGCGCGCATCTCGGACATGCCCAACCGACGGCACTACCATGCCTGTAGAGTTTATCCCGAACTGGCAAGGCTCCTCCCTGCTAGGCCAGGTATTTCTGGAAGTTGTCCATAGGCTCTGGCCTGAAAGTTCTTCCAAAGAGATTGGCTAGTTGATTTTTGTCGAGGCCTAGAGTTTCCCCAAGTACGTCGTCGCTCATCCCCTCCACTAATCCTTTATAGAACGCCAATTGGTCGAGGGCTGTGAGCGCCTGAAGACATTCCAGTCTCCAAGTGCTCCTTCTCGGTCTTCGCTTGACCCAGGACTCCAGCTCCGTCAAGGAAACGAGCTGGGGAAAAACGTGTCTAGCAAACGGCGACCACACCTGATCACCGTCGAGGAAGAGGTAGAGATGTCGTAGCCTGAGTGCGTGTCTGTGCATCATCAGCCACCACATGCCCAGCCCTCCACGTAGCGGGTGTTGACAACAGATTGAGCGCCTGACCATTGGAGTGCGTCCCTTCTAGAAAAAGCGAAAGAGCAAACTCTCCAGCGCAGTCAGGCAGAGCTTAGGACAAGGTACGACGGTCAGGCGGTAGCAGATGACGGATGCGATGTACGCATTAGCCACCTCCGCTCGACCTTCCAGGGATAGCTTCCTCTCCGCCCATTTTTGGGTGAGAGAAGCCACCCTGCTCGTCACTTCGTCCCAGTTTTTGTCATTCTGGAGGTCCGGCCCGAACCAGACCCCTAGCAATTTAACCGGTCCGTCCATCCAGCGCCCAACGACGCTGTTGGACCGCATGGATCTGCTTCTCCAGGTGCCGAGCTGCAGGCCCACTGACTTTTCCTGGTTGATCATTGCTCCTGTCACCGCTTCGTATTCTCTTAGTGTAGTGCCGATCACCTCGATGTGTTTGGCGTTTGACAGCACTACAATGACATCGTCCGCATATGCTGACACGGATCTTCCACATCCTAGTTTGCGCGGGACGCTCCTCAACGTCTCCAGTTTGTGCAGTAATGGCTTGAGAGTCATAATAACAATGCTTTCTTTATTAACCACAAGGGTTTACACAAAGTAGATATTAAGGACAGTACAGGACAATACTGGACGGTACAAATGGGTATTTCTGCACGTAAAAAACAAAAAAATAGAGGATGTAATAAAAGAACAATGAAAAATTCCCCAATAGAGAGGATACTTCCGAGGGCCATCGTGGAGAAAGCCCATTAAAAAGGTCACGGTGACCCTGACCACCAGGGCAATTGTCCTCTCCCAGTTTTCCACCTTCAATTTACAGGCATATACTCAGAGTAGGTCCACTGACTCGGGCCATTCTTGCTTCTCTCACCCATCTTTCAACAAAAAGCTGGGAAGAGAGCACTTCCTTCTCTAGCCTGATTTTTCTTTTCAAATGAAATTTGAAAAAGTTAATCAGAGCATCACCGAAGAGGTAAGTGCTCGTCTTCAGCCCTTTCAGACGTGTCCACCATACTACCTCTTTCGCCATGGCCACCAGACAGATAAAAACTGCCTGCCCTTCCCGGCTAAAGGAAGAGGGCAGGGCAATCCTCACGATGGACTCAGCTGATAGTCGGATCCGTCCTACACGTGACAGCAGGTGTTCGACATAAACCCACAAGTCAACAATGCTCGGACACTGGACGAGTGCATGCAGGATGGTTTTGTCATCCTGCATGCATCTCAGACATGCCCGGCTGACGGCACCTCCATGCCTGTAGAGTTGTTTATCCCAAACTGGCAAAGCTCCTCGGTAGCACTGCCAGGCCAGAGATTTCTGGAAGTTGTCCATAGGTCCCGACCCGAAAGTTCTTCCAAAGAAATTGGCTAGTTGATTTTCGTCGACGCCTAGAGTTTCCCCAAGTACGTCATCGCTCTTCCCCTCCACTAATCCTCTATAGAACGCCAAGGTTGAGTTTCCACCGATCACATTGCCCAATTGGCTGAGGGCTGTGAGCACCTGAAGACATTCCAGTCTCCAAGCGCACCCTCTCGGTCTTCTCTTGACCCAAGATCTGCTGCTCTGTCAAGGAGATGAGCTGTCGAAAGACACGTCTAGCAAATGGCAACCACACCTGATCACCATCGAGGAAGAGGTGCTCGTATAAGACGCTTTGAACAATGCTCTAAATTCTATAAGGACAATAATATGTTCAAAAACAACCCAAAAAACTTCTACAGAAAAATTGGTAAGTCAACAATAACTGCGAAATCAATACCACCCAAGGAGGAAGTGCAAGAATTCTGGGAAAATATCTGGGCCGAAGAAAAAGTTCATAATATACATGTCCCATAGACAGACAGACAAATGAACAATACAGCTCACCTTAAGGAACAAACATGGGAAAATATAACAGTTGAACAGTTACATTAAGCTCTTAGAAAATCCAGCAAATGGAAATCCCCAGGGAAAGACAAAATACCAAATTTTTGGATAAATGCCTTCACAGAATTTCATGAGCTCTTAGTCCAACTTTACAATGAAATGGTTAAGAAGCCAGATAAGATACCATCATGGTTAGCTAACGGCTTTACATTCCTGCTTCCGAAGACTGATGAGACAAATAATCAAAAAAATTACAGACCAATAACTTGCTTGACCACAATGTATGAAATCTTAACTGAATATACATATGACCACCTGATAACAAATGACCTATTTCCCATTGAGCAGAAAGGCACATATGGCTGTAAAGATCAGCTTTTGATTAACAAAATAATTGTTTCTACTTTAGGCACAAGGCCAGCAATTACCCAGTGCATCACTGGTACTTTATTTTATCGACCCCGTAAGGTTGAAAGGCAAAGTCAACCTCGGCGGGATTTGAACTCAGATCGTAAAGGGATGTAACTATGCTGGAAAGCATTGCGTCCGACCCTCTACCGATACTGCCAATACTGGAAGATTATCATAATAGACACAAAAATCTATCAATTTCTTGGATAGATTACAAAAAAGCATTTGATAGTTTGCCACACATTTGGATTGAAAAGTGTTTAGAGATTTTCAAAATATCTCCCGTTGTCAGGAGGTTCCTGTCATTCAGTATGAAGACATGGAAAACAACACTCCTTTTGAACAGTGAAAAAATCACTGGAAGAAGTTAATATTAATTGTGGAATTTTTCAGGGTAAATCTTTATCACCACTTTTATTCTGCATCACACTTATACAATTAATAAAATGCTCAATGAAACAAAACATGGATCTAAAGTCTATGACAAAACTATTAATCACTTGTTCTACATGGATGAACAGGAAAGCTGTTGAGAAGTTCAGACATTAATCTTGATCGGGGGAATGTGGTAAGAGAACTTGATCAATAAGAAACTTATATATATCTAGGTATTTCTGAAGGAGACAGAATCAAGCACTCGACAATGAGGGAAAGGATAAGGAAGGAATGTTACCGCAGTGTAAGGGCAATCTTAAGAACGGAGTTGAATGCAAGGAATAGGATCGATGCCTTAAACACACTTGCCATACCAGTAGTAACCTACAGTTACAATGTCATCAACTGGTCAAGCACAGAGAACCGTAGGCTCGATACGAAAATTAGAAAACTCTTAACTATGCACAGAATCCATCACCCTCAGACAGGTACAGATAGAATATATCTCCTTAGCAAAGAAGGAGGGTGTGGATTAATCAAGTTAGATATTTCTTTGAAAAGTTCAACAATTGAAAAAGCAAAGCAGGTAAAAGTAACTGCAAAGATAGAACTACTAAAGAAACTGGCTAAAAAATGGCAAAAAAAGCCTCTGTATGGAAAATACCCAGAAAGAGCTAACAATCCTGATGTTGACAAACATTTAAACCATCAGTGGTTGGCATCCTCTGGACTGAAATCGGAGACTGAAGGACTGATTATATCAGCACAAGATCTGTGTCTGCCAACAAAAAAATGGATGCCAACATAAAAAAAATGGATGCAACCCAATATTCCATGTATGTAAAAAACAACCAGAGACCATTGATCATGTAATTTCAATGTACAACCCTATAGCTCCAACTGAATACCTAAACAGGCACATCAGATCCGCATAATACATACATTGGATAATGTATAAGCATTTTGACCTGCCCCATCAAAAGAATTGGTGGGAGCATCAACCACCTCCTGGACTTGAAAAAGATCACATCTCAATCTTGTGGAACTTTAGCATCCAAACAGACCGTAAAATAGATACAACTAGACCTGATATAATACTGAAGGACTTTAAAAAGAGGGTATGCCTGCTAATTGATATGTCCGTTCCTATAGACAAGAATGTATAGTGTAAAAACATTTTAAAAATTAAGCAAGTATAAAGACCTGGAGATAGAGATCGGAAAAATATGGAAGTTGAGAACTAAATCAATACCTGTGGAAGTACGTGCTCTAGGAATGTTACCTAAGGGGTCTAATGATTACTTATCCCAAATCCCACAAAACCCACATATAGAAGAAATATAAAAGATAGTACTAATGGGAACTGCCCATACTCTAAGGAAGATTTGGTCACTATAAGTATATCAATGTGTAAACACCTATGTGTAAATACATATGTATGTGTGTTTGTTCTTAAACATGGCAGACCTTGTTGTCTCTTGAGGTCACTGGTTGTGACTCGGTGATAACTCGTATGAATATAAAGCAAGATAAATGAAATGACAAAAATA
The DNA here is from genome assembly GCA_964016885.1 of Eledone cirrhosa. Lineage (NCBI taxonomy): Eukaryota > Metazoa > Mollusca > Cephalopoda > Octopoda > Eledonidae > Eledone > Eledone cirrhosa. The sequence continues at coordinate 41,764,758 of OZ024744.1, read as the reverse complement.
CTAATGATAAGAAGAAGAAGAAAAATAATAATAATAATAATTGTTTCTACTTTAGGCACAAGGCCAGCAATTACCCAGTACATTACTGGTACTTTATTTTATCGACCCCCGTAAGGATGAAAGGCAAAGTCAACCTCGGCGGGATTTGAACTCAGATCGTAAAGGGACGTAACTTTGCTGGAAAGCATGGCGTCCAACCCTCTACCGATACTGCCAATTCAACAATAAACTGGAACCTGCAAGAACTACAAAGGTTGGGCACTAAAACAAGGAAACCGATGTACATAGGCTGTATATATCAAGGAGAGAAGGCGAAAGGGGACTCTGACAACTGAAAGCTGTATACAAAACAGTGATCTTTGGATTGTATAGCCACCTCCACCACACCTGAGATGAACTTCTTAAGCTTGTACTCAAGCATGAACGAATTAAGAAATTACACTCAATAACAAAAAAAAAGACAAGAAAATTTAGGCAAAAACTGCGCAGGGACAAGATATACCCATAGAAAATCAACAATAGAGTGCTGCACAGCTAGCTATGACTGTGAAAATTAAAGCAAAGAAACTCTAAAGAGAGGAACTAAACCTCAAATAGGAAGTAAAACCACTACATGATAGATTCCCCGAACAACTCTCTCATAATGATATTGATCAGCATGGTTCACTTCCTGGTTTAGAAGTGCTGGTTTGAACGCTGCACAAGACCAAACTCTAAACACTCGGGCCTATAGACACAGAATAGTGAAAGATGGGCCCGAGTGTTTAGAGTTTTGTGCATCTCATACAGGCACTAACATAACTGATCTTTCATTTTCAAGGCGAAACCTTTCATTGTCAACAGAGGAAGCAACTCTATTCTACCCTTATTCTGGCCTCAGAGCAACCTCCTCCCTTTCTAATTTGATCACCTAGATATCAGAAGCTATCAACCACCTCTATAGATCCTATCTGCATTTGAAAAATGTGCCTATCTTTGACACTTCTACTAACAATTTTCCCTGAACATCTACTCCATACAAAGTTTGCCTTTCCAGTTGGTTTGCCTGCTATCCCACTACACCTCTTATGTAACGAAAGTAGAATTACATACATATATGTAAATATTGTATGACTAAAGATATATGGTATGTTTAATAAATAAACAACTTGAAACCCCAGGTATGAATATTGAAAGGCTGATGGCCAATGCTGTCTAGTGGATTCCAGCAGAAGTAGGTATAGAGAAAGGTATAAACCTGACTGTGGCACCAAACATTTTTTTTCTCTCTCTCACTCTCTCAATATATATATATCAATATATATATATATATATATATCATACACTTTTCTAAAAATAATATATCACACACAAAACATCAACATCAACAGTTTTCCAAGAGATGTCAACATGAATGGACCTGCTATTTTTATCTAAAGACATTTTTTCCAATTCCAACCCGCCCGTCCCTTCAATCTATCTTATTTCTCATTATTTCTTCTTATGAAGGACTGACATCCGAAACGTTAAGACCCTCTTCCTGCTACATCAAGTGGTAACCTAATATATTCCTTCCATATACTGTACCGATTGTGTTGTTATTTCTGTTTACCTTTTACGTATATATATATAGAGAGAGAGATAGATAGATGGCTAGGTAGATAGAGAGGTAGAGCGGTAGAGAAGTAGACAGGTAGACAGGTAGACAGGTAGAAAGAGCTTCAAATAGATATGCAAATAGACAGATATCGTACTAGGGCAGTCTTTTCGCTTTCACATTAAATTTGATTCCTCATTTTCTGTTTCTTTTATGTACACACACACACATGTACACACATACATATATAGTATCATGAAGACTTATTTGTTAGGGTGTTTATTTCATTACTGTAAGGAGATGAGTTCGATTCTCAGACCAAGTGGCACATTGTGTTCTTGAGCAAGAAAGACACTTTATTTCATGTAGCTCCAGTCCACTCAGCAGGGAAAAATAATTTGTATTTGTAATTCAAGGGGTGAACCTTGTGACACATTATGTCATGTTGAATATCTCTGAGAACTACATTAAGGGTATTATTACATGTCTGTAGAATGCTCAGCCACTTACATGTTAATTTTACAAGCAGACAGGCAGTATGGCTGATTGAATAAACAGGATCACTCTTTGTTGGAAACAACAGAGGTCCAACAGCAAAAACAAACATAAGATCATTGGATCATTGCTATTATCGAATTATAAATAAATCGGGCCAATAGTGAATAGAATGCTGAGTGATGTTTATACAACAAGTGCCAACAAATATTTTCCTGTGTAACCCATTCTCAAGTGTAAAAGTATTTTCTCATGTTGTTTGTTTCAAGAAATATCTAATTCCAAAACAATCTATACACGTCTCGCCTAATTCCTGCAGCATAATATCAAATAACTCTATTGTCAGAAGATAAAGAGACAGAGAGAGGCAGATAAATAGATAGATAAATAGTTAGATGAATAGATAAGGAGAAAGAGCAACAGACAAAGAGAGAGAGAAAGAGAGAGATAGATAGAGAGAGAGAGAGAGAGAGAGATTGAAAATCAGTGAGGGAGACAGACAAACGTAGAGAAAGAGAGAAAGTCAGAGAAAGAGAAGAGAGAAATAGACAGATGGTGAAAGGGAAAAAAAAAAAAAGAAAAAGACAGAAAAGCAGAAAGATGTGATGAGAGACAGGCAGGTAGACAGAAAGACAGAGCAAAGGCAGAATAAGGGAGGAAAGTGACTACATTTTAACATTGAATCTTCATATAAAATACACAACAGCCTCCAGATAAACTTCCCCAAATAATCAATTATTGCATATTGTGAGATTCTATCAATAAAATTTTCACAGTATTTCATATATTTAATTATTTATCTTTTATCTTTTTCAAAGAATTCAATTTGCATCTCAGTTGGCTGACTTAAAAAGTGATATCCAATGAAATTGGTAATTTTGCATATGTTTGTATGCTGTAGTGAGACAAGAAGTTTGATTGTTCAAATAAAGCTCATCATCGGAGAATGGTAACAATCCATCCCAACAATAAAAAAAAAAGAAAAAATGTTCTGTCATTTAATGAAGGGCTATTTTGCACGAAATATTGGTATTCTCTTATACCCACAACATACAAACTTTTTCAAATATATAAACTTAAGTAAATGACTTTTGTCATGCAGACCACTTTTCTATTAACTCCAGCGATCCCCACTGCCTTTTTCTTAAAGTTTAATGACTTACATGCCATCCCATTCAACAATGCACACTTATACACAGATGATATCCTCATTCATTCTTTCCTAATCTTCCCCATCCAATTATCTTTCTCAATCAACCTTGACGCTTCACACCGAATCTGCATTGACTCTAATAAACAGGGTCCTTGAGAGCATCCTTCAATGGGGTCATGCTAGTCTTCTCTCATTTAATAACCCCAGAAAATCATACACACACACACAAACAAAGCATATCAAGAAAACATAATTACACTTCACCACCCTTAAATATGAACAGCCCTTGAATTCATTCTAAATATTAGACTCCACAATCACAGGATCTCTCATGGCAAATGAACATGCTAAAATATATCTGATAAACTGGCTCTTCTCTTCAGAGTTAGACATGACTTCAGCTCTTGACTTCTGACCCTCTACAAAGCACTGGTAAGATCCAAAATAAAGTACTGTTACCACATCTAGGACAGTGCTACTGCCACACATGCAAACATCATTTAACTCTTTAGCATTTACATTACTTTCCTATTACATTATATTTTCTATTATGTTTTTATGGTAAAGGCTTTACCTTACATAATTATCTCACATAATATCAAAACTATCAGATTCTGATATTATTTATTTTGAGAACAATACCTTAACATCAGTATGAGTCGTTGGTTACAGCCAGTTTGAACAGAAAGAGGTGAGAGAATTCTGGCTAGATATGGCCAATTTAAATGCTAAAGGGTTAAGAAAAAGACCACTTATTTGATTGGCATGAAGTCGTTAATAGACATACTCCAGCCTCTGGCTCATAGACATTCTGTCTCTCCTCTACATTTTCTACCACTACTACAATGGCTTCTGCTCCTCAGATCTGCCACCCCCACTCATCACCCATATTGTGTTCAATCACCCTGGATACTGCACTAACCACTACACACAGTCCTTCATTAACAGAATGTTACCCACTGGAATTCACCCTGCACAGGTCTTTCATACAGGAATCAACTAACAACAATTTCAACTAAACATCTACAGCTTCAACCTCATCAGTCTCAGAGGACCTGCAAAGGTCATTGACACAGGACCCTCCTCCAGACCCAGCAAAGAATAATGATTGCTAATCTAGGCACAAGGTCTGTAATTTGTTGGAAAGGAGAAAGTTGATTATATCATCCAAGTATTCTCTGAATTGAGAAATCAGAGTTCTGATACTATTGGCATGTGGTTAGAATGGCTCAGGAAAGAATCATTAGATAGATTTTACAGGCAAAGAGGAGGAGGAGGAGGAGGGGGGGAGAAGAAGAAGAAGAAGAAGAAGAAGAAGAAGAAGAAGAAGAAGAAGAAGATACTTTATTTTATTGACCCCAAAAAGATAAGATAAAGGGCAAAGTTAACATTGGCAGGATTTGAACTCAGATCGTAAAGGGACGTAACTATGCTGGAAAGCATGGCGTCCGACCCTCTACCGATACTGCCAATCCACCGCCCAAACTATCAAATAATAATGGTTTCTGATTTATGCACATGGCCAACAATTTTTTGGGAGGAGAAAGTTGATTAGATCGACCATAGTGTGTTACTGGTACTTTATTTTATCGACCCTGTAAGAATGAAATGCAAACCTAACCTTGGTGGGATTTGAAATTATAATGTAAAGGGACATAACTCTATGCCACAAAGCATGTTATCTGATGCTCTACTGATACTGCCAATCCACCAACCTAGCAAATAATACATATTTTACAGTACTTGTTTTAGTTTGGTTTTGAAAAATGTTACACCATTAATTATTATGTCTGTTTCTTAGTTTTCTCTCACCACTCATGTGTTATATGCTTGGCTGCTCTGCTATAGTCCATTGATTACACTGGTCAACAGTCAACAGTCAACAGTCAACAGTCAACAGTCAACAAAATTTTGCTTTTTTTTTTTTTTTTTGCTGACCTAAGTTTGAGATCTGTTCTTCAGTAATTTGGGACCGCTGAGTTTAATGACAATACTTTTTTCTATCATGTCAAGTTTTCACTTGGCCAATAAGGAGGGTATACAAAATATCAGTGTTTCCTGTGTTTATAGGATAGCTGAGCAAAAGACAAACATGAAAACCTGATGTGTTAGGGGGAAATGGATGCCATATTTAAAATCAGCACCTCAAAATTGGCTAAAAACAACAAAACCTAAGTGTGTTGACCAGTGTTTATCAATGATTCAGTTTTATTAGTGCGAGGAGTTGTGACCAGTAGATAATGGAAAGACCAATGAAAACAATGTTTGCATGGTCTGATTTGATGAGTTCCAACCCACTCAGAAAGTGAATGATGTCTGAGATCTTGCTGATCATTGTCATTTCATCATTGATCATTCATTTGTTACTGTGGTTACTAACTGTGACTTTAAAGTACCTTGGAAGGTGGAGGCATTGAAAGGCATGCTCCTCAATAATTTCTGATTGTTCTGTAGTTAACTTAATACTTCAATTTTAGTCTAGGTTTTCATTAGCTTTCATTAACCTTTCGAATCCTTCTACGATTGTAGTTTGGTGCAAAATTGTTGGGCTGAATTTTCTCAGATAAATTGCTAATGAAATTTCTTTTCACTACAGCAGATGTTATCCACCAGCATGATGACCTTACAGGGTGCTTTTCCTTGTCTCACCATCATGGCCACCTTACAAGATGGACTGTGTTCTATTGTTGTTGTGGTACTGGATCAACATACAGGGTGAACTTAGTGCTTTTGTCATAGTTACGGTATTGTTGGAGATGAGATGTAAAACATGTCAAGTTTTGATATATATATAGACATATATGTTTGTGTACATATTTATGTTATAAAGAAGAGAAAAGTGACACTCCACTTGATACCTTATTTATAATACTTTAAGGAACACAAATTGTAGAGTGCTTTATGTCAGTTTATGACTAAAGTCGGTGGATTATTTGATCAACCAGCTTTCTTCACTTGAATAATATATATGTGTGTGTGTGTGGTGTGGTGGTGTGTGGTGTGTGTGTGGTGTGGTGGTGTGTTGTGTGTGTGGTGTGGTGGTGTGTGGTGTGTGTGTGTGTTTGTGTATTTATGTTTGTTTATGTCTTGTAATTTAGCACTTCTTAATAAAAATACAAGTACTGGGATTGATATGATCGACTAAACACTTAAAGAATGTGCCCAGCATCACCAAAGTCTAATGACTGAAAATGGCAAAAGTGTAGAAGAATAAAAGAGTAATCAACCAATAAACTTACATTTTTAATGAGTAATTTATAGGCCTCTAATAATTGTTTCTTTACTTTCAGAATGTATAGATTAATGGAATTTAGTGACTTTAACACACTGGTTTCCAAGAAAATCAATATTTAGTTTCCATCTCAAATCTTAAATCTTAAATCAATACCTGATTTCCTGCACGTTTTCATTGATATAGAGATACCACAATCAGAGTTTTTAGTAAATTAGATTAGACGTAAATCTGGTTCCCAAATCGCTTTAATACTAAAAAACAAAACAAAACAAAAAAGAATTATAACAATAAAAAGCAAAAAAAAAAAAAAAGAACCGACTCACTGATTATATATTTTTTCATGGTATATTGCATTAATTCGGTTATACTCAATTGACATTCAAATCTTCTTCATCATGACATCTAAAATCTTTGTTTAACTGGCTTTTACCATAGAAAGTTTCTTTTATTCTTTTAATTGTTTGCTGATTTCAGTTTCATTGTGGTAATTCTGGAGTACTAATTTAAATGGATTTTAGTTTGACCCCCAATACTACTTTTTTTTTTTTAAAGTATGGTACTTATTTTATTCATTTATTTTTGCCGAAGTGTTGGGCACATAAACAGTAAATGTAAACAAGGATACAGACATACACACACATGCACACACATGCACTCTCATTGACTATCCTATTTCTTCTTCTATCCCAACCATCTTCTCCCTCTTTCATTCTATCTTCCAATGAAGGATTAACGTCTAAAATGTTAAAACTCTTTTTCTAATACATCAAGTGTTAAACTAATTTATATAATCATTGTGCTGTATATCCAATATTTTTTTCCTTATTGACTTTTTTATATATACTAGCAGAAGAACCACCTGTTGGGTGGTTCTCTGCTAGAATATATAGTGTGTATGTTGATATTATACACGCATATATATGCATAGATATATTATATGTAAATTTAAAATTAAATTAACAATATACACAGAAATTGAACAGAAATTGAACAAAAACTGTGTTACACTTTCTTCTGTAATCACATTAATTATTTATTCAAAGTAATCCAACTTATCTTAATAACATGATGTAAAATAATAAACTGGACACAGTCTCCCAATTCTCCAAACATTATCGGTGGATTGGGAGTATCGGTAGAGGGTTGGACGCCATGCTTTGACGCATAGAGTTACGGCCCTTGCCATTCTGCGTTCAAATCCCGCTGAGGTTAACTTTGCCTTTCCTCCTTATGGGATCGATAAAATAAAGTACCAATAAGACACTGTGTAATTGATGGCCTTGTGCCAAAAGTAGAAGCAATTATATATAAGATAAGAAATGACATTATGAGGAAATGTTAAGATATGAACACTAATGGAAGTTGGCATTTGAAAGTCCTAACAGAAGTGAATCTTGAAATAAGCAATACATTATAAATAAGATTATAATCTTATTTATAAATAATTATTTATGTTTAATCAAGAGCTAAGAAATTCAGTAGATAAATTACATAATATTCATTCATGATTTATTCAAAGTAATCCAACTTATTTTAATAATTGATGTAAAATAGAAGTCCTCCAATCATTATATATAAGGTTTATTGAAAAGGCTTGCTGAACTCACAAGCCAAAACTGCTTGTCGCCGTGGTCAGGATTATATCTATCTATCTCTCTCTCTCTCTCTATATATATATATATATAATAGAGTTACTATTACACACACACGTACACACACGTACATATATATATATATATATATATATATATATATATATATATATATATATATATATATATATATATATATATATATATATATATATATATGTACGTGTGTGTACGTGTGTGTGTAATAGTAACTAGCTGACGTGCCCAGCTTCGCCCGGGTAAACAGATAATAAGAGAAGACAGGTAAAAGAGAAAAAGACTGTATTGGATGTTTGTCTGGTTACAGTATGAGGCGAGTCCGTGGTGTCTGTGATACAAAAAACAGTAAAAAAAATCTTCCAGATATACCAGATTCTTCGTTGTACCGTTTGTGCATAGTATATGAACAATTCTAGGTGTTCCTACCTAGAATAGTGACCTCTAGGAGATGGTTCATCTTCTGCCTGACTGTAAAACGTGTATCATTGCATAGACGTGGTTGTTCCACGTTTCTCACACATAAACATACACATACACACACACACATGTTAATAGTTATTGCTTTCCTCTTATTTCCACACACATCACACACACACATGTCTCTCTACACACACATATACATAGTGTATCCAAAACAGCGTTCACTTTGCCTCTCTGTTTCTTACTCTCCCCTCTCACTCCCTCATTGGCATTATGCATATTAATTTAAGTTTGGCGTCGTTGAGGATGCTAAAGGTAATGAATTGTTAATTTGCCGCGAATATTTGCGCAGTAATCTACCTCGGTCTCCTTGATCACCCCACATACTTAGTATTTTAAACTCCGGTGACTCCTCATTATCCGGCATTCGCAAGGGTTCTAGTTTAACTGCTCCTTTATGACAGCACATTGTGGTCCACGTCTTTTTGTGCCTCCAAAGCAATGCTCCACAATATGGACACTCTGCTCGTCCACCAATATGAAAATGACACAGTTGCCATGATCCATTTTTAATATCATCCGTTCGTCTTCTAGCCTCTTTACTGGAATAAGGAGCACTTTGGCGACACATTCTCTGGACTTCTGTATTGGGCTGGCGCTGTTCAGCCAGCTCTTCATCCATCGCAGCACGCCGTCGCTGCTTGGCTCCAGTGTTTCGTTGGCGTTGTTCAGCCAGCTCCTCTTCATTCATGGCGGCACGTCTTCGCCTCTGAAGTTCGGCGTTCCGATGGCGCTGTTCGGCCCGTTTTTCTTCATTCATGGCTGCACACCGTCGCCGCTGTAGTTTACTGTTTGATAAAGTCGAATTGCTTTTATTATCAGTATTCATTTCGAGCAATTGTCAAAAAATGACACAATAATAAATATAAAAGATGTCCGTCATGTAAAAAAAGGTTCCTATTTACTCCCTTCACAACTCTGTGTATGTTAGACTGACAGACAGGCACACATGCAGATAAACGCCGCACGTACACACACATACACACATGGAAACGCGCACACGCACGCAAACTTATACACGCACCCGTGCACTTACACACACGCACACACTCACACATGTTGATAGTTTTTACTTTCTGTTGAACGCTGCACGCACGCACACATAAACATACGCGCACGTACATACACACGCACACATGTTAATAGTTATTGCTTTCCTCCTCTCTTATTTCCACACACATCACACACACACGTCTCTACACTGACACATATACATAGTGTATCCAACACAGCGTTCACATTTCTTCTCTGTTTCTTACTCTCCCCTCTCACTCCCTCATTGGCATTATGCATATTAATTTAAGTTTGGCATCATTGAGGTGGGGGGAGTCGTTTGAAACCTATGAACCAATGATAATCGAGAATTATGACACACGAAATACTGACATTGTTGAAATTAATATATAGATATACATGAATGGCAAAGCATAAATGAACTAAATGAGAAATTAGGCTTAAGAGGGATCATATGCAGCATACTAAAGAGGAGATTTTGAAGGCATGGTCATGTGATGCATATGAAGAACAACAGCTGTATAAAAAGACACAGGGCAATCAATTAGGAAGCCCCTGGAAGACTTTGGATGAGGTGATAAAGGCTGACCTTGCATAATTGCCCCTCTCACATACACACGAGTTGATATCAATGGGTTAAAGACATATGTAAAATTATAAAATCAATTAGTGGTCAGTTCTTCAGTCTAAAGTCCCTTGAGGGAATGAGTCACTGAATAAATTTTGTACAAGTTGAAAACATGTATGTATACATATATATAAATCTATATATACACATGTACATGTACACACATACTCACACTTCCAGATATATATATTGAATGAGTGTGAAAGACCAAAAGTCATTATTAAAAGTCTCTGGATGTGTATACTTTTTACTGGAGAAGGTAAGAACGATCACTTGTATACTCTACTCTAAATAACAGTATACTATACATTCACAATTATTTAAAAATTCAATTATAACATTCTGTATTAACATTTAGAATTACTGTATACCACCAGTAATATGTACAGTATATATACACTATAATTAGTAAAAAAAATACACATTTTTTCTCCGCAAAACTTGGATTGCACTGTTTTATTTTCACTTATGTATCTTTTGAAAATGTTATTTAGTCATTATGAAAATTAAATGATAGCATTTTATATGTGGATGGGTCCCCTTTATCTCCTGGCAACCGATATTTTTAGACCCAGTCTGTCATTGGTGGTACGAACATGACTTTTTAGCCCTACGAAGGACAGATTTTTTTCTGCATATGCTGCAGCAAAAGAAGAAAGAAAGGTTCCTGTGCATGCAATACACATGAAAGTCTTCAACATCATTGGCTGCCATTGAGTCACAGGTTTTATATACGTTTTCCTTCTAGCATGATGTCCGTACAAGAACTAGCAGTCTTGTAAGAACATCATTCTATTATATATATATATATATAGAGGCACATGGCTTAGTGGTTAGAGCATTGGGCTTGCAATCGAAAGGTTGTGAGTTCAATTCTCGAACCGGATGATGTGTTGTTTCCTTGAGCAAGGCACTTTATTTCACATTGCTCCAGTTTACTCAGCTTTAGAAATGAGATGATAGGACTGGGGTCCCTATCATTCCATGACAAAGTGGTCGTGGAGGTGCCACGGCAAAAAAGCACCCAGCCCACACTGTAAAGTGGACGTGTAGGCACCACGAAAAAAAGCACCCAGAACTCACTGAAAATGAGGTTGGTGTTAGGAAGGGCATCCAGCTGTAGAAATCAAGCCAGAATCAGTTCCCGTATGAGCAAGACAAGGTCAGCCGACTGGACACTGCCCACAACAGGACAACCCATGCTAGCGTGGAAGAACAGACGAAAAAAAAAATATATATATATCTAAACTATAATTAAGGGAGGGGCGCGGGACTGCATACGGTTTATAATTTTTTATACCATTAGTAAAATAAGTTGGATTACTTTGAATAAATATTGAATGAATATTACATAATTTATCTACTAAATTTCGTGGCTGTTGATTAAATATGTTTTGTTTATTTAAAGATTTACCTCTTTAAAACTTCTGAAATGTCAACACTTCTGGTTGGCCATCGCTTAAATAAACATACTAATTTTCTCTCACTAATTTTTTCCTAATGCAGTTTATATATAATATCGTCTTTTTTTAAATGTATCATGGATTACGTTACTGATTACATAAAACAGTGTAACACAGTCTTCGTTCAATTTCTGTGTATTGTATATTGTCAATTACGATTTTATTTGATGTATCATATCTACATGTATATATACTTGTGTATAATATCAATATACACACTACACACACCAACAGAAAACCACCCGAAGGGTGGTTTTTCTGCTAGTATATATAATTATTGAGTAAAATAATCTATTATATTCGAGAATATAATAGAGAACGACAAGCTATGATTTCTAACATGGTTCACCAGGCACCCAATGTTGAATCATCGTGGATTGTGTGATGGACATGTAGTCTATAAATTGCGTTTCCTGGATTGTGAGAGTGGTGGTGTGTGCGAGGACAGTGGTGCTGTTTTGCTTCTCATTTGTAATATTTTTGATATTTTTGGTGTTTCTCTACACACGGGCTTCTATATCGTACAGGTGTGTATGAAAAATTCTTTACCAGTACAGCCCCCATGATGCTATTGATTGCCTGCTTTGACTGCTTGTTTTACATGTAACAATCTGCCGCACTATAATCTTGTATAAATAGGACACGCGTGCATGCCTCACGTGAGACTGTTGCATACACTGGCTACTCCAAACTTTCCTCTTGCTTTATATTCATAAACTGCCAATGTTTTATTTTAATTTTAATTTTAACTTTAATTTTGTCCTTTAATATGACTGTAATCTTTGTATGTAAATTGGCATGCTATATTATTATAATGGATGTCAACCTACTGTGGGTCAATATATACGCATGTTTCTATATGTCTCTTGTGTTGAAAAGGAGGTCAATTATGTAAAAAATCACTAAATAATTGCTCCGAAGAATCCAAACCTCGGTTTGGAGGAAACAATTGTAAGCAAATAAATGATTTAAACTGAACTTTGATTCATGTAATTTCTATATAACTGCTCTGTAAAACAACTGATGTTGTTACATTGAGCTATTTATCTTACTGGTAATAAGATAGTAATGAATTACTGTCTTTCACTATTTAGGCTTTAAAATATATATAACTATAAAAGGTTTTAGTATGTACATAATCATAAACAGTATCCTTAATACTATATATATATATATATATATATAAGTAGAAGGGGTATTTAATTTGTTGGAAGTCAGACAAATATAAATGTTTATACTGATTTAGAGCACTCTGGATATTCAATGATATTAAATAAATGGAAACTATATTTATAAAACCATATTATTTTATTATATATATTTCATGGGTACCAAGACTACATTGGTACGCTTTCATCAGATAAGATACAAAGTTTGTTTTATAAATAGAGACGTACCCATGAAAATCATACCTTATCGGTTGGAAATTCACTGGATAGTGGAAATATATCAGGGATTATTCAAACTTATGTTTGAATATGCAAATGAAATATGTAAATAATTGAAAAACAACCGTTTATTTAAACTACTATGGAGAAAGAGAGAGAGAAGATATAAGGGAAGAAAGATAAAAAATAGTACGAGAGGGGGAGAGAGAAGAAATAAACAAGAGAGGATGAATAAAACTCATATAACGTTAATTTGGGGGAAATATATTCTAAGTATATATCTTAATAGTACGTGTATTTACGATTGTTAGTTGCTTAAAATACGTTAATAATATAATATTGTCTGTTATAAGTAGATAAATAAATAGATGGGTGTATCATGTTATAGATAATTATTTTAATGAGTTATGAGGGATATTTGTTTTGTATTTAATGTAAGTAAATATTAAGTTAAATTAAATTAACTGAGTTAATAAGAAAAATATTTATATTTATATATTTTAAAATGGGAAGATAGGGAAAAACTCCAGTTTAATTTATTTATTCGTTAGTATGAGACTATTTAGTCAAAATAAGTATAAATGTTGAAAGATATATTAAGCCAGAATCAGTTAGTGGTTATAAATCTAATAAAAAATATTGAAAAAATATAAAAAATTTGAGAAACTTTTTTTTTAAATAATTTATAAGAGATAAGTAATTTTTAAAGAAATAAAAATTAAAGAAATAAAAATTAAAGAAATAAAAATTAAAGAAATAATAATTAAAGAAATAAAAATAAAGAATTAAAAATTATTAAGATTAAAATTACAATTAAAATTAAAATAAAATAAAAATTAGAATTATATATGTATATATTTTATGAAACTTTAAGAAGTGGAATTATAGCAAATGTTATAGATATTATGATTTAGAGATATTAATATATTAAAACCAAGTGAATAAGATTGTTATGGAAATAAGTAGAAATATTATAAGTATAATTATAATTTATATATAGTTCTAAATATTGAAATCAGGCGATGTCTACAAGAATTAAATAAATTCGTTCTTAGATTAATAGAGTTCTTACATTTAAGTATGAAAAGAATTTCCTCAACACACAATTTGCAGAATCTAGATAAAGCTGCGTTTCAGTACGCGGGCGTTTATGAAACTATTTCCCAAGTTAATAAATAGTCCATATTCTTACATTTTAAGTTCCATATCAGGTTTGAAAGAGAAGTTGAAGATTTTTTATCAAATCTTCGGAAAGAGCATTTGTATTTATTCCAGCGACTTTTAAATTCTGTAGAAGTTGCACCGACATAGTTAAATATATTATCACTGGTTTTAATTGTACATTTATAGACCACGTCCTTATCTAAACACTTATTTTGTAAAGGACTGTTTGATTTAATTCTACAGTTACATTTTGGGGAGTTGTTATTCAGAACGGTACTATTATGTTGGATATTGCTAGAGATATTACTGCTATTTTGGTTATTTTGGTTAGGGTTTAAATTTCTATTATTAATTCGATTTATATTTTGTGCTATGTTCATAGTAGTAGAGTAGGATAATTTTATAGTATGTCTGTTAAAGATTGGGTGGTATCTGTGGGCTTTAGGAAAACATTTTTCTAGTGCTTTAAAGAATAGCTTTGCTAAAGGTGTTTTTACGCTTAATGAGAATGGGGGTGAGTACCAAATAATATTTCTAGTTCTATTTCTTCTGTTAGTTTTAGAGTTGAGGTTAAATTTGTTATTATAATTATAATTAATAGTAGGGTTATTTGCCTTATTACTGTTGTCGATGTATTTAATCTTATTTATATACCCTGCTCTATTTAAAGCTTCATTATAATATTCTGCCTTATCGTCAAAAATGTTTTTATTAGCGGAGATGCGTGAAATACGTTGTTGGATAGAATGACAATAATGTTCTTGATAGATCTAGGATGATTAGAGTTAAAACTTACATTGTTTAGATTCTCATTAATTTTATGGAATGGATAGTAGAGCCCTGTGTTAAGGTTTAATGTTACGTCTAAAAGTTTTATAGTTATTCCCTATTTCTAACTTAAGGTTGTAGCTATTGAAGAATTGTATTATGGATTTTCTTTTCCTATTAATTTCACAATTACTATGATTTTCAATTAAAAGCAGCATATCATCACGATATAAACCACCGGTCAGCTCTGGTATTTTTCTATGCAGTGTATTATTAATAAATAGCCCCACAAGATCCGTTATTTGCGCCGAGTCTGATGATTCCATGGTGATATCAAAATTATTTTCCTATCGGCTCTAGTCCAGAGATGATTGTTGAATTCAATTAAAGTTTTCCGTGCAGTTAAAATGATATGCATTTCTTCACTAGATAAACCTGTATGTTTAGATGCATAGATAAGAGCTTTATTAAGTAAATTAGGAGTAATAGAGGAGTAGTAGTTTGCAATATCCAATTGAATGAATTTTTTGTTATGTTTAAATTTTATGTTATTGAACCAATCTATAGCCTCATTAGTACCATTCCATAGTTTTAGGTAAGATATTTCTTTAAGTTGCGGTATGATTCTATCTAATATATGTTTGCTAACCATGCCTAAGTCTGATTTAGATGGTGCTATAAGTCTGACTATTTCAAAGTTTCTTTTGTGGTCTTTCAGGTTAATTTTCGGTATTCTAGGTATAAAGAGTTCGGTCCTATTTTCGATGCCTAATTTATGAATTATTTCAGAAGCTTCTCTATTTACCATTTCAAGATCGTCATTGCTTGTTATTTTGTAGTTTTTCCTTAGTTCTTTCAATATTCGTCCTTTTGCATTCCGTATAGATTGTTAGTTTTGTCAGATTTTACGAGGATTTTCTCAGTTTTTTCAAAATTGTCTATATTATTCTTGAGGCCTTTAAGGTATTCCTGGTTTACAAATTGGTTTTTCTTGTATTTGATGTTTTGTATAATCGATATTATTTCATTTTCAAATTCCATTAATAGTTTGTTGTTAGGTGGACTTTTCTTGGATTTGAAGATCATATCGAAGTTGTAACTGGATTTAATTGTTTTTTCATCTGATTTTCTATCGAAATGGAAGGCACGCCATCTAAGTCTTCGTATAAAGGAGTCAGATTTCTCAATGAGTTGTTTAAAATAGTCCTTATTCTTAGGTAAAGGTACATCTTTTAGAGAAGAAGAGATCCTAAAGAATTCCATTAATTAGCAATCAGTTATAATTTAAAGTGCTCAACATTAAAGGAGCTATTCATAAGTAGAAGGGGTATTTAATTTGTTGGAAGTCCGACAAATATAAATGTTTATAACTGATTTAGAGCACTCAACAAGTTACTGGAGTAAATATTCAATGATATTAAATAAATGGAAACTATATTTATAAAACCATATTTATTTTATTATATATATTTCAAGGATACCAAGACAACATTGGTACGCTTTCATCAGATAAAATACAAAGTTTGTTTTATAAATAGAGATAAATAAAATTGTCAAGAAGGCCGAGGGTGTCTTAGCATCACTCACAAGACCTTTGTCAGCCGCTCTCCAGCTATCTATTTAAAGCTGCATATAGCTATGGTGCGGCCACCCTTAGAATTTGCATCACCAATCTGGAACCCTTATCTTGCTCAGAACATTGACCGCCTGGAAACTGTTCAGAACCGTGCAACCAAGCAAGTACCCTCCATCAGGCATCTACCATACTCTGAACGCCTTACCTCCCTGGGCATGGATACATTGAAGCTCCGACGCCTGGCAACTGACTTGGTAAATACCCACAAAATTATTAACCTTCTTGCCAACAACAACCCTGAGTACCTTTTTGATTTCCATGTGTCTAACACACGTGTGCATGCCAACAAAGTCAGAAAACAGCACAGGTCCCATGACTTTCGGAAACATTTTTTCCCACTCAGAGTTGCTGACACTGCATCCTTTAACCCTTTAATGTTCAAACCGGCCCAAACCGGCCAGAATTCTCTACCTCTTTCTGTTGAAACTGGCTGTAACTGGTTGCTCAAACTGATGTTAAGGTATTGTTCTCAAAATAAATACTTTCAAAATCTCATTTATATATTTATATATCATTCGATATTATGTGAGATAATTATGTGAGGTAAAGCCTTTACCATGAAAATATGATAGTATATATAGAGTAATGTGAATGCTAAAGGGTTAAACCTCCATGCTTCCTGAGATTCGCCAACACTACACCTAATATTCCCCCTCCATACACACACACACATGTATATCATGACTCATACACTATTCACTTTCCTTGACATTTGTACATTATTCTATGTACTATACATGCACCTTTGATGAATTGGAATGCACCTGAGCACTGTACACAATAATTTCATTATTATTTCATTATTATTATTATTATTATTATCAACACCAGTAAGTACTACAATGAAGATATAACAAGAACGCGTGTTTTGTTGGATCGACCAAAGTTGAAAAGTTAGTCCATCCAACAAACATGTGTTCCTGTTATGTCTTCATTGTAGTACTGGTCTTAATGATTATATATATATATATATCATCATCATCATCATCATCATCATTATTTAACGTCTATCTTCCATGCTAGCATGAGCTAGATGGGTTTGTCCCACTTGAGGCAAGATCCATCAGGTGACCATGTCTCTGGCAGGTTTTCTACAGCTGGATGCCCTTCATAACACCAACCACATTTACAGTGTCGACTGGGAGTCTTTTTACCGTGTCTCCTACATGACCAATTTACCGTGTGGACTGGATGTTCTGTATGACCAACATAACTTTACAGAGAAAGGGTGGTGTGAGCAGAAGTGGGAGGATGGAGTAGGGTGTGTGGGTAGGGTATATATTGGGTTAAGAGGCGCCTACTGATTGTAGGTTTAAGGGAAGGTGGGATATACACAATGGGCTTCATTAGCTTCTATCTACTAAACTCCACTTACAAAGCTTTGGTTAACTTGAGGCTATAGAGGAAGTCACTTGCCCAGGGCCCCACATATTCTGAAATCATGTGTTTGTGTAACAAACTCTTCAACCATGCAGCTATGCTTGTATCTTATTCTGCAGATAATTATTACAACATTTTTAATGTCAAATGTATAATGGATACTTAGAACTGGGTGCCTGGCGTGTTATGAATAATTAAGTATGCAGAGTCATAGCTATATACAGACTCTCCAAATGAAATTTAGCAAATCAGACCCTAATATTTAATCTAGCTAGAAACTTATGGTTGACTTGGACTTTTCAGCAACTATGTTTGAGGATTCAACTCACCAGTTTAATGGTTTGCTTACTTTACGTTCCTATGATGCAGAGATAAAGTAGTGGAAGTCTACTTATTATAAATGTAAGCAATTTTGTTTTCATAGCAGTACAGTGTTGAAGCTAGTTCTTAGTTATTCTATTTACAACCCAGTTTTAATTCCCTGTCCTGACCACTCCATTCCTTCAATTCTGTTTTAAACCTTTTGATACCAACCTACCCAAAACCAGCACTAATTCTATGAAACAAAACTACCCACTTTAAAGGATTCTTATCAAAATCTTCAAACATAATTTGATATAAGAATGCTTTATCAAATTATGTCACAAATACCATCGTAATAATGAAATAATTAATAATTTTAGTAAATCCTTTCAAATTCTTCATTAATTAATTCAAATACAGTGAATTTCATAAGAAATACGGCAATGAAAGGGTTAAATGTTCTTTAGTAAATTAAAATTTTCTCAAAATTTCCTTTTCACTCCTGTTTAAAATCTTAAGCCATAAAATGAAGGATCCTCTGTGAGAAATATCAATCACATTTCCATAAAACCAAATACTCTATAATCTTATTTTTAAAGAAATAACACTTATTGCCTAATGTAGTCATAGAAGCACTAAATTTAAATAAAAGACTGGATGATTAAAGCTGGAATGTATATTTTTATTCATAAATCTGTTTGATAAGAACTAACCTAGGGTTAAATAACCAATAACCCCAACAATCCAAAGTTTTGTGCTTAGTGAAAGCAGACTAATATTTATTTCAACAGTTTAAGAGCGTCACAAAACACAAGTAAGGATTACAAAGTAAGAACTTATCTTCAGTCAAATGAAGACTGCAATGTGATTCCAGTTCCTTTTTGAAGCATTTCAATTCAGTTATGCAGCTAAGGCCTTTGAGAATGGCTTGTGCATTACAATATTCCATGTTTCCTATCCCAACAAATCTGAGACCTTGATTCTAGTTAAAAGTAAATAAGAATTATTTTGACTAGCAGAAAAACCGCCCTTCGCCCGGTTTTCTACTAGCATATGTAGCATGCATTTTGGTATTATACACAAATATATATAAGTAAATTGAAAAATAAATTGACAATATCTTCTTCTTCACCCACTTATTTCTGAGAGGGTCGTGGGGGCAGAGTCCTTCTCAAACACTCCTTCCAGCGAGTCTGTCAGAAGCAAATATCTCTAACTGATCCAGCTTAATCCCAAAGCATGACCAGCCAAGCTCATGGATGTTATCCAACTATCTTGCTCAAGGTCTACCTCTGGGTCTCTTGACGGTTGGTTTTGCCTGTAAAATGTGTCCAGCGATTCTTTACTGAGACATTCTAACCACTTGCCCAGAGTATCGGAGTTGTGATCTTTCAATTCGGAGAAGCTCTACCAGGAGTGACTCTCTGGTCTCTCAGCTTTGCAATTTATCAAGTAACGTTACTCCAAAGACCCTTCGGAGGAATCCCATTTCTGCCGCTTTTATTTGCAATTGTATTCTTTTGGTCATTACTCAAGATTCACGATCCTCAGTGAGATTTGGCAGGAATACCAGGAAGACAGAGAGTTTGGCTTTTACACCTACCACCTTCTTCTGATTGCTGAATGCTGAGGCTGGCGCATTACTGCATCAGCTTTTGCAATTCTTGCACTTAATTCAGCCTCCTGCATTCTATTTCTCATGAACACGGCTCCAAGATAATTGAACTTCTCTAACTGCTTCAGTAGAACTCCATTCACATGTATATAAATTTGAGGAATTTCTGTCCACCCGTCCATCACACAATGTGTTTGTGTTTGTATGAATGTATGTGTGTGTAAAAGGAAGGAAAGGGACACACATATATATGTCTCTAACTTAAAAACAGTGACTCACACACACGTGTCTCTAATTTAAGAACACCGACAAATTCGCACGTGCACATACATACACTGTCCTATTACCACTCAACAGCTTTGGCCCGGGAAAACATCCCCTCAATTTTGGAACTGTTTGGGTTGTCCAGAATTGATGAGAAAAGACTTGATTGTCTTACTCTGTGCTTCCGGTCAAGAGGCAGGTGCCTTACCTGGGACATCACAGTTAGTGACGCTTTTGGTTCTTCCCACATTCTGGATGCAGCGGTAAAGGTGAGAGCTACAGCATCCACAGCTGAACAGAACAAAAATCCTCAAATTCCGAGTTCTGTCAGCTAATTACATTATCCAGCCTGTGGAATTTGAGACGTTTGGGACTACTGACAGCGAGGTTCTTATCTTCACTGGCGGCTCGCCAAACAGAGGTAACTGGTGATGCTCGTGAGGGCACTTGGTTGTTCTAGCACCTCAGCCTTGCCATCACCCCAGGTAATGCCGCGAGCATACTGGCCTGCCTCAAAAATTATTAGAGAGGCTTCCCAGTGCTCCTCGCTATAATGCTATCTTTTGCTCTAGTAGCGTCTCGTTTTTTCATTCTTTCGCCTGCATATTGTTCTATGGGGTCTATGCTTGTGTATTTTTCTCTTTCTTTTTTTCCTTTCCCTTTCCTTTGTATACATTATATTTGTTAGTGTTTTCGTTCTGTAATCGTTATATTAAATTTTTATATAAATGAGTTTAAAAAAAAAGAGAGTTAAACTATGTTGTTAATAAATAAATAAAAAGTACCAATTCACCGAACGCTATCATGACTGTATGTGTGTGTTTGTGTAAATGTATATGTGTGAATGTATGTGTGCTTTGTTTGAAAGTATGTGTGTTTGTGTGAATGGGACTTCACAGTCAGTGACTCTTTCTTCTTCCCACATCCTGGATGCAGGGGTAAGGGTGACAGCTACAGCATATATTTTATATTTGTTTGTGTTTTCATTCTGTAAGCATTATATTAGATTTTATACATATGAGTTTTAAAAAAAAAAAGAGTTAAACTGTGTTGTTAATAAATAAATAAAACGTTATACTTGTTTTACCCTCCCCTTTCCAATTCACCAGACGCTATCATGACTGTATGTCTGTGTTTGTGTAAATGTATGTATGAATGTTTTTGTGTGAAAGTATGTGTATTTATCTGAATGTATGTCCGTGACGGTGTATATTTATAAGTTTGTGTTTTCGCGATTATAGTTATATGCTCATGCATATAGATGTACGTATGTGCACAATCATACACGTCAGCATGTAGAAAGTCATAATCACTCTATCTCTCTCATCACAAACTCTCTCTTTTTATATATATGGTAGTTGAAGTGGTTGTGGTGGCGACGTTATACCAGAAGTCTAGAAATTTGTAACTTTGAAAAGAAGTCAATTTTAAATTATTTATAAATACGAAATATAGTTACGAAATTTAGTAGATAAATTATGTAATATTCATTCATTATTTATTGAAAGTAATCCAACTTATTTTACAAACGGGATAAAAAAATATGTTCTGATGCAGTCTCGCACTCCTTACTTTATTATAGTTTAGATTAGGAAACAAAATATACTTCTTATTTAGATTTATAGAGAATGAGAAACAATAATGTGTGACATTCTAATGACTCTTATGGAGTCATTAGAAACTTGAGTAATAATGGAATTTGGTTTAGTTGGAAAAGAAATAAAGTTGGTTTGATCGATAGTATTGCTGTTTAGCATGAAATACTGTAGTTTTTATTCATACAAAGGAACAAGCCATAAAATACTTTAGAAATAAAATTATTTCCTCCAAAAATGTAGTTAAAATGTGGTGTAGTGCATCAACAATTCTACATGATTTATATACCTCACCAAAGCAGGAAAACCATTATCTTAAGAAGAATAGTTGAAATAACTGCAAAGTTGATCAAGAATGAAAAAAAAATCTATTATTCAAGAGTGAGACTATTATCTTGAATATTAAAGAAATAGGGTCTTTCTAAACAGCAGCTTATTTCCTTCCTCAGTCTCTTAAACTTTTTTCTTGAGAAGCTGCTTATAGACAAAGATGTGAAACTTAAGATAGCACATATTGGAAAACAAAAGTGCAATCAACCAGATGCTGAGTAATTATTGCTCCATTTCAGCTATATGTAGGTAATCCTTTTGCATCTAGATTCTTGAATGTCACATTGAATAATTGTAGATTCTGCTGCAGTTATACTCAAGTGTTATAATCAGTATGTAACCAAAATTACAAATCTTCTTTGCCCACATATTCCTGAGAGGGTCATGGGGCAGAGTCCTTAAACACTCCTTCCAATAGGTCCTGTCAGAAGCAACCATCTCCAGCTGATCTGGCTGGTTTCCCAAGCATGACCAGCCAAGCTCATAGTTGTTATCCAACCATCTTGCTTGGGGTCTACACCTGGGTATCCTACCATTTGGTTTCACCTATAAAATCTGTCCAACGATTCTTTCCTGAGACATTCTAACCACATGCCCATAGTATAGGAGCTGTGACTATTAGGAGAAGTAGCATCTCTACCTGATCGCCAAGCTATGCACTTTATCGAATAACATTACTCCAAAGACCCTTCAGAGGAATCCCATTTCAAAAACATTCATACAATATTTTCCTAACATTGTAGACTACAACAGCTGCATTCTGGATGACTATAATACATTTTATGCATGGGTATGATTACAGTTGTTTGACTAATGGAACAGCTTACTTGTGAAATTAACTTACAAGCAGCTAAACATTCCACAGATGCTTGTACCGTTAATGTAGTTCTCGGGGAGATTCAATATGACACTGTGTGTGGCAAAACTGACATGTTGAGTTACATGGAGCAGCTTTGAAATAAAGTGACTTGCTCAAGATCACAACATACTGCTGAGAATCAAACTCACAACCTTATAATCATGGACTGAACATTTTAACCAATAAACCACATACCATTCATATTACAATTACACAAGGTACATCAAACAAACAATCTATTTCTTGAATATCAGAGTTAATGATATAGCCACAATTGGAAAGGTTAACATTGAGCATTGCATTTTAAAATGACAAGAGATGTAGAAGCTGCAATACTAGCAGTTCTAATATTTACTCCATACTGCATTATAATAGCTCACATACCAGACAGCACAAGGTCCCCCCAATTTGTGTCATTTGACCAGCTATTGGGATGTCAAAATAGTGACACTACAGGACCAACATTAGCTGCAGTTAAGTACGATAATCTAAAGATCTATTTTCAAGTACAACAGTGGATATAACCATAAAGCAGCAAAAGATGGGGGCTGGAAAATTGACAGATGCTTTCCTATTCTACTCAGTAAAGGGGCAATCTCCAACAAAGCTTCTCTGAGACAGTGAGATTCTATTTCAAGAGTGATTTTTCTACCAGATGATCATCATCAGGTGCCAGGTCTGTTCCAGAGATTGGCAATCATGCTTTCCAGTCCCTCCTGTTGTCAGTGTTCCAGATGAGGTTGCGCTTTCTCATCCTATTTTCATTATATATATACAGTATATTATATACATATCTATCTCTCTATATATATACATATATATATATATACATATATATATACTCCAGAATCCTGGAATTCTGTGATGCAAATAACCTAACTATCTGTAACACTAACTTCAAAAAACGTGACAATCACCTGATCACCTATAGATCCGGGGAACACACAAGCGAGGTAGATTATATCCTTACCAGAAGACGTGACAGAGTGTCTGTTGTAAACACTAAATCCCTCCCCCATGAAGAATGCACCTCCCAACATAGACTGATAATTAGCGACCTCATAGTCAGGACGAGACGTACTCGACAGCAGAAGAGGACTATCCTCAGGAGAAAAATATGGAAGCTAAAGGACCCCACAGCCAGGAATAAATTTCAAAGCATATTACTTGATGCTTTCGACAGTAAGGAAGAACATTTAGAGTCGGACAATATAGAGGGACAGTGGGAATTTCTGAAAGCAAACCTGCTGTTGGCGACAGACGAAGTCTGTGGCTGGAGCAGGCCTGTAGGCAGGAGGAGAGTAACATGGTGGTGGAACAGTAAGGTGGAGGGTTCAATTAAGGCCAAAAAGCAGGCTTGGAAAGTATGGCGGGATGGGGGAAGTAGAGAAGACTATCAAGTGGCCAGGAGGGAAGCTAGGAGACAAGTGTACTTAGCAAGAAGGGAAGCTGAGGAAAGAAAGTTCAAGCATGTTCTACAACGCGATGACCAAAAACGTGAGGTGTTCAGGATTGCTAGGCAATGCGTCAAGGAAAACCGTGATATTGTCGGGGAGAAGTGTGTACTAAACGACGATGGCACACTTGCCATCACCGACGCTGATAAGAAGGTAACTTGGAAGTGTCACTATGAAAGGCTACTAAATGAGGAGAATAAATGGGAGAAAGACAGTCTCCCCCATATCGACCCAATAGAGGGACCAGCAGTGTTAGTCGAGGGGAGTATAATAAGTAAGGCAATCATGATATGAAGACGGGTAAGGCGGCTGGGCCTTTGGAAATAGTTGCTGAGATGCTGAAGGCATCTGGCACGGTGGGACACACCATGGTCACCCGCATAGTTAACCAAGTCGTACAGAATGGGGTTGTTCCGAAGGACTGGCATAGCAGCATCATCGTTAACTGTTATAAGGGTAAAGGAGACGCCCTAGATAGGAGTAACTATAGAGGCATTAAATTAATCGACCAGGTCATGAAGGTCACGGAAAAAGTAATAGCGCAACTAATCAGAGAGAGAATTGACCTAGATGAAATGCAGTTCAGGTTTGTGTCAGGCAAAAGTACCACAGACGCTCTTTTCATAGTACGACAACTACAGGAGAAGTACCTAGCTAAAGGTAAACCCCTCTACTTAGCTTTTGTCGACTTGGAGAAAGCCTTCGACAGAGTCCCCCGCTCCATTATCTGGTGGGCTCTTAGAAAACTAGGCGTTGACGAATGGCTTGTGAGGGCTATACAAGCCATGTATAAAGAAACAGTCAGCAAGGTTATAATTAACAACGAATATAGTGAAGAGTTTAGCGTAAAAGTTGGCGTCCATCAGGGCTCTGTTCTCAGCCCCCTACTATTTATTATTGCCCTTCAGGCTATAACAGAGGAGTTCAAGACAGGCTGCCCATGGGAACTCCTATACGCAGACGACCTGACACTCATAGCGGAATCAATGGCCGAGCTAGAGAAGAAATTCCAAACATGGAAGCACGGCCTAGAGTCAAAAGGACTTAAAATTAACCTGGCTAAGACCAAAGTTCTAGTTTGTAGGAAAGAAAACAAGGTGGCGGTCCCTTCTGGGAAATGGTCGTGCTCGGTGTGTAGGAAAGGCGTAGGTAGAAACTCCATTTTATGTCCTAAATGCAAAGTATGGGTGCATAAAAGATGTAGTGGGATCACAGGTAAGCTAACTAAGAACATAGATTTTACATGTGGCCGGTGTTCTGGTGCAATAAGTAGCAGAAAGTGCCCACAAAATACTAGCTCTTTCAATTGCGCAGAGGGTTCTATAGAAATAGTGGACAGCTTCCGTTACCTGGGCGATAAAATCAGCAGTGGGGGAGGGTGCTCTGAAAGTACTGTAGCTAGAGTCAGAACTGGTTGGAAAAAGTTCAGAGAGCTTATACCACTATTAGCTGCTAAATGGTTGTCCCTAAAAATGAAAGGCAGGTTGTACGATGCCTGCATACGAACAGCAATGCTGCATGGCAGTGAGACCTGGGCATTGTGTGCAGAGGATATACGCAGACTAGAGAGGAACGAAGCTTGCATGCTCCGCTGGATGTGTAACAGTAATATACGTGAACGGCAAAGCATAAACGAACTAAGGAAAAAATTAGAGATAAGAGGGATCAGATGTTGTTTACTCGAGAGAAGGCTACGTTGGTATGGACACGTGATGCGCATGAAAGTCGATAGCTGTATAACAAAGTGCAGGGAAATAAAGATAGACGGTAGTCACGGAATAGGCAGACCTAGAAAAACCTGGGACGAGCTGATAAACTCCGACATCACACACTTACACCTCTCCAAGACAATGTCACTGGACCGAGACCTTTGGCGGTACTCAGTAACAGAGAAGACCCGCCTTACCTAAATATATAGTAAAACCTACTCCAGCCAGTAGGCATCTCTAAAAAAATACATCCCGTCCCACCACCACCACCCCCACCCCATCCACACCACCCCGTTCTATGTAAAGTTATGCTGGTGCCACACCATCCAGGCCGAAATAAATGAGATCGTGTAGGTGTCACAACAAAAAAAACACACAGTCCACGCTGTAATGTGGCCGTGTAGGCAACACGGTAAAAACCTCCCAGACCCACACTGAAAATGTGGTTGGTGTTAGGAAGGGCATCCAACTGTAGAAAACCTGCCAGACAGTCCTATGCGAGCAAGACAATCACTCTTGCCTCAAGTGGGAAAACTCCCGTCCAAACCCATGCAAGCGTGGAACACGGACGTTAAACGTTGATGATGATGATGATGATGATACATATATATATATATATGTAAAAAGAACTGCTCAATGACCTGTATAAATAGTACAAGACCCGAGCAAATATCGGAGGCCATATTCAGTTGATTCAGGTTTATTTAAAATTCTGTTATATATATTTCACTGAGAACTATCAGTTAAGACAGCCTGAGCTCTTCAGACAGCAAAACCTAAAATAAACATTGAAAGTTCCTAAGAAATCTATAAATTTGGAAGAATCTAATAATTTCCCCCAAAAAATATTTTCTTTTCATGATGCAGGGGGCTGGCCGAACACGTGGTGTTATTTCTTTGATGGCTGGCCTCTGTACGACCCCAAGAAATTGGTGAAAGTGTTGGTCAGTACAGGAAGTAACGAAAATGGCTGGTAGCCCTTTTCCCTCCCCTCTCTATCATTAGCTGTTGTAGTAGTAGTCACAGCGGCTGCTATAACAGTAGTGACACCTCCCATCCCCATATTGTCCACAGGTCTGCAACAACTGTGAATATTATAACCAAAAATAACTATATAAGAAATAGATTAAAATAAAATAAATAAACTATTTAATTAATTTATTAAAATCAAAAGGAAAGGTTATATTAAGGGAATAGACATGTGGGAAAGAGATGATTATAATGAGAAAAATTTTATAATGAAGAAAATTAAAAAGTAAAGAAATAGCTGTCTGTAGGCCTAGGCTATAAACCAGAGTATATAGCGTAGGTGCTGTATAGTTATAGTTTAACTAGTTCCTCATTTAATCAAGCTCTACATATTACATCCAGATGTCCTATTCCTCACCTTCCAGAGACTCAAGCACTCGATGAGCGGAATGTCAAAGTGAAATCTTACGATATATAAAGAGAATGTCAGGGAAGAAGTTAGGCAGTAGGATTGGTCCCCGCAGCCTGCGTCAAATATCTGTGAAACTAATCAAGGTCTCCAGCCCATGCCTGACCGGTACAGAGCTATTAGGTTGTTCCTTTACCAATTAAGTAGTGTAGGCCAACCTAAGGTAACTTAAAGTCATTATCAAAATAAGACACATGAAAAAGGATTAGAGATAAATTTAAAATGCAATAAATTAGGTGTAGGCTGACTTAAGGTAGCTTTAAAAAATAGCAGAGTGAGATACGTGAGGATGAATAAGAGATAAAGTTAAAGATTGAGTTAATTAGGGTTGGTGCATAGTCGTACAGTGGAAGAGAGAGAAAAACATATGCAACAATATACGAGATAAACAGATATGGTGTAGACAAATAAAATTGTAAATACATATAATACAATAATAGAGGCAAGGAAATATACGCGATTTGTACAAGGTTATCCAAAACAGGTACAAAGGTGTCCAATTATAAAATGAGTGCTGGGAAGATAGATAGAGCAAGATATGGAGAATAACGTTAAGATAGGGGCTGAGATAGAGTTCAAATTGTTCGTAGAGAGATTCCGGCTGGTCTGCCATCTTGTGAACATCAGTTGAGAGGGGAGAGTGTCTCCTCATAGGTGTTCTTATTTCCTGAATAGCCGCTGGTTAAATTCCATAAAGTGTTGTCCGTGGTCAGGGGAAGTTGTTATCCTGAGTGTTCTGCTAGTCTATAGGAATGAGTTGGATCCTCTGGTCAACTCTGGTATTCAAAATGAAGTGGATTTTAAGTCCAATCTGTTGCTACGAGCCATGTGATTTGGGCCGAGCATATGAAGCCCTCACCTGTGGATTGCTTCAGCAAAGTGCTCAACTTATTAGGAGCATTTATTTTAGGTTTTGAAATCTGAAGAGTTCAGGCTATCTTAATTGATAGTCCTCAGTGAAATATGTATAACAGTGTTTTAAATAAACCTGAATCAACTGAACATGGCCTTCATTTTTTATTTATATATATATATATACACACACATATATATATGTGTGTGTGTGTGTGTATGTATGTGTGTGTTTGTATACAATATTGATAATTACGAAGGTCAAATATAGATATTCACAATTCCTTTATTCATTATCTGATAAATTTCATAATGAGACAAATTAAAATGTACCTTGTGAGGCACATGTGTATATAGGTATCACATGAATCACTTCCTGGTCTTTAAACATTTATAAATCAACATTTCTAGTAGACCAGTTTGGGAGTATTTACATTACCTCTGGAAAATAGGACATTATTATTTGCTTCAGTTCTCTTTGTATGCTCCGGTCACTTTATGTTCAATTCCATGAGGTTGACTTCTATTTATAAAATGGCTTTACAGGAACTTGTCTATTTTATTTACACTAACAATAGAAGTTTGTATTTTCTGAAACAACTATATGTCCTAAAAATTTACCTTGAAGCAAATGCAGAAATGTATGGGCATATTTGAGAGTCATTCTTTCCAATTATATATTTCACATAGACATTGTTCATAGCCTCATCAATAAATAAATGCCTTATTTAGATGAAGTAAGATGTGCTTTGTGAGGTTCACTTGCATCTGTGTGTATGCTTGTGTGTGTGTATGAATATGTTTAAAGGTCAGGAGGACCCTTCAGCCATGTCAATGTCATGACAACCTCCCTAGTGTTGAATATTTACATGATAAACACATCCAGTACATGCTGTAAAGTGGTTGATGATAGGAAGGACATCCAGACATAGAAATCTTGCCAAACAAATGGTTGGGAGGAGCCTCAGTTGTGTCATGACAAACTTTCCTGAGCACTCGATGGAATGTGAGACCATACATAAGTGCACAGGTCCCTGGCCTGCTTGTGAGATCAGTGGCTCTGCTTCAGTACTGATTTGGTCTGTATGGACCAATCCAACCTTTGCTAGCAGGGAAAGTGGATGTTAAAATAACAATGATGATGATGTATATATATGTACTTGCATATCATCATCATTCTCATCATCATCATATACATACATATATATGTGTATATATATACACACATACATATATGTATGTATATAATTGTATATATAGTGTATTTTGCAATACACTGTATGCTTAATTAAAAGCATTTTGAAGACCATGCGCTATTGTTTTAAAATAGTGACAATGTCAATTATTTAAATTTTCAGCAAATAAGGGAGATAAACTGACAAAGCTCTGTTTCGTACTTGTTGGTGCTTATCAAAGTTCACTACTCCTCCTTTTTGCTGAAAATTATGTGTGTTGGATTCTTATAGAATTCCAGTAATAATCAGGAACTGATTATACAGAGCGGTCGCCGGTCCAGCAGAAATTGAAAATTAGAATTGGTGCTCTGAAATAGCGATATATATATGAATGTATATATAGTGTATTTACTGATTATACCGAGCAGTCGGTTCCTGATTATTACTGGAATTCTATAAGAATCCAACACACATAATTTTCAGCAAACAGGAGGGGTAGTGAATTTTGATAAGTACCAAAAAGTATGAAACGGAGCTCTGTCAGTTTATCTCCCCTGTTTGCTGAAAATTTAAATAAGTGACATTGTCACTATTTTAAAAGAATAGCGTATGGTCTTCAAAATGCTTTTAATTAAGCATTCAGTGTATTGCAAAATACACTATATATACATTCATATATATATTGCTATTTCAGAGCGCCAATTCTAATTTTTATATATATATATATACACACACATATAAATATATATATATATATATATATATATATATATATATATACACACACACACTTACATACATATATACATATACACATACACCCACACATATACATGCAAAATAACTGCACCGGATATGGTTTATTTTATGTTGTCGCCAATGTCAATGTGAATGTTATTTTGAGAATGTGATAATGTCGAAGATTTGATCTTATCAAAGGATTGCTGTGCAAACACTTTGACATTTACAAATTTGATGCATGTATCATTGCTTCTAGAAATATGACATTTTGTTGAAGACTTAGTCAACTTTTCCCAGGAGATGCACGTGATTTCCAGATGCAAGCAAGAGACATCATTTGATATTGGATCCTTTCAAGAATTCAAAGAGGATAGTATGTGTGTTACATTGTGTCTCACACGTTCATCTGTTTGCTCTTGGTGCTATTTATTTCCATCTTTAAAAGCTGTGGAGACAGGAAGTCTTTTTAATGGCCATGAAGGTGGCTTTATTGAGTCAGCTTATCTACTCAGCCTAGGATTGTTGAGTCCTACTGAATGATCACAGATCATTTAATATTGATGTCATAGCAGCATCACAAAATTTGTACCAATAAAAGGGCTTATATGGGGTGGTAGCACATGCTAGAAATAACAGTCATAATTCCTTCAGAGCACACTTTGTTGTACTAAGCACTCTTTGATGTAAAATTAAATTCACTGAATCTGTAGAAATAGAAGCCAAATCATTTTCAAATAACACCCTACCCCACCTATTTTTTTTAAGAGGAGCACATAGGATAATACAGTTTTAGCTACAGTGTTTGAAGGGTAAATTTGATATAGTCCTACATACATAGGTATTTGTCCCAGTGTCTCATCTTAGCTTACTAATTTATCCTATTTGATATAGAATTGTCCTGGAATCTCCAGGATGTTGATGAAAAGGGATACAGCCAAAAGGAAGAAACATGAAAGTTTTAAATTTGCATAGAATCTTGTTACCATAATTTTGTTTGTTTGTCTACATGAAAATTATGACATATATGTTTGATAAGATGTTTAGCTGCAGATTCTAGCACTTCTTCAAACAGTAAGGTTTTGTGATTTATTTTAATTTCCTTGAAATTTGTTTTTTCCTAGGAAAAACACTATTGTCATCAGCCAATTTAGAATAACCTCACTCCTAAGTGTGGAAGACAAGTGTGGATGCATGATTGAGAATAGGTATAGCAACAGCTTTATCTAGAAGGGTGGGATTCAAGGCTTTTCTGGGTGTTTTGGAACACATAAGAGTTCTCATTCAAGTGATTTGTGAGGCCAAGAAAAGTAAAGGTGACCTTATACAGGTCTGGCTTGATTTAGCCAAGACATATGGATCAATCCCTAGATCACTATCTAATCCAAACATCACTAGATCACTATCTAATCCCACACCACCACAAAGAAATGATTACTTTAGAGGTTTCCAGTTGCCTGACCATGTTGCAACATGGGCAAGGATGAAGTTCAAAGCAAGGAAATCCAGTTTCATAGTGATCGGGAAAGGTAGAATGATATAGAAGCACAGATTGCAAGTGTAGGGGGGGGGATAGTCTACCAATCCAGGGAAACCCAACCAAATGCCCTGGAAAGTGGTTTGAGGATACACTTTTCAACAGGTACATGACTAATTCAGAAAGGCAGACAGAGGAATGGTTGAAGAGAATTGAGAAATCAGAGCTCTTAGAGAAGTATAAAGCATGGCTCTACCTGCACAGTCTGTTGAGAGACTCATGTGGCTGTTAAACGTGTATGAGTTTGCTATGTCAAGGGTTGAGAGAGTGGAGAGGAAGATCAACAAATACCTCAGACAGTGGCTGGGAACTCCTCCAAGCTTTACTAAAGTTGGCCTCTATGTAAGACCATGACAGCTCCAGCTTCCCCTCTCATCAGTTGTGGAGAAATTCAAGGTGGCAAAGTGAAGAATGATGATGATGTTCAAAACCTCAGAGGAGGCACGTGTCAGAGATACAGGTGTCACTACAAGATCAGGATGCATGTGGGCAGTAGACACTTCTGTCGCACAAACAGAAAGTATGCATTGGAATAACATGTATAAGAAGGTATTGAAACTTCCCATTTCCAACTATAAGGGAAAGCAAACAATAACGGAAATGAGAGCCATGATCCAGGAGTGCAGCACCAGGAGGAGGAGGAACAGAAATTAAGAGCTGTGGGACTAGTATCCCAGGGAGCCTGGACTAAGAGGATGATTAGTAGTGAAGATTTATAGAAATTGTAACCTTCTTGAATCTCTTTGTTGTGATCAGTGATTAACATGCTACTGACCCCAACAAATATGCACAGGTGAACCATGAGGTAGGATGAATCACATAGGCTTTGTGGAAAAAGGGGCTCTATGGCAGACATTCTGTAAGGATGTAAAACAACATTAGTCCAAAGGAGATATAGATGACACCATGAGAAGGTGCTCAGGGCATTTGCTAATACTCTGGATCAAGAGAGACACAGAGAACATAAAACACAGAGGAAGACAACACCATCAGTTAGATTTGTGAAAGGGAGTGAGAAACCCTCTACCACAATTAGAACAAACATGTACCTTACTACAAATGGCTTAATTGTGGGATATGAGGGTTGATCTGGGAGTTAGGTTGCATGCTCCATGGGTTGTTCAAACATTCCTGAGGCCAGATAAAATACTCTGGTCTGAAAGGGCGAAAAAGATAATACTGATTGAATTTACGGTCCCATGCAAAGAAGAGCGAGGCAATGCCTTTGAGTGAAAGAGTGCCTAGTACCAAGAATTTGTACAAATGTATAGGGAAAAAAATTGGCAACCTGGCTATTTCCAGTTGAGGTGGGCTGCAGGTGATTTTCGGCTCACTCAGTAGAGAGAATGCTTACTGCCATTGGAATGACAGAAAGAAAGAAGACGGCTGCAGTTAGCCCGATGGGGAAGGCAGCAGAAAGGGTTCCTTGCTGGGTTTCGAGCAGGAGAAAGGAAATAAACTGGAAGCCAAGAGGCGAAGATGAGCAGTAATTTGGCCTCTACTCCTGACACACCAGCAAAAGTGTCATATATTTGATGGTTGAAACACCCATGAACATTGGAAACTGATGACATGAAGTTCTTCTAGCCAAGGTTATATTCACCTAAGGTGAATATGAGACATCTTCTTGAAGATGTAATTATGCCTACGAGTCTGCATTTACAAACTGTTAAGTTTAAAGGTTAAAGTCTGTCCAAAGCCCTGAAGCTCACCAGACTAGATCTTATCCTAATTTCATTGGTGTTAAGTGACTAAGAATACAGGCCAGCTCTACTGGACAACATACCAGTTCATCACAATCGATAGCATATATAATTAATAGTATAACTTCTAAAGTTAAAATCTTTTGCAAGCCAAGAGGCTATTTCATGTAGGAGCTAATCTCAGCTAATTTTGTTGGCATTAAACAACTAAGAGTACTTACCACCACCATCACCACCACCACCACTAGACAGGATACCAGTCCATTGCAAGATTAACCTCTAACTGCTGCCAGTACTCTTTCAAATGAGTCGATTGAAACCCATATCCAACAGCTCACCACTATCGGACATCTTAAAATATGTAAAAAGACAGTTGAAGGAAACTGGTAAGAGACTACATCAACAAATACATATTTATTTATATGTTTACACACACACACACATATATATATATATACAGACACATATATATATGTATATAATCTAAAATCCCCGAAAGTTCAATTTGCTGGCCACTGTCACCGTGCCAGCAATGAAATCATATCCGCTCTCTTGCTCTGGAACCCTGACTCCAGCCTGACTAGGAGTAGGAGGCTGTCATTCCTCGACGTTATCTCTAGGGATATGGGAATCAGTAGACAGAACCTGGAGGCAGCGATGGGGAACAGGGAATTCTGGGGCATGAGAGTGAGATCCATCGTCTCGACAGTAGTCGACAAATGATGATGATGATATATGTATATATGTATATATATATATACAAGAAAGATTATGAGTTTGGATGAATTTGTATGCCATGAGGAGAAGACAATGATGTTTGGAGAATGACTATTCATCTGATAGAGAGAGAAAAGGAGATAGAGAAGAGGGGGAGTGAAAGAGAGAGAGAGAGAGAACGATCGAGAATGTGAAAAGAGAGAGAGAGGGGAGAAAAAGAGTAAAAGAGATAGAAGGGAGGGAAAGAGAGAAGGGAAGGCAAGAGAATGAGAATATTTTTTTCAACATCTATAGGTGCAAGCATGCTTGTGTGTCTGTTTGTATGTGCACATGTTTGTGCACATGTGTGGATGCATGTATGCATGTGTGTGCATATATATATATGCATGTATGCAATGTATATATATGCATGTATGTGCATATGCGCACATGCATGCACATGTGAATGTGTGCACAGGCATATATGAATATGTGGTGTATCAGTATATGTATTCATCCATGCATGTGCATTTGCATGTACATATGCATGTGTGTATATTGTGTGTATATGTGTATCCATGCATGTGCATATGCATGTGTGTATATTGTGTATGTATGTGTATGTGCATGTGAATGTGCATAGGCATGTGTGTACATTGTGTATGTATGTGCATCGATGCATGTGTATGTGTGCACACATGCCTGCACATGAGCTGGCTTCTGTGGGAAGATTTACTGTCAGGTTTAGACTTCAATAAACATATTATCCAGACTTCTGAGTAATTCTCTTACTGGACATCATTCATTCCCCACACCCCTCCCCCAGCAATCCAGATACACTAATTGTAACTTGATTAGCTTTAGGCCTACAATCACAAATATCTATCAGCAACAACAACAACAACTACAACACGTGCAATGACAACAACAATTATATCTACTACTACTACTACTACTACTACTACTACTACTACTACTACTACTACTACTGCATTATTATTGGCAGTATTGGTAGAGGGTTGGACGCCATGCTTTGCAGCAAAGAGTTACGACCCTTTCCATTCTGAGTTCAAATCCCGCCGAGGTTAACTTTGCCTTTCATCCTTACGGGGTCGATAAAATAAAGTACCAGTAATACACTAGGTAATTGCTGGCCTTGTTCCAAAAGTAGAAACAATTATTATTGTTATTGTTGTTGTTGTTGTTGTTGTTGTTATTTGAAACTTCCTTTGAGTTCTGCTTCTTTCCAAATCCTGCCGAGTGTCAACCTGGAACCTCAGGCAAAATTTGATAATACACATATTTTACAATGAGTTGTCATACAAATGATGCCACAAGGGCACAAACAATAATAAATGACCTTGCCAGTCTTTCAAGATATTCTATTTTCCCACTTATTCAAACTTTTTCATTGAAATTTTGTTATTGTTTTGAAGTTAAGCGAGCCAGTATCTTAGCGAGCTGGTTTATTTAGCTCTACTTGAAGCCCTTATGGGCTAAATCTGTGTTTGTTTTTCAAGTGTGCCCTTCAATGTTCTGTGAAAATTAAGATGGCAGACAAAGATCTTGTGTTCACTAAATGGAACATGGAGCTGTCCATGAAGTGGAAGAGCAAAAATTCTTAAAACAATAACAACAGCAGCAGTAAGAACAGCAGCAGCAAGAATAGCAGCAGCAGTAACCAAATTTTATCTCATGAAAAGAAAGCGGACTTTACGGCTCTGCCAATATTTACCATGGTGAATGCCATCGACCCTACCACAACGATGGTAGACATGGCCAACACTACTAGAAACACTGCCACCACCCCCACTGAAACAATGGAAACGGAAAACAAAATTAAAATGAACACATACTATAGTGACAACACAAATGATAACAACCTGAACATCAATAAGAATAAGACCACCACCACCACCAGCAGCAGCAAAAAAGAGAGAATTTATCTATATGGACTTCATTGATAAGACAGAACCTTTAGTCCAGGTGTGGAAATTGATAAAAAGAGAAAAACATGGGCCAACCTAACTGTCCTGACCGAGATGATGTCAGCAACTCAAAGAAGAACTTGGTATTTTGATGCATTTCCATGCACCCCATAAAGCAGAATGGCCCTACAGTCTGAAGTGGAGGCTGCACTGAAATACATCAGAGGAGATATTGAGTATATAGCAAGGAGCAGACTTTTCAGCACCATCTCGGTATTATGCAAAACCAAAGCCCTTGCTATAAAGCACTCTGTGGCCCCCTGTAAAACAGACTGCATGGTAATGTATCTGTTGCATATAGGAAAAAGAACAGTGAAGGTCTATATTCCCAGGATTCTGTCAGGACTGGACTTATGGTGGATCCTGGGATGCATGTTTGAGAAGGGTACTGACAGTACCCTCATAGACGTTTTCAAAACAGCAAGAGAGTACTGTTCCAGAGTGGATTTGGCAATTCTTCTGCAAATCAAGCCAGAGCAGCTGAAGAACATTCCAGATAAAGTCTGCCTGCAAGACATGTCCACAATACAAGTGGTCACTGTGGGCAGAAACCACTCTGCTTCATCTGCGATGAAGCAACAGATTTGCGAGCCTTCTGCCTGCAGGTAAAAAACAGAGGAGGTCAGAAAGACACACCAGTGCTGGGTTGTAAAAGACCACAACAAATGACACCAGCACTGGCAGCATCATAATAGAAGCAACAGCAGCAGCTAAACCAACAACAACAGCAAGCAAGACTGAGCCATCCAAAGAGGAAATCGAGGAAAGCTCTCCCCCTCCCCCTAGCAAAACAAATACACACATAAACACACAGATAATCACAAAGACACACAACATCAGAAAGTAACACAGACTCCTCATCTTCTAGTAGCAAAGACGATGGACTACCAAAGAAGGCAAAAAATAAAAATGCAAACACAATGGAAAAAAAACTGCAAATATCCCACACACACAATCAACTGAAATTGCAGACACTACACTAACAAGAAACACAGACACATCCACAACAACACCAACACTACTACAATCATCCAAACACAAGCAAACATAATCACAAACTTCATGCTAATAAGGATGGGGTGGCAGTGCTTTTTAGGAAAGGCCTGGGCTTTCTTCCTGGACCCTGATGGTAAGTTGGTGGTCCTGGATGTGAACAATAGTGAAGATGTTGCCTTTAGACTGGTGGTCTATGCCCTGACTGGGACTGATGACCAGATTTCTTTAGGCATCTAGAAGCCTTTCTGGGAAGGAATGTCTCACCCTTTACTGTTAGTGGGGGACTGAAAAGGCATATTAGACACGTGCTGGGATTGTGTAGGAATAGCTGATAGGAACAGGGTGTGAAAAAGCTTCAAGTATCTGATCAACTAGTTATAACTGACAGGTACCAACTAGATTTCTCTAATGCACCAGTGTGGATCTGGACCAACCACATATGGTCATCTAGATCGTATATAGATCGGTTTTTTTTTATTAGGACAATAGATAAGGATAGTATAGGTTGTCCACACTTTCAAACGGTCACCTATTCAGATCACAAGTTTGCAATCTGTATGTTCGACCTAGATAAGATACGCAGGTAAGGACCTGTTTATGGAAGCTGAACATGTTATTCCTGGCACATAAAGCTTACAGGGACTAGGTCACCACTTTAGTTAAGTGTAAGTTGACAGGGTGGTGGGAAGTCATCAACAATAGGTGGTGGGGTGCTCTCAAAAGAGAGATTAGAGTAATGTCAATAGGTTTTAGTAAAGAAGTTGCATTAGAAAAGAATAGAAAAGGGGGGAGCTGGTAATTAAACTAGATGAGGCGATTAGAAGTGACATTGCAACTGATATACTAGTGGCAAGAATGGCATTAGACCAATTCTTCAATGCAAAACATGAAGGTTGCATTGTCAGTGCTAAGGTGCGTGCTTTAAGAAACGAGGGAATGAAAGTTGAATGATGCCAAGCAGATATGTAAGGCCTTTCACCAGCATTTTGCTTGATTGTTCGCAAGGGTGGGGGACAGAGATGGTAGTGGACTTCAGTTCCTACCTTGACAGCTTCCTGCCACTTTCCCCAGCTAATGCTGAGTGCTGTGAAAGGCCAATAACATCAGCTTAGATTCTGGATGCTGCATGAGGCACAAGTCTCCTTGTTTAGATAGTCAGCCCTATGAGTTTTACTTAGAATAACCAGGCTTGTTCTCTGATCTCCTTGATGCAGTCTACTGCAACTGGCAGCAGAATGATTGTATTCCCAGTTCTGTGAGCTGGTGTGTAGTGATGCTGACAAGGAAAGCAGTGAACAAGAGGGATACTGTAATCAATTTTAGGCCCATAATGCTGTTAAACACAGAGTTTAAAATTTTGGCCAAGGTGTTAGTCAAGAGGTTGGTGCTTGTCATTGAGGGTTTGGTAGGCGGTGCACACATTTGCACAATCCTGACCAGGTCCATACATGACAACCTCCAACTCATGCAGAAGTTGCATTAGAAAAGAATAGAAAAGGGGGGAGCTGGTAATTAAACTAGATGAGGCGATTAGAAGTGACATTGCAACTGATATACTAGTGGCAAGAATGGCATTAGACCAATTCTTCAATGCAAAACATGAAGGTTGCATTATTGTCAGTGCTAAGGTGCGTGCTTTAAGAAACGAGGGAATGAAAGTTGAATGATGCCAAGCAGATATAGAGAGGTAAAGAGGTGAACCTGGCTTTGGATGGGTTCTGATCAATTTAGATCAATTCAAAGCTTATGATAGGGTTGATCATTGATACCTGCAAGCTGTCCTTTAGGCGGCTGGTTTTGGTCCTGTCTTCAGAGGCTGGATTTCTGCAATGCATTTGATCAGTGGTCAAAGTAAATGGCTACCTTTCAGAACTGTTTCATATCACGTGATTAGTCCATCAAGAATGCTCCCTCTCCTCCCTTCTGTACGTATTGACTATCAAGCCTTTACTGCTGAAGCTAGAGCTGTTGCAGGTTATCTTGCTTGAACTGGGATGTGGAAGAGTTGTGTTGGCATATGCAGATGACATCACCATATTGGAGTCAAGCACCTCAGAAATAGTGGTGGTCAGCACCTTCTTAGAAATATGAAAGGTTGATGGGAGCAAAACTAAACCCGGAAAAGTCAGCGGGTTCACTGCTTGGCACTTGGTCATTCAACAGCATTATCAGACACTGGACAGATGGACCAATGAAATTCCTTGGACAGGACCTCCAGGTGGATAAGAACTGTGATGAGGTAACAAACAGGGTGGTCACTCTCATCCAGTAATAGGCTGAGAGGAAGCTATCCCTGAAAGGTCAGGCTGAGGTGGCCAACACATACATCATGTCTGTCATCTACTACCACCTGACAATCATGCTTTGCCCCTGTTCGCAGCTCATCAAAATGGAACATCTGCTTTTCCACTGTTTGTAGAAGGGACAGGTTCCATTGATGAGGTGGTCCATCTTCTAACAGCATCATCCACACAAGGGATTGGGCATGCTGTGGCTGATGGTGCAATCATGTGCTGAGCCTACAGCATCTTCAGATATTCTTAAATGGTGAACAAGTGTGGTTGCCATTTGTGAGATAGGCATTTCAGTAGCTCATCTCTTTAACTTAGCAACAGTCCTAGGTTAAGAAGAGACTATGACTGGGCACCTGGCATCTGGAATATTACCAAACGCTCACTGACCTCAACCAGGTGGGCAATGTGGTCAGTGGAAATTCCACTCCAGAGTTCTATAGAGGGTTAGTGGTGGGCATGTGTGACAACATTCTTGGAGAGGCTCTGGGTGTCGATGAAATCAAACTGACCCGTCTGTTCCAGAGAACTTTCAAGCCAGAGGCTATGGATCCCTCGCTTAGCAGAGCTACTGAGGAACACTGCTGGTTTGAGATAAACTCTACAGGTGGGGCTGCAGTCAGATGGACCTGTCTGAGATGCGTGCAGAGCGATGAAACGGTTCCGCACTCGTCCAGTGCACGTGCATTACTGACTTATGGAGTATTATTGAACAGCTGTTTTCGTGTGTAGGATAAATCTAGCTGTCAACTGAGTTCATAGTGAAGATCGTCCTGCCACCTTCTTTTGGCCAGGAAGGGCAGGTAATTTTCCTGTCTGGTAGCAGTAGTAAAAGGTTGTGTGGTGGATGACACTGAAAGGATTGAAGACAGACACTTTTCTCTTCATGTGAGGGTGAAGAGAGAAGTGCTGCTCCCCAGTACATTTGCTAAAAGGTGGGTGATGTGGTGAGAATGGCCCATGCGAATGGGCCTACTCTATCTCTCCATCAGTAGGCTGGTTGATTTGAAGAGAAGAGTGCTCTCAAAGTGTCATGTGATTCAGGATTGGTGGGCTATCTGAGTTGCTCCTGGGTGGTATACCCTCTATTGGGGAATTCTTTTGTTTGTATTTGTATTGTTTATTGTTATTATTTACATACATTTTCTTACACTATTTTGGGGGCCACTGCTCCCCTCGTGGTCATGTAATACTCTCAGTGCCCCTCCCCCCACCAACCCTATTTCCAGAGAGACCTGCCAACATGCAAATTGTAAATAATATGCAATAAATAAAATCATCAATTTGTATGTAATAAATAATATAATATATACTATGTATAAATAAATATTATATATTTTTCATTATACTAAATTTATATATAATATGTATCCTTTGATATCTAATATACAATTATATCATCTCTACCATTCTCCAAGTGCCCCTTAGGTCCCTGGACCCTCTCAACCCCTCCACTTCTGGGAGGGTGGGGCAGTAGTGCCCACTTTGAGAACCTCTGTTGCTCTACATGATAACATGACACATACTCTTACATAATTAATACCCAATACTGTAACACAAATAACTTACAGTACCAACATGTTATGAAAAGGTCACAGCACATTAATGTTATACAAGCTACAAACCAAATATCCACCACAGAGACGTATAACATCAATTACACATACAGAATATATTCACAACTTACATTATATACACATTCCACACAACAGAAAATACACTAAAATAACACCCAAAACAGAACTAAGTCACACAACAAAACAAAGTTGATGCAGTACAGTAATAGGAGTTTATATTTTTCCCAACAAAAGATATAAACACACAATGGTGATGCAGTAGAAACTTACATGAAACTATCAAAGAAATGAGAAAAACAACTATAGCAGTTATAAGGATTTCTTTGTTTATTTCAGCTTATTTTGGGGTGCTGTTAAGTATATATATCATATTGATAATTAATCATATAATTAATTTATTTCTATATAAACGCCATATAGTGTTGGAAAATGGAGGTGTATTTGTTTTTTAGATAACGTCTGAAATTTATGGACTATGTAAAGATCATTGCTAGTATTTATTGTACATAATATCTTAGTCTTTATCCAAATCACTCTGTAATCTTTTAGAATCTTTATCCAAACTAATCTCCAATGTCTTAAAGTTTTTATCTAAACTAATCTCTCTGTACATTTTCTTTAATATATATATTCTCAATGATATAAAAAAACAAACAGTAGTACATAAGTGAATATTATTTCAAGATGAGGATTATTATTATTTCAAGGGCGGTGGATTGGCAGTATCGGTGGAGGGTCGGACATCATGCTTTCCAGCATAGTTACGTCCCTTTACGATCTGAGTTCAAATTCAGCCGAGGTTGACTTTGCCTTTCATCCTACGGGGTCGATAAAATAAAGTACCAGTAATGCACTGGGTCATTGCTAGCCTTGTGCCTAAAGTAGAAACAATTATTTCAAGATGAGGAGTTGAATGACTAAAATTTGAATCTTGTCATTTATAATATACTTTGTAATTAGTACATATTTTAAATTTATTATCTTTTTTTCACACCCAAACAATTCTTCAAGCTTTCATATGGACATGGAATTATAAATAATTCTCCAGTGGATTGGCAGTATCGGTAGAGCGTTGGTAACCCTGATTTGTAGCATAGAGTTACGGCCCTTTATGATCTAAGTTCAAATTTTGCTGAGGTTAGCTTTGCATTTCATGCTTACGGGGTCGATAAAATAAAGTACCAGTAATACACTGGGGTCATTTTAATTGACTTTCCAATCTCCGTCAAATTGCTGGCCTCGTGCCTATAGTAGAAATAATTAATTCGAGATTATGAAGTTAAACTTTCATCTCTTTTTCTATGACTACAGAAACTTGGTGCCCTGAAACAACAGAAGTTTAACATTATAACTTTCTATTGATGGTAGATATTTGGAAGCAAGATAACATGACATACCTTTCAAAATGTCAGTACCAATTAATAATTAACAAGTTATAAAAGCTATTAAACACAACAAAAATAATGTACTTATTTCTTATTTTAAATCCAAAGTTAAACAAAATTGTTGTAGTACCACTTGAACCATCATAATAAGTTAAATGTTTATCAGTAGATTTAGTGACTAATGATAACTTTATTTACAGTAAAGCTGGAATGATGGAACTTCTACTACTATCTAATTACATTTTAACTCAGTGTCCATTCAGTTTACAATTAACCCTGTGTAAATTATCTTTTGTTATACAATTAATACCCAGTGTTACTTTGTCTTTATCAAACAGTTTACAAACCCATTGCAGGATCAATAATACAAAGCGTCAGTCAAACACTGAGATCAATTTAATCAACCATACACTTTAACATATTTAGGGGCATTGTGTCTTAGTAAGAAATTACCAAAAGATAGGCACCAACCATATTATCTGGAACAGGTACAACCTGCTCCGTAGTATTGGAGCTGTGATCTCTCAATTCAGAGAAGTAGTGGCTCTACCTGGTGTGGCTCTCTGATCTCCGAGCTACGCACTCTATCAAATAACGTTACCCCAAAGACACTTTGGAGGAACCTAAGTTTGGCTGCCTGAATTCACAATCGTATTCTTTTGGTCATAACCCAAGATTCATGACCATAGGTAAGGGTTGGCACAAATAGTGAACTGGGAATGTGGTTAGAATGTCTCAGGAAAGAATCACTGGACAGATTTTATGGACAAGACCAACCAGCAGGAGACTGGGTGTAGACACCAAGCAAGATGATGTTTGGATAACATCCATGAGCTCAGCTGATCTCACTTGAGGATCCAGCCAGATCAGTTGGAGATGGTTGCTTCTGACAGGACCTGCTGGAAGGAATGTTTGCAGACTCTGCCCCAATGACCCTCTCAGAAATCTTCTTCTTTTTAGCCCACTTATTCCTGGGAAATTTATGGGGAAAGAGACCTCAAGCATGCCTTCCAGTGGATCCTGTCAGAAACAACTGTCTTCAATTGATCTGGCTGGATTTCCAAGCAAGACCAGCTGAGCTCAAGGATGTTATCCATCCATTTTGCTTTGAGTCTACATATGAGGTTCCCTGTAAAATCTATCCATCAATTCTTTCCTTAGACATTCTAACTACATGTCCATAGTATTATAGCTGTGAGCTCCCAATTTGGGAGGTAGTAGCTCTATTTGGAGCAACTCTGATCTCCAAGCTATGCTCTATATTGTGTAATGGCACAAATACTGAATTGAAGATAGTGAATTTGGCTTTTACACCTACCACCCTTTTTTTATTACCTTGCAATCGAAAAGTTGTCAGTTCAATTCTCAGACCGGGTGATGTGTTGTTTCCTTGAACAAGACACCTTATTTCACATTGCTCCAGTTTACTCAGCTGTAGAAATGAGATGATAGGGACTGGGGTCCCTATCATTCCACTGTAAAGTGGACGTGTAGGTGCCATGGTAAAAAAAGCACCCAGCACTCACTGTAAATGAGGTTGGTGTTAGGAAGGGCATCCAGCTGTAGAAATCAAGCCAGAATCAGTTCCCATCCCACCCTTGCAAGTAGGGAAAAGTGGACGTAAAATGATGATGATGATGA
This sequence comes from Eledone cirrhosa, assembly GCA_964016885.1. NCBI lineage: Eukaryota > Metazoa > Mollusca > Cephalopoda > Octopoda > Eledonidae > Eledone > Eledone cirrhosa. Next base: position 41,720,598 of record OZ024744.1, on the reverse strand, counting down.
ATGATGATGATGAATGCTAAAGCTGGTGCAGTACTACACCAGCTCCTGCAATTCTTGCACTTAATTCAGCCTCCTGCCTTCCATTATTCATGAACATGGACCTGAGATACTTGAACTTTTCTGTCTGCTTCAGTGGAATTCCTCTCACATGTAGAATGCATTGTGCAGACTTCCTTGAAAGACTGATTTTCATTCCTGACATACAGCATTCAGCAGCAAACCTATCAAGTGCAAGTTGAGGATCAGCTTCTTACAAGTTAAGTAGTACCATGTCGCCTGCAAATTCCAGTCAACTGATCCTACACCCAACAGTAGTGATACCATTTCCGATCCGGCTGTGCATGTCAATCCAGTTTATGAAGATTATGGATATGTGAGGTGATAGTACACACCCTTGGCAGATTCCGACAAC
>OZ024744.1:41620186-41715186 GCA_964016885.1 Eledone cirrhosa | reverse complement strand
AAGGAAATATTTTAGGGAGAAAAAGTTGGAAAGGTAGACATAAACACAGAGCAAATATAATCAAATATATCGATGGAAAAATTAGTTTTCGAATCATTTTTAATTCCTTACATATGTTTCAAGAGAGTTATACATTAAATTATTGGAAGAACGTTACATGTAATTTGTATAATCAATATCTATACATACAAAATGATATACAGATGTTGTTTGTACTTCTCCATCTTCGGAGGAATAAAAAAAACATATTAAATTGAAGAAGACTATAACTGAAATTTAATTCCCACCTTAAACAGGATCAGAGACATCTCAAGCCAGTGACATAATGAATGGCTTGAGATAGACTTTCGGATATATTCTGCTTCAATTTAATATGTCCTTTTTAAAATTTATTTTTAATACTCCGAAGATGGTGAAATAGAAACAATATCTCTATATCATTGTGTATGTATATATCATAATTATACGAACTTTCACATAACATTATTGGAATAATTTTATGTACAACTCTCTTGAAATGTGTAAGGAATTAAAATTGATTTTGAACATTTTTCATCTATATATTTGATTTCTACTACCGCCTGACCGTAGTGCCCTGCCCAAGGGAAACCCTCACCAAGATGGAGCGCGCGCTCTTCCAATTCCTTTGGAAGAGGCGGGCTCCTATGGTGAGGAGATCCATCTGCTGTCAACACCCTTCGAAAGGAGGGCTGGGGATGCCGTGGCTAATGATGCGTAGACACGCATTAAGGCTACGGCACCTCTACGTATTCCTCACCGGACAACCGGTGTGGGCCTCGTTTGTGAGACGAACCTTTCCCAGACTCGTCTCACTCACCGAGCTGCAATCCTGGGTCAAGCAAAGACCGAGAAAACTGGGCGCCTGGCACACTGAGTGTGCCCAGGCGCTCACCGCCCTCTGGCAGGCGGATCCGGTTATCAGTGGAGACTCCACCGCAACATTCTATAGAGGGCTGGTACGCAGCAGGTGCGATGACGCCCTCGGAGAAGCCCTAGACATGGAGGAGGACGAACTGGCCAGCCTGTTCGGTAGGACATTCAGCCCGGGACCTATGGACAACTTCCAGAAGTCCCTGGCCTGGCAGTGCTACCGAGGGGCTTTACCCGTTCGAGAAAGGCTCTACAGACACGGGCGCCCGGGTAGGGACCCCGCCAAAAAGATCTGTCCCAGATGCGTGTGCGACGAGGAAACCGTTGCACACGCATTAGTACACTGCTCGGGCGTAGCCGATCTGTGGGGCTATGTCGAACAACTGCTGTCAAGGGTGGGACCGATCCGGTTGACCACCGAGTCTATTGTAATGATCAAGCCGCCTCCCCCCTTCAAAGATGAAGCAGAGGCGGTGTTTCTGTGCGTAATAGCCATGGCGAAAGAGGTTGTATGGTGGACGCGTCTGAAAGGACTGAGGTCAGGCACCTTTCTCTCTGGCCAACAACTGGTCCGTTTCTTCCGATATCATTTCGGAAGAAGGATCAGGATGGAGAGAGAGGTGCTGCACCCCAGCCGTTTCTATGAAAGATGGGTGAAAGTGGCGAGAATGGCCCGTGTGAATGGGCCTTCACTCTACATCAGACTATAGGTGAGGAAGATGAAAGACCAAGGGAGCACCCCTTCTCTGTGCTCCTGAGGAAAAGGGTTGCACACTTTTTTCGGGGGTGTGTGCGACCCCCCAAGGCGCCTCCTCTCTATTGAGGATTTTGTTAAAAATTTTATTTTTTGTTATATCTTATTTTATTTTTATATTTTGTTATTGCCTCCTCCTTATTGAGGACGCCTTTTTGTGTAAACTCCCCCCTTTGTACTTGTCCCACTTTTGATGCCCTAGTGGCAAATAAAAGAAATATATATTTGATTATATGTATATATATGCCAAACATATATATGCCAAAACTGGAATTGAACCATCAGCACAGTTGAGGTATGTCAGACATCAATTTATTTTATCTGATGAGGACGTACTTATGAAACAGCTCAGTACTTCTGAAATATATATAATAAAATATATTTGATCGCATAAATGTCTATATTTGTAGACTAATTATATATATATATATATATATATATATATATATATATACATATATATATATATATATATATATATATATATATATATATATATATATATATATATATATATATATATATATATATATATATATATATATATATATATATATATATAAAATCAAGGTTTAGCAAATAGAGAAAAAGTTTTAAAATAAATTTTTAAAAGTTCGCTGTGCTTACTATATGTACCCTTACCGCGCGGTTTCAAATCCCAAAATAAATGGATAATCCAGGCGGACCACCATTGAGAAGGTCAGAAGGTTCTTCTCGCTCGGAGAATATAAAATTCCCGAGTTCAAATCACAAACTGGCGCCATATAAAACCGTTCCCGGATGAGAGTGAATGAGGAAGGAATCAATTTTGTCTAGTGCCGTGTGTAAAGACAGAAGGCAATGGCGGACAGGTCAATGTCCTGCCACTAGAAATAGCAGCAGTTCAAACGACCAAAATGTTATCTGAAACTTAGGGGAGATTAATAATAATAAAGTATGTGTTTCTACGTGTAAAAAATACATATAGGGATACAAGTATTATCCAACCGTATGCCAATGTGGTTCTATGGCAGTTTAATAAATTAATGAACCAGAACATATAAAATCAATGTTTAGCAAATAGAGAAAAAGTTTTTAAATAAATTTTTTAAAATTCGCTGTACTTACTATATGTACCCTTACCGCGCGGGAAATCTACTGACGCATGCTCCCTCAGAGACTGCCCGATACGCCATGCGAACTGTTGCCTACGCACATACGTCGTGTATAAGATAGAATGTGACAGGTGCAACCAATACTACATAGGTAGCACAATCCGACCTTTGCACATCCGGATCAAGGAACACACTAAAACCAGGGCCTCGTCTTTCCGGAAACACATAGACAAATGCGGAAACAAAGATGGAAGGCCCATTGTCACAATTCTAGCGACTGAAAGAAACGTCGGCACGTTACGTATCAAGGAAGCGCTTTTTATCAAACGCCTGCAACCGCAAATAAACAACCGATCAGAGAGAAGGGAAATGAGATGGCTGGTTTAAGTTAAACGATGCAGCAACACACAACACACGCACACACACACACACACAAACGAGACAACTACACACACACACGCACACACACACAGTAGCATTCCACCATACGAACATACTACACTGCCAATACAGAGGAACAAGGCAACAACACACGCACACACACACTCAAGCGAGACAACAACACACGCACACACACACACACAGTAACATTTAACAAACAGGCAGAGAATGGACTGACAGCTAGCGCCACCCCACTCCCTCATTCGGCCGCTGACCTCTGCCCGACCGACCCCATTTCACGCGCACGCGCGCTCTGCCGAATACCTCAGATATTCAAAACAACAAACAGCGGAGGACGCGTTTCGCACCTGTCCGACAGACAACCTTTTCCGCCACCCCGGAAAAAAACCCCAGTTGATGGATGTGAATCCGAAATATATAGGGACTATTAAATCTCTCCCAAGGTAACTCTCTCTTGTGTTGTTATTTTTATTTTATCCTTTATACTCTTCCCTTCATTCTTCTCCGTATATATGTGTAATGGTTAAATCGGACAAAACTAATAATTTATATGGGATAAGCAATGATGAATATAACGACCTGATTTTGAAAGAACTTAGGAAAAATTACAAAAAGGCCCCGGCTGAGGATCTTACTGAAATTAATGAAGAAGCCTACAAATTAATTACCAATTTAGCAATAGAAGGAAGAACTGAGCCATTCTTACCTAGACAGCCGAGGATTAACCTGAAGGATCATAAAAGAAACTTTAAGGAAGAGATGCCAGTTAGACTGATTGCTCCATCGAAATCGGATATAGGAGTAATCAGTAAAAACATCATAGATAGAATATTACCCACTCTTAAATTGAGATCTAGTTTGAGCTTATGGAAAGATTCAAATGAGGTCATTGAATGGTACACGAATATTGAAGATAAGAAAAACTATAAATTCATCCAGATGGATATTACTAGCTACTATTCTTCTATAACACCTAAACTTCTAAATAAGGCCCTCTCATATGCTTATAAGCATACTGATCTAACCACGGATGAAATATATATAATTTTAACAGCCAGAAGAACTCTCATTAACTTCAACAATGAATATTGGACCCGCTCAGATAGAGATAGAAACTTTGATATCACTATGGGGGCATCTGATTCCGCGCAAATCACAGATCTTCTGGGAATTTTCATATTAAACATGATAAATATAAAACTACCGGAGATTACCGGTGGTTTATATAGGGACGACATTTTATTTACGGTAGTCAAATACAACAATATAGAACTAAATAGAGTAAAGAAAAGTATAATAGAATTCTTTAAAACGTACGACCTTAAATTAGAAGTAGAAAATGGTATCAAAATAGTCAATGTCTTTGACGTTACCTTTAACTTAAACACTGGCTTCTATTACCCTTTTCATAAGCCTAATGAAAACTTAAATTATGTTAGTAACTATTCAAATCACCCTAGATCTGTAAAACAAAGCTATAGTAAATAGTGTACAAAAACGTATTAATAAAATATCAAAAACATATTTGATAAACAACGCGTTAAAAAGAGCAGGATATATGAATAATATAGAATATGTAGATAATAATAATCCAAGTATTATTCTTAATAATAATAATAATAATAAATAATAACATATATAAGAGAAACTCTATTATAATTCAAACACCCATACGCTAAATAAATCGAGTATACGAACTAGATCTAAATCAGTCATTTGGTCCCCCCCCCCCTGCTTCGGTCGCAGTTAATACACCAATTGCAAAATTATTCTTTAACGCTCTTGACACCTCTTTCCCTACTCAACATAAATACCATTCCATTTTTAATAGACATACCATTAAATTCTCACATTCTACAACCAGTAACATGGCCCAAAACATTGCCAAATTAAATATTAAAATCCTAAAACCAAATCAGCATAATGATCCTAATAATAGAGTTAACATAAATGATACTAAACCAAAATGTAATTGTAGAAATAAAACTGATTGCCCTTTGCAAAATAATTGTTTAGATAGTAATTTGGTTTATAAATGCACCGTAAAAACTGATCACAACACATACAACTACATAGGTTAGACCTCTTCGACATTCAAAGCCCGTTTTGCGAACCATAAATGCTCATTCTCGAACTCTAAGAGGAAATCATCCACGTCTTTATCACAGCTCATATGGTCATTAAAAGAGAAAAATTTTAAATACTCCATTCTTTGGACAAAACTTCGGAACTGTGGAATTTACCACAACTCTAGTATAGCAAATAACTGCCCGCTCTGTACAATGGAGACCCTGTTGATTATTAATAACTATGAGACCCTAATTAACAAAAAAAGTGAATTATTCTCTAGTTGCCTACGTCCACTTTTTTAGCCTCCCATAAAACGAGAAAAAAAAGAGAGAATAACACTAAACCATTAATAACTTGGTTACCAGGAATATATAATCAACAGGGAAAAACATTAATGTCCTTTAATATTGCTTTATATTATAGCTATCTATAGAAGAAATAACGCTCGAATGAATGACACTTGTTCAATAACATACCAGAACACTGATACACATAACATTATTTTATTAACTTTGATCAATACCATTATTTCTTTATTTCTCTATTATCTTCATATCTATGTTTTAAAATTTAGTTTAATATCCAACCCATACATCTTTACGGAACTTAGCTATAACTGAATTTTTAATGCATTTTTGATCTCTTTTAAATTTTAGTTTAATACCCAACCCATACATCTTTACGGAATTTATCTATAACTGTGAATTTTTAATGAGTTTTTGATCTCTTATTTATAGTATAATATAATATAGTATATTTATATATTTTTAAATATACCGACTGCACTTTAAAATCTAAAATTTAAAACAGATTCAAACTTATATATAAATGTGAATTTTTGGTGCGTTTTTGATCTCTTATTTATAATATAATTGTTTCTACTTTTGGCACAAGGCCATCAATTACCCAGTACATTACTTATTTATAATATAATGTAATTATATATTATATTTTATATATTTTTTAAATAGTTTTAAATATACCTACCACATTTCTATAAACATTATTCAAATATAGAGAAAATGTCCAAACTAAAAATTATTATAGACATTATTTTTAACTCTGAATTATCCATGCACTTATTGTTTTTATTATATATATATGTATTTAAATGTAACACGTTGAACTCTATTTTATAAAATTATAACCGTTATCATTTACCTACAGTATACTGCACCACTAATACCTAATATATATCTATTGACCTCCCTATATCTTCCTATACATAAGTTTTAGTTAACTTCTAAATTTCTTGATTATGTACACTCTGAACTAAGAATAATTAATGCATTTACACCCTGTTATATATAGGTGTATATTTAACCGTAACATAACTCAATCTATTATTTTATTTTTATTTTCGTTATTATTTACTTAAAATATACTGGCTCATTAATATATATCTATATACATAATCGTTATTTAAATATTTCTAACAATAAATACTTCAGAAGCTTTAGATACCTAATATGTTGGTATCTTCGTTAAAGAATAATTAATACATTTACACCCAGTTATATATAGGTGTATATTTAACCTTAATATGCCTCAATCTATTATTTTATTTTATTTTTATCTTCGTCGTTATTATTTACCTAAAATATACTGGCTCATTAATATATATCTATATACATAATCGTTATTTAAATATTTCTAACAATAAGTACTTCAAAAGCTTTACATACCTAATATGTTGGTATCTTTGTTAACGTTTAAATTTAGGAAAATAATCAACAGTATAAAACTTTCATTCTTGATGTGCCAGCTAAATCCTTTAAATGTTACCCTCATAAAACTCAGAAGCTTAGAAATGTTAACACACTTATAGAATTTATAAAACTAATATATAAATAACCAGCAAATAAATCCTGAAATCTTGAGTCTTCACCCTAATATTATAATTTAAATATTTTCAAAATTAACCGTTTAACTTTCGGGAAAAATCTCCTTTATCTTTCCCTCTTTATAAATCCTTTTCCAGGGGCTATCACTGGCTGTTACGATACATGAGATCTTTTCCTAGATATATTGTAGTATCATACATTTTAAAATCTCTATAACAGTTACATTAAGCAACGTTTTTCTTACTCACACATTCTCAGCTAAGTATCCAGGCAAAGCGTGGACTCTGGAAACTTATACAAAAATAATTCAGTGGATAGAAAATAGGAAAGCGTGGACTGAATTCCTAGCCATTGAGAAAATCACTGCCTCTGCGTCGGTGGCAAATTCAAAAAGAATCAATCACGTGACATCGAGGTCAATCAGTGGAAAGTGGTTTGTTAATAAAACAGCGGGCTGCCTGCTACTATAGCAGCAGTATTGGCCAATATTGCTCGACAAATAATTTGGAGATAATTATAAAGAATTAATATCTAGTAACATATATATACATACAGATGCATATCAATGCTAGCAAATATATAATATATATATATATATATAATAATAATAATAATAATAAATCTGGCTGCTATTTTTAGTGGCGTTATTATATATAGCACACTATTTAGTTATTTAATATATTTAGAAGTGTCTACGATACTAATTCATCACCCACTGATGAGCAAGAATTGGTAACTCTATTCACAATTAATTTTGCGAAACAACACCAAGTTGTCTAGGTTATTGGTAGTTACCACAATTCCGGTTTGTATTTATTTTCTTGATTTTTTCTTAAATTGAGACAAGCAACAAACCCTATTGTCTATAGTTAGTATTCTTTTCACCTTAGCGAATCTGGTCCCTTACGATTTGAACACATATATCTATATAGCTGTGTTCGTTTTTCTTTTATATTTAATTACGGCTCGGAAATGTCTCTTTTTAGAGCTATTTTATTGTAAGAGACTATTTTGAGTTCCTAATTCAATATATATCTTTGATTGATATATATATATATATATATATATATATATATATATATATATATATATATATATATATACAGAGAGAGAGAGAGAGATAGAGAGAGAGAGAGAAATATACACGGGTGTGTATGATTGTGTATAGAAGATTATATTAATAAGAGGAATTCCAACTTTGTCTGATTTACTCGTTTCATTTACAATCCTTTAAAATTTATAATGGTATTATAATGAAATAGTATGATAGAATATTAAATGTTAAGTGTTAATTGAACAAGTACTTTCATGCTTTCGCAATCTTCAGATTCATAATGTGTAGTGACAGTCAAGTTTGCAATTTTCAACAGTTGAAAATTGCAAATTTGACTGTCACCCACTTACATCTATCTCCACCACCGGATCTTGTTACCCGGTGATTTACCCATTTGCATTGTCGAGGCTTCCAAACGACTTAAATAAATTTACCTTATATATATATATATATATATATATATATATATATATATATATATATATATATATATATATATATATATATATATATATATATATATATATACATACACATATATATATATATATATATATATATATATATATATATATATATATATATATATATATATATATATATATATATATATATATATATATATATATATATATATATATATATATATATATATATATATATATATATATATATATCAAGTAATAATATTTTCGAATCATCGAGCGAGCGAGTTTGAAATTATTATAAATGTAAGCTATCGCCGTATTTTAACTAAAGAAATTAAAAAAAATATTTAGCCTGATAGTGGGGTTAAGAACCCTCGGAGAAATGGAAAAAGATGAGTATTGAAGTACATGGTCTGGATAACCAAAGATGTGGGTCCGACTCCCATGTACGTCAATACTCATCTTTTTCCATTTCTCCGAGGGTTCTTAACCCCACTATCAGGCTAAATAATTTCTTTAGTTTCTTTAGTTAAAATACGGCGATAGCTTACACATACACACACACACACACACACACACACACATATATATATATATAATAATAATAATAATAATAATATATATATATATATAATGTTTTCTTTATTAACCACAAGGGTTTACATAAAGTAGACATTAAGGACAGTACAGGACAATACAGGACGGTACAAATGGGCATTTCTGCATGTAAAAAAAAACAGAGGATGTAATAAAATAACAAAGAAAAATTCCCCAATAGGGGGGAGACTTCCGAGGGCCATTTGTGGAGAAAGCCCATTAAAAGACCACAGTGACCCTGACCACCAGGACAAGTGCCCTCTCCCAGTTTTCCACCTTTAATTTACAGACACATACTCAGAGAAGGCCCATTCACTCGGGCCATACTTGCTTCTCTCACCCATCTTTCAACAAAATGCTGGGAAGAGAGCACTTCCCTCTCTACCCTGATTTTCCTTTTCAAATGAAATTTGAAAAAGTTAATCAGGGCATCACCGAAGATGTAAGTGCTCGTTTTCAGCCCTTTCAAACGTGTCCACCATACTATCTATTTCGCCATGGCCACCAGACAGATAAAGACTGCCTGCCCTTCCCGGCTGAAGGAAGAGGGCGTGGCAATCCTCACGATGGACTCAGCTGATAGCTGGATCCGTCCTACACGTGACAGCAGGTGTTCGACATAAACCCACAAGTCAGCAATGCTCGGACACTGGACGAGTGCGTGCAGGACGGTTTCGTCGCCCTGTGCGCAACTCGGACATGCCCGGCTGACGGCACCTCCATGCCTGTAGAGTTTATCCCGAACTGGCAAAGCTCCCCGGTAGCACTGCCAGGCCAGGGATTTCTGGAAGTTGTCCATAGGCCCCGGCCCGAAAGTCCTTCCGAAGAGATTGGCTAGTTGATTTTCGTCGACGCCTAGAGTTTCTCCAAGTACGTCGTCGCTCTTCCCCTCCACTAATCCCCAATAGAACGCCAAGGTGAAGTTTCCACCGATCACATTGCCCGATTGGTCGAGGGCTGTGAGTGCCTGAAGACATTCCATTCTCCAAGCGCTCCCTCTCGGTCTTCGCTTGACCCAGGACTGCAGCTCCGTCAAGGAGACGAGCTGGGGAAAAACGTGTCTAGCAAACGGCGACCACACCTGATCACCGTCGAGGAAGAGGTGGAGATGTCGTAGCCTGAGCGCGTGTCTGCGCATCATCAGCCACGGCATGCCCAGCCCTCCACGTAGCGGGTGTTGACAGCAGATCAACCGTCTGACCATCGGAGCGCGTCCCTTCCACAAGAAGCGAAAGAGTAAACGCTCCAGCGCAGTCAGGCGGGTCTTAGGACAAGGTACGACGGTCAGGCGGTAGTAGATGACGGACGCGATGTACGCGTTAGCCACCTCCGCTCGACCTTTCAGGGATAGCTTCCTCTCCGCCCATTTCTGGGTGAGAGAAGCCACCCTGCTCCTCACCTCGTCCCAGTTTTTGTCCGTCTGGACCGAACCAGACCCCTAGCAATTTAACCGGTCCGTCCGTCCAGCGCCCGGCGACGCTGTTGGACGGCATGGACCTGCCTCTCCAGGTGCCGAGCTGCAGGCCCACTGACTTTTCCTGGTTGATCATTGCTCCTGTCACCGCTTCGTATTCTCTTAGTGTAGTGCCGATCGCCTCGATGTGTTTGGCATTCGACACCACTACGGTGACATCGTCCGCATATACTGACACGGATCTTCCGCATCCTAGTTCGCGCGGGACGCCCCCTCAACGTCTCCAGTTTGTGCAGTAATGGCTCGAGAGTCAATACGTACAAGAGGGACGAGAGGGGACATCCTTGGCGGACCGAGCGCATGATGTTGAACGGTTCCGAAAGGTGACCGTTCACTCTCACCACAGAGCAGATGTCGCTGTGCATGGCAGCGATCCAGCCTCTGAAGACGGGCCCAAAGCCAGCCGCCCTCAGGACTGCCGCTAGGTAACGATGGTCGACCCTATCGAAAGCTTTCGACTGATCTAAATTGATCAAGGACCCACCCGTGCCAGGTTCCCTAGCTACCCTCTCTACGATGTATCGCATGAGGTGGAGGTTGTCGTGGATGGATCTGTCGGGAATGGCGCATGTCTGCGCCTCTCCCACCAGACCACCAACGACAAGCGCCAACCTCTTTGCTAGCACCTTGACCAAAATCTTGAACTCTGTGTTTAGCAGTTATGGGCCTGAAATTATCTATGTTATCCCCCTTGTTCGGATCCTTTCCCAGCAGTGCCACCGCTCCTAGGCTCACAGAACTGGGAATTCTCCCGTTCTGTTGCCAGTTGCAGTAGACGTCCGCCAAGAGGCCTCCGAACAAGTCTGGCATCTGTACGTAAAGTTCATAGGGCAGACCATCCAAACCAGGCGATTTACCCCTTGTGCAGCCAGTCATTGCCTCACTTACTTCAGCGGCTGTTATCGGCTTTTCGCAACACTCCGCCTCAGTGGTCGAGAGCCGCGGCAGTCCGTCGAGGTAGACACTAAAGTCCATCCCTCGACCCGGCCCGCCACTGCCCCCGAACAGTTGAGCGAAGTGTCGCTGAAAAGCTTCACACATTTGCCCGGGATCGAGTAGCATGCGCCCGTCGTGGTCCACCAAAGACCGGATCGTGGCTTTGTTGCCACGACGCGCCTCCGCCACTCAGGCCCATTGAACGGCTTTCGTCCCCTCGTGTCTGAGAGCACGCACCCTAGCTCTGACAACGCAGCCTTCGTGCTTTGCATTGAAGAATTGGTCAAGGGCCAATTTCGCCGCAAGCACGTCGGTCGCAATGCCTTTGCTAAGCGCCTCGTCTAATTTTCTAACTAGTTCTCCCTCTGCTCTATTTTTCTCTATTGCTAAAGCTTTACTAAACCTAATGGATTCTATTCTAATCGCTCTTTTCAATGCAAACCACCCCACTTGTTGTTGACGATGGCCCCCGTCAACGCCCGCTTAACTAGTTCGCTAATCCTGTCTCTGTAGGCCTTGCGCGCTGGTAAGGACGCGTTTAGCTTCCAGTAGCTGGGTCCTCGTCTATGAAGCCTATCTAAGTCAAGCACACAGATCACGAATTTGTGGTCCGTGTAGCTGACTATCTTGAATTGTGGACAGCCTAAGCTAGACCTATCTATTTCCCTACAAAATACTCTATCTAGATATGATCTGGATGACTCTATGCGATTTTTCCAAGTCCACATTAGCACATTCGGGAAATCCAATCGGTACCTGTCAGACAGTTCAAAACGCCTGAGCAGGTTGGTGAGGCTCTTGCACCCTCCTCCCCTATCCGCTAATCCCACACAGTCCCAGCGTGCATCTAAGATCCCGTTCCAGTCGCCCACTAACACTAAAGAGCGGGACGTTCCAAGAAAGGTCTCCAGACGCCGGAAGAAATCAGGTCGCCTTACTCCTGTCGGGGCATAGACGGCCACTAGCTTGAAAGCTGGCCCGTCTCCGCTGGTCACGTCCAGCACCACCAACTTACCCTCTGGGTCCAGGAAGATGGCCCGTATGGCGAGAACCAAACCTCTCCGAAAAAGCACAGCAACTCCTCCCCCCGACCCCGGACGGCTGGGAGATGCGTACACATCGTAGCCGCCGAAGATCGGTGCGAAAGCCTGTGCTTCGGAGATTCTGGTCTCGCTGATGGCCACTACATCTATGTTTAGTGACCTGAGGTCGTTGAGCAGGTGGCCCTGCTTCCATGACGACCCCAAGCCACGCGCATTTATGCTGCCTATTCTGAATGAGGTCATGTTGAAATGGAATGGAAAAGATGGGAAAGACCACTTACCTTACTTCTCGTAGAGGAAGGATGGTGTGTCCATCCTTTTCATGGCTTGTGGCCTCCTCCGGAAGGATGTCCTTATAAATCCTCCTGGAGAGTGTTTGTCGGAAGTCTCCGATGTCTTTGGGGAATTTTTGTTTTAGTGTCATGTACGTTTTCTGTGTGATGCGAGTGATTTGTATGTGTGGAGGTGGTGTGAATTTTGGGGTTGTTGTGTAGTCTTTTTCTGTGATGCTGGTGTTGTGTTGGATGTAGTGTAATAATTGCTTGTTGTTCAAATTTAATGCTGTGTAGTGTGTATCGTTTTGGTTGTTTTGTTTTGTTTGCGTTTGTTGTGGGTTTGTTTCTGTTACGCTTTTTGGTGACTCTTGTGGTGTTGGTGAAGGTGGTGTTGGGGTTAATGATGGTGATGGTGTTAGTGTTTGTGGTGATGGGGTTGGTGATGCTGGTGTGGATGGTGGCATATCTGTCTTAACTTTCTTGTTTGTCAATTTATTTGTTTCCCTCTGTATTTTGTTTTTGGAGGGGGGGGGGAGATCATTTTTTTTCTTTTTTGGTTTCTTTTTTTCTTTTTTCCTGATACCGTTTCCCACTCCTCGTCGTCACAATCTGTCTCCAGTTGCGATAAGCCGGGGAGTGGAAAATCCTCCACAGGCGTTGGTTTTGGTTGTGGCGTGGTGGATGGTGTAGGCGCTGGTGCTAGTTCTGGGGCGTTGTGTGGTGGTGGTGTTGGTTTTGCTACTGTTGCTGGGGTTGTTGCTGTTACAGTTGCTTCTGTTGTTGCTGCTACAGTTGTTGCTGCCATTTCAGCTGCTGGTGGTGTTGATGGTTGAGTCACTGGGGTGGGTAAGAGAGGTGGCCTCAACCTTTTAACCTGAGGGCAGAAAGCCCTTAGGTGGGTTCCTTCACCACAAACGACACACCTAGGTCTTCTGCCCTCGACGATTACGGTGAGGTGGCTGCCGTCAGTGAGGTCTATTACCTCTGGCATCTCCTCAATGCTTTTATGGTCCGCTTGGATCAGGAGCTCCATCCCAGATCCTGACCAGTTCTCCTGCTTTTCTTTTGCTATTTCTATTATTTTGGTGTTGGCCTCGATGCCGGCGAGGACGGCAGCCATTAGCCAGGGAATTTCGATGGCCGGTGGAACGTGGGTCACCCTGATCTTCACAAGTCTCTGGCCTCAATAGCTTGGGATGAGTGTGAGGTCGTCACTTCTTAATGGGGCCATGGAGTGTTCTCTGGCCTCCTCTGGTGTTTCAAAGAACACGTCCACGGTTCCATATTTCTGCCCACGTCTAATGTGGGTTTTTTTTGCCCACACATGTCCCAAAGCTTTTTGGATTTGGGACTCAGATGCCCGTTCCACTCGGCGCGATTTTATGTTTATTGTCCGATAAGACACGGTGCATAGGCGACGTTGCTCCATTTTATTAGGTGGGTGGAGGTGAGGCTGACCCTGTATCCATCTTTCTTTACCATTCCTTTGGCTTCGTCTAATGCTTCCTGAGTTACCTGGATCGCTTTGCACGTTTTTGCTACTCTGGCAAAACTCAGGGTAGTTTTCTTAATTTCATTGTTGCTGTTGTTATTATCGTTATTTTTGCTATTGTTAATTTTAGTTTCAGTTGTGGTGGTGGTGGCGTCAGTGGTGTCCAGTGTGGAAGAGATCATTTTGGTTGAATTCATTTCGATATCATGAGTTAATTTATTTTTTCTTTTGTTTCTGTTGTCGCTGTGGTGGTGGTGGGGGTGGGGGTTGTCGCGGTGGTGGTGGTGGCGGCTTTAACACCTGCAGTCATTGGTAATGGCGAGAAATGAACGTCTGCCTGAGACAAATTTAAAATATTGCTACTGCTTACAATTCCAGTGTTGGCAAACGTAGCAATGTTTACAATGGTGGTGTCGGTGTGAGGTGTTGGATTGTGAGGAAGAAGTGACTCTGAGAAATCCATTATTTTTCAAAGAAAAATTTTTGTTTGATAATTATAAAAAGTTTAAATTTTGGACTCAAGGCTCCAATATTTTTGAGTGTCCTTTTCAGAAATCAATGTATGTGCACTTATATAGAGTTAACAATAAAAAAATTCCATGAATGGCAATTTTAAATAACTGAAAATAACAAACCTTTGCGGAGCTCACGATGATACGATTTACTACGTAGGTCGCCAATAATAATAATAATAATAATAATAATAATGATTTCTTTATTAACCACAAGGGTTTACATAAAGTAGACATTAAGGACAGTGCAGGACAATGCAGGACGGTACAAATGGGCATTTCTGCGTGTAAAAAACAAAAACAGAGGATGTAACAAAAATAACAATGAAAATAACAATGAAAAATTCCCCAATAGGGGGGAGACTTCGGAGGGACATTTGTGGAGAAAGCCCAGTAAAAAGCCACAATGACCCTGACCACCAAGGCAAGTGCCCTCTCCCAGTTTTCCACCTTTAATTTACAGATATATACTCAGAGTAGGCCCATTCACTCGGGCCATTCTTGCTTCTCTCACCCATCTTTCAACAAAATGCTGGGAAGAGAGCACTTCCCTCTCTACTCTGATTTTCCTTTTCAAATGAAATTTGAAAAAGTCAATCAGAGCATCACCGAAGAGGTAAGTGCTCGTCTTCAGCCCTTTCAAACGTGTCCACCATACTATCTCTTTCGCCATGGCCACCAGACAGATAAAAACTGCCTGCCCTTCCCGGCTAAAGGAGGAGGGCGGGGCAATCCTCACGATGGACTCAGATGATAGCTGGATCCGTCCTAAACGCGACAGCAGGTGTTCGACATAAACCCACAAGTCAGCAATTTTCGGACACTGGACGAGCGCGTGCAGGACGGTTTCGTCGCCCTGCGCGCATCTCGGACATGCCCGGCTGACGGCACCTCCATGCCTGTAGAGTTTATCCCGAACTGGCAAGGCTCCTCGGTAGCACTGCCAGGCCAGAGATTTCTGGAAGTTGTCCATAGGCCCTGGCCCGAAAGTTCTTCCGAAGAGATTGGCTAGTTGATTTTCGTCGACGCCTAGAGTTTCCCCAAGTACGTCGTCGCTCTTCCCCTCCACTAATCCTCTATAGAACGCCGAGGTGGAGTTTCCACCGATCACATTGCCCGATTGGTCGAGGGCTGTGAGCGCCTGAAGACATTCCAGTCTCCAGGCGCTCCCTCTCGGTCTTCGCTTGACCCAGGACTGCAGCTCCGTCAAGGAAACGAGCTGGGGAAAAACGCGTCTAGCAAACGGCGACCACACCTGATCACCGTCGAGGAAGAGGTGGAGATGTCGTAGCCTGAGCGCGTGTCTGCGCATCATCAGCCACGGCATGCCCAGCCCTCCACGTAGTGGGTGTTGACAACAGATGGACCGCCTGACCATCGGAGCACGTCCCTTCCACAAAAAGCGAAAGAGCAAACGCTCCAGCGCAGTCAGGTGAGGCTTAGGACAAGGTACGACGGTTAGGCGGTAGCAGATGACAGACGCGATGTACGCGTTAGCCACCTCCGCTCGACCTTTCAGGGATAGCTTCCTCTCCGCCCATTTCTGGGTGAGAGAAGCCACCCTGCTCGTCACCTCGTCCCAGTTTTTGTCCGTCTGGAGGTCCGGACCGAACCAGACCCCTAGCAATTTAACCGGTCCGTCCGTCCAGCACCCGACGACGCTGTTGGACGGCATGGACCTGCCTCTCCAGGTGCCGAGCTGCAGGCCCACTGACTTTTCCTGGTTGATCATTGCTCCTGTCACCGCTTCGTATTCTCTTAGTGTAGTGCCGATCGCCTCGATGTGTTTGGCGTTCGACACCACTACGGTGACATCGTCCGCATATGCTGACACGGATCTTCCGCATCCTAGTTCGCGCGGGACTCCCCTCAACGTCTCCAGTTTGTGCAGTAATGGCTCGAGAGTCAATACGTACAAGAGGGACGAGAGGGGACATCCTTGGCGGACCGAGCGCATGATGTTGAACGGTTCCGACAGGTGACCGTTCACTCTCACCACAGAGCAGATGTCGCTGTGCATGGCAGCGATCCAGCCTCTGAAGACGGGCCCAAAGCCAGCCGCCCTCAGGACTGCCGCTAGGTAACGATGGTCGACCCTATCGAAAGCTTTCGACTGATCTAAATTGATCAAGGACCCACCCGTGCCAGGTTCCCTAGCTACCCTCTCTACGATGTATCGCATGAGGTGGAGGTTGTCGTGGATGGATCTGTCGGGAATGGCGCATGTCTGCGCCTCTCCCACCAGACCACCAACGACAAGCGCCAACCTCTTTGCTAGCACCTTGGCCAAAATCTTAAACTCTGTGTTTAGCAGAGTTATGGGCCGGAAATTGTCTATGTTATCCCCCTTGTTCGGATCCTTTCTCAGCAGTGCCACCGCTCCTCGGCTCACAGAACTGGGAATTCTCCCGTTCTGTTGCCAGTTGCAGTAGACGTCCGCCAAGAGGCCTCCGAACAAGTCTGGCATCTGTACGTAAAGTTCATAGGGCAGACCATCCAAACCAGGCGATTTACCCCTTGTGCAGCCAGTCATTGCCTCCCTTACTTCAGCGGCTGTTATCGGCTTTTCGCAACACTTCGCCTCAGTGGCCGAGAGCCGCGGCAGTCCGTCGAGGTAGACACTCAAGTCCATCCCTCGACCCGGCCCCCCGCTGCCCCCGAACAGCTGAGCGAAGTGTCGCTGAAAAGCTTCACACATTTGCCCGGGATCGAGTAGCATGCGCCCGTCGTGGTCCACCAAAGACCGGATCGTGGCTTTGTTGCCACGACGCGCCTCCGCCACTCGGGCCCATTGAACGGCTTTCGTCCCCTCGTGTCTGAGAGCACGCACCCTAGCTCTGACAACGCAGCCTTCGTGCTTTGCATTGAAGAATTGGTCAAGGGCCAATTTCGCCGCAAGCACGTCGGTCGCAATGCCTTTGCTAAGCGCCTCGTCTAATTTTCTAACTAGTTCTCCCTCTGCTCTATTTTTCTCTATTGCTAAAGCCTTACTAAACCTAATCGATTCTATTCTAATCGCTCTTTTCAGAGCAAACCACCACTTGTTGTTGACGATGGCCCCCGTCAACGCCCGCTTAACTAGTTCGCTAATCCTGTCTCTGTAGGCCTTGCGCGCTGGTAAGGACGCGTTTAGCTTCCAGTAGCCGGGTCCTCGTCTATGAAGCCTATCTAAGTCAAGCACACAGGTCACGAATTTGTGGTCCGTGTAGCTGACTATCTTGAACTGTGGACAGCCTATGCTAGACCTATCTATTTCCCTACAAAATACTCTATCTAGATATGATCTGGATGACCCTATGCGGTTTTTCCAAGTCCACATTGGCACATTCGGGAAATCCAATCGGTACCTGTCAGACAGTTCAAAACGCCTGAGCAGGTTGGTGAGGCTCTTGCACCCTCCTCCCCTATCCGCTAATCCCACACAGTCCCAGCGTGCATCTAAGATCCCGTTCCAGTCGCCCACTAACACTAAAGAGCGGGACGTTCCAAGAAAGGTCTCCAGACGCCGGAAGAAATCAGGCCGCCCTGCTCCTGTCGGGGCATAGACGGCCACTAGCCTGAAAGCTTGCCCGTCTCCGCTGGTCACGTCCAGCACCACCAGCTTACCCTCTGGGTCCAGGAAGATGGCCCGTATGGCGAGATCCAAACCTCTCCGAAAAAGCACAGCAACTCCTCCACCCGATCCAGGACGGCTGGGAGATGCGTACACATCGTAGCCGCCGAAGATCGGTGCGAAGGCCCGTGCTTCGGAGATTCTGGTCTCGCTGATGGCCACTACATCTATGTTTAGTGACCTGAGGTCGTTGAGCAGGTGACCCTGCTTCCATGACGACCCCAAGCCACGCGCATTTATGCTGCCTATTCTGAGTGAGGTCATGTTTAAAATAGAGTGGAAAAGATGGGAAAGACCACTTACCGTACTTTTGGTAGAGGAGGGATGGTTTTTACATCCCTTTTCACTTGATCGTCTGGTGAAGGGACCGTTGAATCGTCCCTTCGGCTGGTCGTCGGCTCTTCTAAGAGAATGTCTGAATATACTCTTCGATTGATGGTTCCTCCTAGGTCCCTGAAATCATCAACTGCGTTGGGGAATTTCGTTTTAATGTTTGTGTATTGTTTCTGTGCTATTTTTAGCAGTCTTATGTTAGTTGGCGTTTTGATTGGTGCTGGTATTATGTAGTCCTGTTGTGAAATGTCTGTGTGTTCAATTATGTAAGTCATTAGTTTCTTGTTGTGTGTGTTTATTGCCGTGCATTTGTTTTTCTGGGGGTGGGGTATGGTTCTGCTATTTTCTTGTCGTTGTTGCTGGGTGTGTGTGTTTTGTTGTTGTGTTTGCGATGTTGGTGCTTGTGGTGGTGGTGTTGAAGGTGTTGTTGGCGGTGGGGTTGTCGCCGGTGGTGATGGTGGTGCTGGTGTGGGTGGTGATGGTGTTGGTGGTGTTGCTGCTGTGGGTCTCTTTGCAGTAGACTTTACCCTTTTCTCATTTCTTTCCTCCCTTTTCAAAGGCGACGATGCGCTGCTTCTGCGTTTGTGCCTTCTTGCGACCTTTTGCCATCCCTCTCCCACCTCACACTCCATGTCTGATTCTGTGAGGTCGGGGAGGGGTACCAGCTCCACTCTTTCACTTGTTGTTGTTGGTGATGTTTGCACTGGAGTCTCTGTTGCAGCTGCATTTGGTATTGCTGTTGTTGTTGTTAATATTTCCACTGCTGCTGCTGTTTTTGATTTCCGTGGAGTGGGTATGGGTGCCACGGACCTATCGTTCCTGGTTGCCGCTTGTCCTGTTGCTGGTAGCCGTGGAGCCGGATTCGGAAGGAGGGGGGCTTTCTCCTTTCTCAGGGTCTTCTCGTTGCAGAAGGCCCCGAGGTGAGTCTTCGATCCACAGCGAAAGCATTTCGGGCGTTTGCCCTCAACACTTATGGGCAGTTGAGTGCCGTTATCGAAGTCTATCACATCCGGGATAGCTTCGATGCACTCCTGGTTGGTTTGGATTAGCATCTCAATGGAGGAGCCGACCCAATCTTCTCTTACTTTTTTCTGTACTTGCAGTACAGTTGTTTTGTCCTCGATTCCGACGAGGACAGACGCGGCCAGCCAAGAAGGGGTCATTCCGGGGGGAACGTGGGTCAGTTTGACCCTCACAATTTTTTGCCCGCAGTAGGAGGGCACCAACACCATTTCCTCGCTACTTAGGGTCACTACTGATTGGGCCTTTGCCTCCTGGGGTGTGGCAAAAAGTACGTCTACGGTGGCATATTTTTTGCCTCGGGTGATGTGCGTTTTCCGCTGCCACACAGACCCCAAGGCTTTTTGTATTTGGGCCTCTGTGGCTCTTTCCACCCTACGGGATTTTGTACTTACTGTACGGTACGTGACCGTACAGTGCTCTTGGGTTTCGAAAAATTTTTCCGCTGCCTTGCAGATTGCTCGGTGTCCGTTCTTTGTCACCATCTTCTTCGCTTCCTCTAATTCCTCATTTGTTATGAGGATTGTTTCCAAGTTTTTCGCAATACCTGCAAATGAGATTGGTTTTTCTCTGCTGTTGTTGTTGTCGTCAGAGCTGCTGGTACTTTTGTTGTTGCTGCAGGTACTACGACTACTGCCTCCGCCGCTGTTGCTGTGGTTGTTGTTGGTGTTGCTGCTGCTAATGCTGTTGTTGTTTATGCTGCTGGTGATGCTGTTGCGGCTGCTACTGTTGTTTTCATTGTCACTGTTGCTGTTGTTATTACGGCTGCTACTGCTATTATTCCTGACGTCAGACGAATGAACTGGGTTTTCGTATTTCCCGCACACCTGTTTCGTCGCTGTCGTCGTCGTCGTGGAGAAACCTTGCACGCTTTGCACGAGACTTTTCTTTTCTTTCGTCACTTGCGAAAGAGAAGGGAGGGAGAGAGACACATTTAAAGAAGGGAGGGAGAGAGACAATCTTCTCTCTGCTGTAGTGATAATTGAGGAAGAAGAAGACGGAATGAGTGGGAGTGACGTATGAAATTTCTTTTTCGTAGCCATGTTGTTTTTTGTTTAAAATGAAATTTTGTGTACAAAACCCCAATAACTGGTTATTTAACCCCGAAGGGCCAAAGAACGGACAGAAAGACCCCTCTCACGAGGAGGAGGGTGTCTTTATCAACAATTTGGTTCAAGTTTTAAACAATTTACAATTGTTTTAACGGTTAAAAATTACTATACCTTACAGAGCCGAGACTCCGTCAACCATGGCATTCAATAATAATAATAATAATAATGTTTTCTTTATTAACCACAAGGGTTCACATAAAGTAGACATTAAGGACAGTACAGGACAATACAGGACGGTACAAATGGGCATTTCTGCGTGTAAAAAAAACAGAGGTTGAAATAAAATAACAAAGAAAAATTCCCCAATAGGGGGGAGACTTCCAAGGGACATTTGTGGAGAAAGCCCATTAAAAGACCACAGTGGCCCTGACCACCAGGGCAAGTGCCCTCTCCCAGTTTCCACCTTTAATTTACAGACACATACTCAGAGAAGGCCCATTCATTCGGGCCATACTTGCTTCTCTCACCCATCTTTCAACAAAATGCTGGGAAGAGAGCACTTCCCTCTCTACCCTGATTTTCCTTTTCAAATGAAATTTGAAAAAGTTAATCAGGGCATCACCGAAGATGTAAGTGCTCGTCTTCAGCCCTTTCAAACGTGTCCACCATACTATCTCTTTCGCCATGGCCACCAGACAGATAAAAACTGCCTGCCCTTCCAGGCTAAAGGAAGGAGGCGGGGCAATCCTCACGATGGACTCAGATGATAGCTGGATCCGTCCTACACGTGACAGCAGGTGTTCGACATAAACCCACAAGTCAGCAATGCTCGGACACTGGACGAGTGCGTGCAGGACGGTTTCGTCGCCCTGCGCGCATCTCGGACATGCCCGGCTGACGGCACCTCCATGCCTGTAGAGTTTATCCCGAACTGGCAAAGCTCCTCGGTAGCACTGCCAGGCCAGGGATTTCTGGAAGTTGTCCATAGGCCCCGGCCCGAAAGTCCTTCCGAAGAGATTGGCTAGTTGATTTTCGTCGACGCCAAGAGTTTCTCCAAGTACGTCGTCGCTCTTCCCCTCCACTAATCCCCTATAGAACGCCAAGGTGGAGTTTCCACCGATCACATTGCCCGATTGGTCGAGGGCTGTGAGCGCCTGAAGACATTCCAGTCTCCAAGCGCTCCCTCTCGGTCTTCGCTTGACCCAGGACTGCAGCTCCGTCAAGGAGACGAGCTGGGGAAAAACGTGTCTTGCAAACGGCGACCACACCTGATCACCGTCGAGGAAGAGGTGGAGATGTCGTAGCCTGAGCGCGTGTCTGCGCATCATCAGCCACGGCATGCCCAGCCCTCCACGTAGTGGGTGTTGACAGCAGATGGACCGCCTGACCATCGGAGCGCGTCCCTTCCACAAGAAGCGAAAGAGCAAACGCTCCAGCGCAGTCAGGCGGGGCTTAGGACAAAGTACGATGGTCAGGCGGTAGTAGATGACGGATGCAATGTACGCATTCGCCAACTCCGCTCGACCTTTCAGGGATAGCTTCCTCTCGGCCCATTTCTGGGTGAGAGAAGCCACCCTGCTCGTCACCTCGTCCCAGTTTTTGTCCGTCTGGAGGTCTGGACCGAACCAGACCCCTAGCAATTTAACCGGTCCGTCCGTCCAGCGCCCGACGACGCTGTTGGACGGCATGGACCTGCCTCTCCAGGTGCCGAGCTGCAGGCCCACTGACTTTTCCTGGTTGATCATTGCTCCTGTCACCGCTTCGTATTCTCTTAGTGTAGTGCCGATCGCCTCGATGTGTTTGGCGTTCGACACCACTACGGTGACATCGTCCGCATATGCTGACACGGATCTTCCGCATCCTAGTTCGCGCGGGACCCCCCTCAACGTCTCCAGTTTGTGCAGTAATGGCTCGAGAGTCAATACGTACAATAGGGACGAGAGGGGACATCCTTGGCGAACCGAGCGCATGATGTTGAACGGTTCCGAAAGGTGACCGTTCACTCTCACTACAGAGCAGATGTCGTTGTGCATGGCAGCGATCCAGCCTCTGAAGAAGGGCCCAAAGCCAGCCGCCCTCAGGACTGCCGCTAGGTAACGATGGTCGACCCTATCCAAGGCTTTCGACTGATCTAAATTGATCAAAGACCCACCCGTGCCAGGTTCCCTAGCTACCCTCTCTACGATGTATCGCATGAGGTGGAGGTTGTCGTGGATGGATCTGTCGGGAATGGCGCATGTCTGTGCCTCTCCCACCAGACCACCAACGACAAGCGCCAACCTCTTTTCTAGCACCTTGGCCAAAATCTTGAACTCTGTGTTTAGCAGAGTTATGGGCCTAAAATTATCTATGTTATCCCCCTTGTTCGGATCCTTTCTCAGCAGCGCCACCGCTCCTCGGCTCACAGAGCTGGGAATTCTCCCGTTCTGTTGCCAGTTGCAGTAGACGTCCGCCAAGAGGCCTCCGAACAAGTTTGGCATTTGTACGTAAAGTTCATAGGGCAGACCATCCAAACCAGGCGATTTACCCCTTGTGCAGCCAGTCATTGCCTCACTTACTTCAGCGGCTGTTATCGGCTTTTCGCAACACTCCGCCTCAGTGGTCGAGAGCCGCGGCAGTCCGTCGAGGTAGACACTAAAGTCCATCCCTCGACCCGGCCCGCCACTTCCCCCGAACAGTTGAGCGAAGTGTCGCTGAAAAGCTTCACACATTTGCCCGGGATCGAGTAGCATGCGCCCGTCGTGGTCCACCAAAGACCGGATCGTGGCTTTGTTGCCACGACGCGCCTCTGCCACTCGGGCCCATTGAACGGCTTTCGTCCCCTCGTGTCTGAGAGCACGCACCCTAGCTCTGACAACGCAGCCTTCGTGCTTTGCATTGAAGAATTGGTCAAGGGCCAATTTCGCCGCAAGTACGTCGGTCGCGATGCCTTTGCTAAGCGCCTCATCTAATTTTCTAACTAATTCTCCCTCTGCTCTATTTTTCTCTATTGCTAAAGTATTACTAAACCTAATGGACTCTATTCTAATTGCTCTTTTCAGAGCAAACCACCACTTGTTGTTGACGATGGCCCCCGTCAACGCCCGCTTAACTAGTTCGCTAATCCGGTCTCTGTAGGCCTTGCGCGCTGGTAAGGACGCGTTTAGCTTCCAGTAGCCGGGTCCTCGTCTATGAAGCATATCTAAGTCAAGCACACAGATCACGAATTTGTGGTCCGTGTAGCTGACTATCTTGAATTGTGGACAGCCTATGCTAGACCTATCTATTTCCCTACAAAATACTCTATCTAGATATGATCTGGATGACCCTATGCGATTTGTCCAAGTCCACATTGGTACATTCGGGAAATCCATTCGGTACCTGTCAGACAGTTCAAAACGTCTGAGCAGGTTGGTGAGACTCTTGCACCCTCCTTCCCTATCCACTAATCCCACACAATCCCAGCGTGCATCTAAGATCCCGTTCCAGTTGCCCACTAACACTAAAGAGCGGGACGTTCCAAGAAAGGTCTCCAGACGCCGGAAGAAATCAGGCCGCCCTGCTCCTGTCGGGGCATAGACGGCCACTAACCTGAAAGCTTGCCCGTCTCCGCTGGTCACGTCCAGCACCACCAACTTACCTTCTGGGTCCAGGAATATGGCCCGTATGGCAAGATCCAAACCTCTCCGAAAAAGCACAGCAACTCCTCCCCCCGATCCCGGACGGCTGGGAGATGCGTACACATCGTAGCCGCCGAAGATCGGTGCGAAAGCCTGTGCTTCGGAGATTCTGGTCTCGCTGATGGCCACTACATCTATGTTTAGTGACCTGAGGTCGTTGAGCAGGTGGCCCTGCTTCCATGACGACCCCAAGCCACGCGCATTTATGCTGCCTATTCTGAGTGAGGTAATGTTGAAAAGGAATGGAAAAGATGGGAAAGACCACTTACCTTACTTCTCGTAGGGGAAGGACGGCTTTTTCATCCTTTTCACTGCTTGTGGCCTCCTCAGGAAGGATGTCCTTATAAATCCTCCTGGAGAGTGCTTGTCGGAAGTCTCCGATGTCTTTGGGGAATTTTTGTTTTAGTGTCATGTACGTTTTCTGTGTGATGCGAGTGATTTGTATGTGTGGAGGTGGTGTGAATTTTGGGGTTGTTGTGTAGTCTTTTTCTGTGATGCTGGTGTTGTGTTGGATGTAGTGTAATAATTGCTTGTTGTTCAAATTTAATGCTGTGTAGTGTGTATCGTTTTGGTTGTTTTGTTTTGCTTGCGTTTGTTGTGGGTTTGTTTCTGTTTCGCATTTTGGTGACTTTTGTGGTGTAGGTGATAGTGGTGTTGGAGTTAATGATGGTGATGGTGTTGGTGTTTGTGTTGATGGGGTTGGTGATGCTGGTGTGGATGGTGGCATATCTGTCCTAACTTTTTTGTTTCTTAGTTTATTTGTTTCCCTCTGTATTTTGTTTTTGGATGGGGAAGGAAGAGAATTTTTTCTTTTTTGGTTTCTTTTTTTTTTTCCGGATATCGTTTCCCACTCCTTGTCGTCACAATCTGTCTCCAGTTGTGATAGGCCGGGGAGTGGAAAATCCTCCACAGACGTTAGTTTTGGTTGTGGTGTGGTGGATGGTGTAGGCGCTGGTGCTAGTTCTGTAGCGTTGGGTGGTGGTGGTGTTGGTTTTGCTGGTGGTGGTAGTGGTGTTGGTTTTGCTACTGTTGCTGGGGTTGTTGCTGTTATAGTTGCTTCTGTTGTTGCTGCTACAGTTGTTGCTGCCATCTCTGCTACTGGTGGTGTTGATGGTTGTGTCACTGGGGTGGGTAGGAGAGGTGGCCTCAACCTTTTAGCCTGAGGGCAGAAAGCCCTTAGGTGGGTTCCTTCACCACAAACGACACACCTAGGTCTTCTGCCCTCGACAATTACCGTGAGGTGGCTGCCGTCAGTGAGGTCTATTACCTCTGGGATCTCCTCAATGCTTTTTTGGTCCGCTTGGATCAGGAGCTCCATCCCAGATCCGGACCAGTTTTCCTGCTTTTCTTTTGCTACTGCTATTATTTTCGTGTTGGCTTCGATGCCGGCGAGGACAGCCGCTATTAGCCAGGGAATTTCGATGGCCGGTGGAACGTGGGTCACCCTGATCTTTACGAGTCTCTGGCCACAATAGCTTGGGACGAGTGTGAGGTCGTCACTTTTTAATGGGGCCATGGAGTGTTCTCTAGCCTCCTCTGGTGTTTCAAAGAACACATCCACGGTTCCATACTTTTGCCCACGTCTGATGTGGGTTTTTCTTGCCCACACATGTCCCAAAGCTTTTTGGATTTGGGACTCGGATGCCCGTTCCACTCGGCGCGATTTTACATTTATTGTTCTATACGACACGGTGCACAGGCGCCGATGCTCCATTTTATTAGGTGGGGGGGGTGAGGCTGACCCTGTACCCATCTTTCTTTACCATTTGTTTGGCATTTTCTAAATCTTCTTGAGTTACCGTGAACGCTTCGAATTGTTTTGCTACGATGGCGAAACTGAGGGTCGGTTTTATAATGTCATTGTTGTTGTTGTTGCTATCGTTAATATTAATTTTATTTTCAGTTGTGGTGGTGGTGACGTCAGTCGTCTTTGGTGGGGAAGAGTCCATTTTGCTTGATTTCATTTCGACGTCACGAGTTAATTTATTTTTTTCTTCTTTTGTTTCTGTTGTCGCGGTGGTGGTGGTGGTGGTGGTGTGGTTGTCGCGGTGGTGGTGGCGGCGGAGGGTTTAACACCTGCAGTCATTGGTAATGGCGGGAAATGAATGTCTGCCTGAGACAAATTTAAAATATTGCTACTGCTTATATTTTTTTTTGTGTTGGCAAACGTAGTAACATTTACAATGGTGGTGTCGGTGTGAGGTGTTATTTTGTGAGGAAGGCTTTCAGCTGCTTCGTGCAGAGGGGAATTAGCCATTTTTTTTCAAATAAATTTTTGGATAATAATAAAAGTTAAAATTTTGGGCACAAGGCCCCAATCTTTTTGGGTGTCCTTTTCGGAAAACAATGTATGTGTGCTTATAAACAGTTTACAATAAAATTTTCCATAAATGGCAATTTTTAAACAAACGGAAATAACAAACCTTTGCGGAGCTCACGATAATACGATTTCCTACGTAGGTCGCCAATAATAATAATAATAATAATAATAATAATAATAATAATAATAATAATAATAATAATAATAATAATAATAATAAAAAAAATTTAAAAAAAAACCCAAAAAACGTAAAGAAAATAAGAATGAAGAGAGAAGGAGGCGGACGGACAGAGAAGAGGGGGGAAAAAACTAAAACTTAAAAAACAAAAACTAAGTCAGACATTCGAACACTACATTACAATGAAACTTATGCTTATTCATTTTTGGTGCCCTTTCTGCCTGTGTGTTTGTTTGTTTATGTGTGTTCGTATACAGCGTGGTGATAATGCCACACAAGGGCCAAGTGGAATGGCGGATCCACAGATGGATATGTAACCATACATTCGCCAATCCTCGATAAGAGTGTTTAAATATCGAACATAAACAGTTCGAATAACGGTGAAATGAAGACTAGAACGTCATGTGATAGACTCTCACCCAACAGGTGCCCCCTGGCTCAGCAGCAGGAACCTGGCTGTCAACCAAATACTGCTGATGTTGGAGGAAGGAGAAGAAGGAAAGGGGCCAGAACCAACTGGACGAAAGAATTGAATAGAACTGTTATGCAATGTTACCTGAAAAGTAACCCCAAGGAGAGGGGCTACAGGAGACGGATGCATAACATCTGGAACGAGATTGGTTTATTTAAATTAGATGAACAAAAATTGGCCGGGCAGGCTCGGGTAATAAGAACTAATGGATGGATAAGCGAGCTGGAACTGGAGGATCTGAGCTGGAACTGGAGGAACTGTCTGAACAGCAGAAATGCCATAAGCGCAGTAAATTCCCGAGCTGTGTCTATTATTAAGTACAGTGCGGGAATTCTGAGATGGAATGTTGCTGAACAAAAAGAAATGGATAGGAAGACTAGGAAGCTATTGACTATCTACAACATGTTCCACAAGAGGAGTGATGTCGATAGACTCTACCTAAGGAGATCTAAGGGTGGAAGAGGTCTTATCAGCATAGAGGACTGTGTTCAGATGGAGAAAAACAACCTATACAAATACGTGACCTATAGTAAGGAGCCAATGCTCAGAACTGTACTGAAGGAGGGGACAGTAGGCCAGGGGATGTCCAAGGAGGAAATAACATCAAGGAGGAAGAGCAGCCTCAAGGGAAAATCCCTTCATAGTACCTTCTTTGAGAAAACAGAATTTAGAGATCCACAGACATGGAACTGGTTGAGAAGAGGAGACCTTAAAAAAGCTACAGAAGGAATGCTAATGGCTGCGCAGGAGCAGGCCCTCAAAACGAAGTGGTTGAAGCACCATATCTACAAGGAGGAGGCTAGCCAACTGTGCAGGATCTGTGGAGAGAGAGAGGAGACTGTGGCTCACGTTGTGTCCGAGTGTAAACACCTAGCCCAGACCCACTATAAGGGCTGGAGACACGATGTGATGGGCAGGGTGATCCACTGGCACCTGTGCAAAGTAAACAATTTACCACATTCTGAGAAATGGTATGAGCATAGGCCAGAGGCGGTGATGGAGAACAATCAGGTGAAGGTGCTGTGGGATTTTAGGATACAGACGGACAAAAATCTGGAACACAATAGACCTGACCTGGTGGTTGTGGACAAAGAAAAAAGATCGTGTCTGATTGTGGATGTGGCCTGCCCGTTCGACACGAGAGTGCAAGAGAAGGAGAGGGAGAAAATTAACCGATACCAGGACCTAAAGTGGGAGGTGAAAAGGATTTGGAACTGCCATGAAGTCAAAGTGATCCCGATTGTCATAGGCGCACTGGGGACTATCTCCAAAAGTTTCCAGGGATGGTTAAAGAAAATCGGCCCCTTCACGCTTTTTGGAACGCTTCAAAAGGCATGCTTGCTTGGAACAGCAAGAACCCTCCGATACGTCCTGAATATCTGAGGCTGCAGGTAGTGGCTTGATATTCAATCCAACGGACTTTCCAGTTAACCAACATCAATGACTGAGATTCAAGGAATAACAACAATAATAATAATAATAATAATAATAATAATGACATTCAAATGGAGTTTGGACAAGATAAATGCGCCAAAGCAACGTTCACCAGAGGAAAGCTGCTGAAGAGTTCAGACATTAATCTTGATCGGGGGAACGTGATAAGAGAACTTGATCAAGAAAAAACTTACAAATATCTAGGTGTTTGTGAAGGAGACGGAATCAAGCACTCGACAATGAGGGAAAGGATAAGGAAGGAATGTTACCGCAGAGTAAGAGCAATCTTAAGAACGGAATTGAATGTAAGGAATAGGATCGATGCCATAAACACGCTTGCCATACCAGTAGTAACCTACAGTTACAATGTCATCAACTGGTCAAGCACAGAGATCCGTAGGTTCGATACAAAAATTCGAAAATTCTTAACCATGCACAGAATGCATCACCCTAAGGCAGATATAGATAGAATATATCTCCCTAGGAAAGAAGGAGGACGTGGGTTAATCCAGTTAGACATTGCGTTGAAAACTGCAACAATTGGATTATCTACATATCTAAGGGAATCACATGATTGGATGATCAAACTCGTTTTGAAACACGAAAGCATCAAATGATCATATTCCATTACAAAAGATGCACAAAGATACAGTAATGGACTACAAATTTCAGAAGTCCCATTTACTGCTGAAATGGAAAACACAGAAAAAGCAAAGCAGGTAAAAGTGACTGCAAAGAAAGAACTGCTACAGAAACTGGCTAAGAAATGGCAAGAAAAGCCTCTGTATGGAAAATACCCAGAGCGAGCTAACAATCCTGATGTTGACAAAACTTTAACCCATCAGTGGTTGGCATCCTCTGGACTGAAATCGGAGACTGAAGGACTGATTATATCGGCACAAGATCAGTGTCTGCCAACAAAAAATTACCAAGCCAACATAATAAAAAATGGGTGCAGCCCATTATGCCGTGTATGCAAAAAACAACCAGAGACCATTGACCATATAATTTCAATGTGCAGTCCTATAGCTCCAGCCGAATACCTAAACAGGCATGACAGAGCTGCACAATACATACATTGGATAACGTGTAAGCATTTTGACCTGCCACATCAAAAGAATTGGTGGGAGCATCAACCACCTCCCATACTTGAAAAAGATCACATCTCAATCTTGTGGAACTTTAGCATCCAAACAGACCGAAAAATAGATGCAAACAGACCTGATATAATATTGAAAGACTTTCAAAAGAGGATATCCCTGCTAATTGATATGTCTGTTCCAATAGACGAGAATGTATCTATAAAAACATTTGAAAAATTGAGCAAGTATAAGGACCTGGAGATAGAAATTGGAAAAATGTGGAAATTGAGAACTAAAACAATACCAGTGGTTGTAGGCGCTCTGGGAATGATACCTAAGGGGTCTAATGATTATATATCGCAAATCCCAGGAAACCCGCGTATAGGAGAAATACAAAAGATAGTACTAATGGGAACTGCCCATATACTAAGGAAGATTCTGTCAATATAAGTACATCACAAGTCTAAACACTAAAGATGCATGTGTGAATATGTTTTGTTCTTTCTTGAACATGGCGGACCTTGTTGTCTCTTGAGGTCACTGGTTGTGACTTGGTGATAACTCGTATGAACATAAAGCAAGATAAATGCAACTGTAATAATAATAATAATAATAATAATAATAATAATAAAATCAAGTTTTAAATCAAGTTTTAGTTTTAACAAAATGTTTAATTCCAATATTATGGAATTTATGTCATCACATATACGCGACTAATGATAATTTCACTAAAGATAATTTCACCACCAGTGCCACCACCACTGCCACGATGAAAACTCTGGTCAAGTCGACTCATATTTCTACTCCATCTTCAACACCATCGCTACAGTAATACGACCACATCGCCACCGCCGCTGCCTCATTATCGCTACCGCCGCTATTCTCTCCCACTACCTCCTGCTGGTTGCTGCTGGCACAGCACCGCCATCGCCGCTGCCGCTGCCTCATTGTCACTACCGCCGCTATTCTCTCCGCTAGCCCCTGCTACATTGTAGAATTCTCACTAAAAGAGGAAGGCATCAAAATATATAAATAGACTGAATTGATGACCCGGTCGAAATAAAATAAAAAAAATAAATAAAAATCAAAGCAGCACAGCAACAACGAAAAACGTAAAGGAAATAAAAATGAAGAGAAAAACAAACGGACGGACAGAGAAGGGAAGGGAAAAACTAAGTCAGACATTCAAACACTACATTACAATGAAACTTATGCTTATTCATTTTTGGGGTTTTTCTGCCTGTTTGTTTGTTTGTTTATTTGGGTTCGTCTACAGCGTGATAATGCCACACAAAAGTCACGTGGAGTGACGAAACCACCGGAGACAAGTAAAGAGTGTTTAAATGTCGAACCTAAATAGTTCGAATAACGGTGAAATGGAGACTAGAATGTCATGTGACAGACTCTCATCCAACAGGTGCTCCCTGGCTCAGCAACAGGGACCTGGCTGTCAACCAAATACTGCTGGTGTCGGAGGAAGAAGAAGAGGGAAAGGGACCAGAACCAACTGGACGAAAGAATTGAATAGAACTGTTATGCAATGTTACCTGAAGAGTAACCCCAAGGAGAATGGCTATAGGAAAAGGATCCATAACATCTGGAACGAGATTGGTCCATTTAAATTAGATGAACAAAAACTGGCCGGGCAGGCTCGGGTAATAAGAACTAATGGGTGGATAAGCGAGCTGGAACTGGAGGAACTGAGCAGAGAGATTAGCTTGGAGATGGAGGGTGGAGTATGCCAGGCAAACGAGCCAGTGGGAAATGAAGGTGAAGAGGTCGAGAGAACGGAGGAACCACCCGAAACAGACAATGATCTGAATGCTGAGATAAATAATACCTGGAACAGAGATACGGCCACTGAGGAGATGAATGCTGACGGGCTAGGACAAGACTTGGTAGATATCCTAAACTTAGTGGTAGATGAATTGAACAATGATAGTGGGAGACCTATGAACCTAAGATTTGTAGACAGGAAAAAGTTAAAAGAAACAACAGCTAAGGTAAACAAAGTCATCCCATACCTTGAGGTGAGGAGCCTTCACTAGTGCAAAAATATCCTCAAAGCAACAGCAAATACGGTGAGGAAACTACTTGGCATAAAAGCGAGAGGAAACAACAGACAAGAAAGAGCAGAGCCTTGGTGGAAGAAACGACTGAGTGGTCAAATCAGGGAAATGAGAAATGACATTGGAAAGCTTGAGTCCCTACTGAATGGGACACTAAAAAACATAGACACTAAAAATAGACTGGAAATAAAGTACAAAACTAGGAGGAAAAAGCTAAATATTATCATAGAAGAACTGAAGCAACGCATTGTAGCAAAGAGTGCAAAAATCAGGCGATACGAGAACAGAGTCAGCCAGTATAAACAGAACCGCATGTTCGACAACAACCAGAAGATGCTGTTTGGACCCTGAGGCGGAACAAACTAAAACATTCTGGAGAGGAATATGGGAGCAGGATGTTAAACATAATGACAAGGCAGTGTGGATTGAGACAGTACAGAAGAAGATCAGTGAACAGGCACACCAACAAACTGATTTGAGTATCACAGTTGAAACTCTTAAGGGGCAGGCCAAAAAACTAACCAAATGGAAATCACCAGGCTCAGATGGTGTGCAGGGGTATTGGATTAAAAATATAACATCCCTCTATCCGAAACTGACAACCATGTTCAATGACTGCTTGATGTCAGGTGAGGTACCAGAGTGGTTGACAAAAGGTACCACAGTTCTGGTAATGAAAGACCGAATCAAGGGTAATGATGTTACCAACTATAGACCTATCACATGTCTGTCCGTAATGTGGAAACTGTTAACAAGCATTATGTCTGAGGAAATCTACCATCACCTCCACACAAACAACTTGTTACCGGACGAACAGAAAGGATGCCGAAAGAAGTCACGTGGTACAAAGGACCAGTTACTTATAGATAAGATGGTAATGAGGAATTGCAAGAGGAGACACACTGGTCTTGCCATGGGATGGATAGACTACAAAAAGGCATTTGACATGGTGCCTCATTCTTGGATCACCAAAAGCCTGGAGATCTTCAAGGTGGCAGATAACATCAGACAGTTGTTGGGAAAAAGTATGAAGTCCTGGGAAACAGAGTTAACATCAACTGGAGTATCCTTGGGAAGCGTGAAGATCAAGAGAGGTATCTTCCAGGGAGATAGTCTGTCCCCTCTGTTGTTTGTCCTTGCCCTGATGCCTCTGACCAGTGTACTGCGAAAGGTGAGAGCAGGATACAGGTTGGGAAAGGGAGGGCTTACCATCAATCACCTCCTCTTCATGGACGATCTTATGCTCTTCGGGAAGAGTGAGAAGGAGTTGGATGTGCTTGTTGACACTGTCCGTATTTTCAGCAATGATATATGTATGCAATTTGGTATTAGTAAGTGTGGAGTCATTGTGATGAGGAGGGGTAAGTTGAGCAGAAGTAACGGAATCCAGATACCAACAGGTGAGATGATAAAAGAAATTGACTCTGAGGAAGGATACAAGTATTTGGGCGTTCTGGAGGCTGATGACATCAAGAACAAAAAAATGAAGGAATTGATAAGAACTGAATACCTTCGGAGAGTAAGGAGCGTATTAAAGTCACATCTTAACAGTAGGAATCCCATAAGTGCAGTAAATTCCCGAGCTGTGTCTATTATTAGGTACAGTGCGGGAATTCTGAGATGGAATGTTGCTGAACAAAAAGAAATGGATAGGAAGACTAGGAAGCTATTGACTATCTACAATATGTTACACAAGAGGAGTGATGTCGATAGACTCTACTTAAGGAGATCTGAGGGTGGAAGAGGTCTTATCAGCATAGAGGACTGTGTTCAGATGGAGAAAAACAACCTACACAAATACGTGACTGATAGTAAGGAGCCAATGCTCAGAACTGTGCTGAAGGAGGAGACAATAGGCCAGGGGATGTCCAAGGAGGAAATAACATCAAGGAGAAAGAGCAGCCTTCAGGAAAAATCCCTTCATAGTACATTCTTTGAGAAAACTGAATTTAGAGATCCACAGACATGGAACTGGTTGAAAAGAGGAGACCTTAAAAAGGCTACAGAAGGAATGTTAATGTCTGCGCAGGAGCAGGCCCTCAAAACGAAGTGGTTGAAACACCACATTTACAAGGAGGAGGCTAGCCCACTGTGCAGGATCTGTGGAGAGAGAGAGGAGACTGTGGCTCACATTGTATCCGAGTGTAAACACCTAGCCCAGACTCACTATAAGGGCTGGAGACATGATGTGATGGGCAGGGTGATCCACTGGTACCTATGCAAAGTAGACAATTTACCACATTCTGAGAAATGGTATGAGCATAAGCCAGAGGCGGTGATAGAAAACGATCAGGTGAAGGTGCTGTGGGATTTTAGGATACAGACGGACAAGAAACTGGAACACAATAGACCTGACCTGGTGGTTTTGGACACATAAAAAAGATGGTGTCTGATTGTGGATGTGGCCTGCCCGTTCGACACGAGAGTGCAAGAGAAGGAGAGGGAGAAAATTAACCGCAACCAGGACTTAAAGTGGGAGGTAAAAAGGATTTGGAACTGCCATGAAGTCAAAGTGATCCCGATTGTCATAGGCGCATTAGGGACTATCTCAAAAAGTGTCCAGGGATGGTTAAAGAAAATTGTCCCCTTCACGCTTTTTGGAACGCTTCAAAAGGCATGCTTGCTGGGAACAGCAAGAACCCTCCGATACGTCCTGAATATCTGAGGCTGCAGGTAGTGGCTTGATATTCATCTCAACAAACTTTCCAGTTAACTAACATCAATGACTGTGACTCAAAGAGTAATAACAATAATAATAATAATAATAATAATAATAATAATAATAATAATAATAATAATAATAATAATAATTATATATATATATATATATTGTTGTCTGAAAACAGCTTGCAAGAAAAGCAGTGAAGAGCTTCCTTGGAAGAGGAGTACGCTATCCATGATCTCAACATTCTTTCTCCATTTTGCAGAGTTTGAAAAAATGACTCGCATGTTAGTTTTCTAGGTTGTCCTTTGGTTGACACACCTTGACGAATTACTTCACTAAAATCAGAATCTAGATTTTGAACCAGAGACGCATCTTGACGTACCAGAAAGATCCGTGTGTCATTGCTAATCTTGCTTGGTCTTAGACCAACATATTTTATGTCCACTCTGTTCATAGCTGGTCCCGGAATATGTTCTTCCTCGTGTTCTTCATCACTTGAAGGGGTTGAAGTTAACGAATCGCTTGAAGTTGAATCCTTTGACTTTGACAATGATTAGGATTCATAACCTTCTCCAGCTTCAGTAGTAGTAGTGGTGAAACTATATTTACCCATTGTAAAATACGTATGATACACAATATTTACTAAAATCTACCTTACACCGTTAAGTATCGGAGAATGGAACGAAAGGTAGGTAACTTGATCAGAAAGCAAATAATATATTGATGGTAATTTAAAGACAAGGAAAGTGAATATTGAATAAGCTGGAATATAATAATTTCGAAAAACAAGTTCAGCTGAAAATCAAAGGTAAAAGATGGTTGGTCAATAAGAACAGGCCAGGCGAAGCCGCGACCGAAAACAATCAGCCAAATCACCAGAATACAAGCTAATCACACACAAAATTCATCTGGTTAGGAAGGCTAAGTCCAAAAGACGAAATATAGAGCAACACAAACTTCAAATGAACTTCTGTCAAGAAAAATAACTGAAATTTATATAACGAAGGTGGCGTCTCCTATACACAGTGGTGTTGCAGCATTAAAAGAACGCTTATAGCCTATAGCAGACTCACCAGTTCCGCCTCCATAAAAGTGTCGTCCGGGGCGATCCATCCTTCTCGCTCCAATCTAACTACGCTACTGGCTCCACAAATACGGACATGTGGTTAGAGTGTCTTAGGAAAGAATCGATAACCAGATTTTTACGTGTAAAGCCGGCCTGTTGGAGAATCAGAGGTAGAACACGAATAAAATGGTTGGATAATATCCATAAGGTCGGTTGGTCGCAACATTCCTATTTGTTTCATTATTTGACAAAAACTTGAATTGTCTTTAATGATATGATGAATTAGCACCGGGTCGTCCAAGCGTGACACACCCCACCCACCCCACCAATGGAATCACCCCCACTTTCAGCTTCCTGTTTACACAAAAGCAAGTCTTTGACTGACCAAAACACATTACAAAATGCGCACTTACGCGCACACACGAGCCCTTAAATGCTCGCGCGCTCACACAAACACGCACATGAATACCTGTGAATACACACCCGCATAGCTGCCCCACCAAATACACAACAATACACATACATGCCCCCCACATACACACACAAAATTAAAATAGGGCCGATGCCTATATATATACCTTCTCCGCCCACATAACACAACAAAAAAATATTTTTTGTCACATCACCATTCTGACGAGCAGATCGATACTGGATTCGGGTCCATAACTCCTTTGGGTTAACTTGAGCCAATCCTCTGCGAAACGCATGTAACAGGTCAATACACAATAAATATTTTTCATATGTAAACGAAACTTCCTCGTTTGTTCTATTATATACACTCTGCCTGCACATAAAGTGCTTGATTTGGTACTATAACTAGTATTTCCCTTCACTATCTACACTATATATATATATATATATATATATGTGTGTGTGTGTGTGTGTGTGTGTGTGTGTGTGTGTGTGTGTGTGTGTGTGTGTGTGTGTGTGTGTGTGTGTGTGTGTGTGTGTGTGTGTGTGTATAATTCAAATTTTTATTCTGAGGATGGATTCAGAATATGGTAGAAACTGAATCCTAGAATATCCGAGCATGAATCCAGTGCAGCTCATGTTCGGAATTCCACACAGAGTAATCCAAGAAATATCTTTGAGATTTCAACAGCTTCGCGAACTTGCTGAGAAATATGACTTTCTTACCCCATTGAGTCTTTTGGATGATAAATATGAGTGTCAAATAGATCACGATTACGACGACATTGATAAGGGGGAGTTCCAGTTGAGAGAAAAAGTCTTCAGCATTTTATTGCTGTTGCTGCTATTAAAGAGTGTAAGACATGGAAAGAAGACACCTTGAACCTTTGCTGTCTATTCAAAAGTGTGACCTTGGAACTCGATTCCAAATATAATAATAATGCTGTTAGTGGTTCTACCTGTGGGAGGAGTTTTTCGAAACTAAAACTGATCAAGAATTACTTAAGATCTACTATGAGCATCTTGTGGTAGAGAAAACTTGCCATACTCTTTATAGAGCGACAATTGACAGATGATATAGGTTTTGACAATGTTATTGAAATATTTACCAACAAGAAAGCAAGAAAAGTTACTTTGTAGAAAGTTAGAGTTTTCATTTCAGAAATAAAGATGGTCCTAATTTTTTACACTTTTTTTACATTTTTTCCGTTTTTGCCATTTTTGAATTTTTTTTTATTATTATTCATTTAACTGTTACTTATAAAATTTCAGTTTGGTTTGTGTGTATTTAAAGCATGCTATATTTGAGTATGTGAAAGTAATATTATAATTGTACACAGATTAGTTAATATATATATAACTTTAAGAGTGAGTCACTGTGCAATATGTATTTTTTGTTGGGACTCGTGGGCGGCAAACTGAAGGGCTGCCCCTGGCGGCACACACTCTAGTTACGTCACTGATCGGATCTGTGATTTCTCAATTTGGAGAGGAAGGGTCTCTACACAAAGCGACTCCCTATTCTTCGAACTACACACACCCTATCTTGTAACGTTACTCCAAAGACCCTTCGGAGGAGCCTAATTTCGGCCGCTTGTATTCGTAATTGTATTCTTTCATGTCATTTTCCAAGATTCCTGATTAGAAGTAAGGGTAGGCACGAATACTAAATTGAAGATAGCGAGTTTCATTTTCACATCTATCTCCCCTCTTCTGATGACCGAATGCTGAAGCTGGCACATTACTGCACCGGCTCCTACAATTCTTGCATGTAATTCAGCCTCCTACCTTCCATTACTCGTGAACACGGCCCTGAAATGCTTGAACTTGAAGCGGTTAAAAAAGAATAATAGCTAATAGTTATTATTTGTATGTCATTGTTTGTATTATGTATGTATTGTGTATCAACAGCGGTCACCATTTTAGTTGTATTGTAATACTTTTAGCGGCGAGTAATATGTAACCAGTTTATGTAACAACAATGTATTTGTTTGTAATTGGAAAGGTATGGTTTGTTATATCAATACATGTAAGTTGAATTAAGGTTCGGCTGTAGGTCTCAGGTTCTGTTACTGCTGTGATAATAACTCTGGAAAGAATCTTTCCATATCAGATTTAAAGGCAATGGCTGCGGTAATAGCATCAGAAGACTTTAGCACGTTTTTACATATGTTATTAACGAAAGTTAAGAGCTGGGTTAAGCTGGGTTGGCATGCCAAAAGAAATGAACAAACAAAATTAAGATTTCAGTTAGGTACGGTCAACTGGCTGAAGAGCTTGCCAGGCCGTGGTTATGTTGTTGGTTGCGGAGCAAAATAAGAATACGTGTTTACCTTATGCAGTTGACGCGCAAAGAGATCGAATTTATTAAAAGAAGCGGGAAGTCTCGGTTTGGGCGGTTTACGATTGGCTTAACTTAGCGAAATCACGAACGGAAAGGGTATCAATGCGCCAAAGGAAAGTAGCTTGCTACAAACTTCTCCATCTGCTTCACGGATCTCCATTCATATGTAGAGTGCATTGTATAGATTTTCATGA
The DNA here is from genome assembly GCA_964016885.1 of Eledone cirrhosa. Classification (NCBI taxonomy): domain Eukaryota; kingdom Metazoa; phylum Mollusca; class Cephalopoda; order Octopoda; family Eledonidae; genus Eledone; species Eledone cirrhosa. The sequence continues at coordinate 41,676,408 of OZ024744.1, read as the reverse complement.
GAGGATAAATGTCTCCGCAGTATTGATTTTCATTCCTGAACTCCAGCACCTGGCAGCAAACCTATCAAATGCTAGTCGGAAATCATCTTTCGATGAGTTTAGTAATTACATGTCATCTGCAAATATCAGCCGACTGATCCTACACACGTATATTTTGATAACACTTCCAACCGGGCTGCATGGTTTCGATTTAGCACCATTTATCCAAACACAAATACTAGGGCATTCGATTAGGGACTTCAAGGCAACAAGAAGCTGTCTGCCGCAAAGTAGATATTTGATTGGGTGTTCTATGTCCCGAACGAAATATTGTCTTGGACTTGACAATATCCTTACATCTCTTTGCCAGACATGAATTAAATATACATATATGGAAATATATATTCCCTTTTCTCATGAATCGTTTTAGTCAAATGGAGACATAGTGAATTCATTTATTAATTTTTATTGTTTTTTTTTATATATTTATTTATTTATTCTTATATCTTTCCTTTATATACCCACCGCTACCAACGGTGACAAAAAATATATTCTAAAACTTGCCCGTCAGAGGACGGTTAACAATCTAGACTTATTAACGAAGCACACAAAGTGACTGTGTTTTGTCAATCATATTTAATTGAAACAAGCGCTTGTAAACAGTAGTATTACACGTACGGTTTGCAGTGATAGGTTCAACACCTTTCACTACAAATGTTAGCGGCAATCGAGCGGCTCTCGAAACAAAGGGTGATTATTTGATTCTCATCAGTTTAGCCTACAGAAAAAGACGATAATAGCTAGATCTATTGTGTTCAGACTCGTCTCACTCACCGAGCTGCAATCCTGGGTCAAGCAAAGACCGAGAAAACTGGGCGCCTGGCACACTGAGTGTGCCCAGGCGCTCACCGCCCTCTGGCAGGCGGATCCGGTTATCAGTGGAGACTCCACCGCAACATTCTATAGAGGGCTGGTACGCAGCAGGTGCGACGACGCCCTCGGAGAAGCCCTAGACATGGAGGAGGACGAACTGGCCAGCCTGTTCGGTAGGACATTCAGCCCGGGACCTATGGACAACTTCCAGAAGTCCCTGGCCTGGCAGTGCTACCGAGGAGCTTTACCCGTTCGAGAAAGGCTCTACAGACACGGGCGCCCGGGTAGGGACCCCGCCAAAAAGATCTGTCCCAGATGCGTGTGCGACGAGGAAACCGTTGCACACGCATTGGTACACTGCTCGGGCGTAGCCGATCTGTGGGGCTATGTCGAACAACTGCTGTCAAGGGTGGGACCGATCTGGTTGACCACCGAGTTTATTGTAATGATCAAGCCGCCTCCCCCCTTCAAAGATGAAGCAGAGGCGGTGTTTCTGTGCGTAATAGCCATGGCGAAAGAGGTTGTATGGTGGACGCGTCTGAAAGGACTGAGGTCAGGCACCTTTCTCTCTGGCCAACAACTGGTCCGTTTCTTCCGATATCATTTCGGAAGAAGGATCAGGATGGAGAGAGAGGTGCTGCACCCCAGTCATTTTTATGAAAGGTGGGTGAAAGTGGCGAGAATGGCCCGTGTGAATGGGCCTTCTCTTTACATGAGCCTGTAGATGGAAAAGAGGAAGGAACGAGGGAGCACCCCCTCTCTGTGCTCCTGAGGAAAAGGGTTTCACACTTTTTTCGGGGGTGTGTGCGACCCCCCAAGGCGCCTCCTCTCTATTGAGGATTTTGTTATAAATTTTATTTTTTGTTATATTTTATAACAAAATTCTCTATTGAGGATTTTGTTATAATTCTATTTTTTGTTATATTTTATTTTATTTTTATATATTGTTATTGCCTCCTCCCTATTGAGGACGCCTTGTTTTGTAAACTCCCCCCATTGTACTTGTCCCACTTTTGATGCCCTTGTGGCAAATAAAAGAAACATATCTATATGTTCCTATACATGTACATACACACATACACACACAAAAACAATCAATTCAAATAACACACACGCGTACGCACGTACACATATATACACACATTACACATACGTATATGAAAGAAAACTGAGAGTAGGATGAGAAAGTAGACGGTGAAAATTCGATAGTATACGGACACGAACACGCCATAACCCGTCTATAGCTATCTACAGAATACAATTATGATTTCAACACCTTCCCATACCAACACTCCATTTCTGTGGTGTGAATAGTGCAATATACAACACGGGAATCGAGTAATTTATGAAGCCAGACTACAACTGAGAATACTAGGGTGTTTCAATCTAATTGGGGAAAACAACGCCATACGACTAAAAAAGTGGTGCAATAACTGAATATTGGGATCTAAACGATCTAAAATCTAAAATTAAGACAAGAGTTTAAAGTCTGACCATGGTAATTCTTAATAGGTAATTCTTAAAATTATAGCAGTAGGTGTTTGTTGGGACAATAACTATGGAAAACAAAGAAGAAGAAGAAGAAGAAGAAGAAGAAGAAGAAGAAGAAGAAGAAAAGAGAGAAAGAGAGAGAGTAAGGAACAGAACAGTCAGGTGGACATTGGATATGTGGCAGAGATGAAAAAGAAAAGACAAGATAACCAGCAGGAAAACATCACGTGACAGTGAGAGTTCGGCTCTTCTGTGTTCGGACCTTTCTCTTCTTTTGTATTTACCTTTTGTAATACTGTATGTTATAAAGGGAGGTGGATTGGCAGTATTGGTAGAGAGTCGGATGCCATGCTTTGCAGCATAGAGTTACGGCCCTTTATGGTCTGAGTTCAAATTCCGCCGAGATTACTTTGCCTTTCATCCTTACGGGGTCGATAAAATAAAGTACCAGTAATGCACTGAAATAATTGCTGGCCTTGTGCCAAAAGTAGAAATAATGTTGCATGGTAGCACCTTGGATATGAACATAGAACGAAAGAGAAATAAAGAGAGGTGGAGAGTCTAAAAAAAAAATACAAAAATCATTTGTAGTTGAATTAAACGATGTCTACGTAGCGTTAATGATATAAATAGAGAAGGAAGAAAAAAGAAAGAAAAAAGAAAGAAAGAAAGATAGATAATTTTCTTTTTATTTGCCACCAGGGCATCAAAAAGTGGGACAAGTACAATGGGGGGAGTTTACATAACAAGGCATCCTCAATAAGGAGGAGGCAATAACAAAATATAAAAATAAAATAAAATATAACAAGATAAAATTTATAACAAAATCCTCAATAGAGAGGAGGCGCCTTGGGGGGTCACACACCCCCCCGAAAAAAAGTGTGCAACCCTTCTCCTCAGGAGCACAGAGAAGGGGTGCGCCCTTGGTCTTTCATCTTCCTCACCTATAGTCTGATGTAGAGTGAAGGCCCATTCACACGGGCCATTCTCGCCACTTTCACCCATCTTTCATAAAAACGGCTGGGGTGCAGCACCTCACTCTCCATCCTGATCCTTCTTCCGAAATGATATCGGAAGAAACGGACCAGTTGTTGGCCAGAGAGAAAGGTGTCTGACCTCAGTCCTTTCAGACGCGTCCACCATACAACCTCTTTCGTCATGGCTATTACGCACAGAAACACCGCCTCTCCTTCGTTTTTGAAGAGGGGAGGCGGCTTGATCGTTACAATAGACTCGGTGGTCAACCGGATCGGTCCCACCCTTGACAGCAGTTGTTCGACATAGCCCCACAGATCGGCAATGCCCGAGCAGTGTACCAATGCGTGTGCAACGGTTTCCTCGTCGCATACGCATCTGGGACAGATCTTTTACGAGGGGACCCTACCCGGGCGCCCGTGTCTGTAGAGCCTTTCTCGAACGGACAGAGCCCTTCTGTAGCACTGCCAGGCCAGGGACCTCTGGAAGTTATCCATGGGTCCCGGGCTGAATGTCCTACCGAACAGGTTGGCCAGTTCGTCTTCCTCCATGGTTAGGGCTTCTCCGAGGGCGTCGTCGCACCTGCTAACCACCAGCCCTCTATAGAATGACGAGGTGGATTCTCCACTGACAGCCGGGTCCGCCTGCCAGAGCCGTGAGCGCCTGGGCACACTCGGTTTGCTAGGCGCCCAGTTTTCTCGGTCTTTGCTTGACCCAGGATTGCAGCTCGGCGAGTGAGACGAGTCTGGGAAAGGCTCGCTCACAAACGGGGCCCACACCGGTTGACCTGTGAGGAATACCTGGAGGTGCCGTAGCCTTAATGCGTGTTTACGTATCATTAGCCACGGCATCCCCAGCCCTCCTTTCGAAGGGTGTTGACAGCAGATGGATCTCCTCACCATAGGAGCCCGCTTCTTCCAAAGGAATTGGAAGAATTCGCGCTCCATTTTGGCGAGTGTTTCCCTTAGGCAAGGCACAACGGTCAGGCGGTAGTAGATGACGGACGCTATATAAGTGTTCGCCACCTCCGCCCGACCTTTCAGGGACAGTTTGCACTCGGCCCACTTCTGGGTCAGTGCAAACACCCTGTTCGTTACCTCACCCCAGTTCTTCTCCACCTGGAGGTCTGGTCCGAACCAGACCCCGAGCAACTTCACCGGGCCCTCCGTCCAGCGCCCGACGACACCATCGGAGGGCTTCGATCTGCCCCTCCACGTGCCGAGTTGCAGACCGATCGACTTTTCCCGGTTCAGCTTAGCCCCTGTAAACCTTTCGTACTCCTCCAGTAAGGTGCCGATCGCTCCGATTTCCGAGGCCGTCGACACCATTACTGTTACGTCGTCGGCGTATGCCGACACCGCTTTCCGCAATCCAGGTTCCAACTGGATGCCCTGCAACAACTTCAACTTCCGCAGCAGTGGCTCTAAAGTCATTACATACAGAACGGAGGAGAGAAGGCACCCTTGTCGGATGGACCGCGCGATTTCGAACGGCTCCGAGAGGTAGCCGTTCACCTTGACCCTAGAGCAGATGCGGCTGCTGTGCATGGCATTGATCCAGCCCCTGAAAACGGGTCCGAAGCCTGCCGCCGCTACCACCGCATCCAGGTAACCATGGTCGACCCTATCGAACGCCTTAGATTGATCCAAGTTGATCAGGGCCCCACCAAAACAGGGTTCGTTCCCAACCCTCTCTATGATGTATCGCATGAGGTGGAGGTTGTCGTGGATGGACCTGGACGGGATAGCACATGTCTGCGCATCTCCCACCAGGTTGCCCACGACAAGCGCCAACCTCTTTGCTAGCACCTTGGCCAAAATCTGTAACTCTGTATTTAGCAGAGTTATGGGCCTGAAATTATTTATATCGTCCCCCTTGTTCTCGTCCTTCCTCACTAGCGTGACTACGCCCTTGGTCACAGCACAGGGAATTCTCCCGTTCTGTTGCCAATTGCAGTAGACCGCCTCGAGGAGATCGGGGAACAAGTTCGGCATAGCTAGATATAGTTCGTATGGAAGACCATCGAGACCCGGGGATTTGCGTTTGCCGCATTGGCTCAGCACGTCCTCTATCTCAGCGGCTGAAATCGGCTCCTCACAGGACTTCGCCTCCCTGTCCGAGAGACGCGGCAGGCCGTCGAGGTATGGACCGAAGTCCACATCCCCAACCGGGCTCCCCGCCCCTTCCGAACAATCCGGCAAAGTGCTTTTGAAAAGCCTCGCGCATCTGCTTAGGTTCAAGGATCACCCGTCCATCCTGGTCTCGCAAAGACCGGATAGTGGATCTGCTCCCTCTTTTGGCTTCTGTCACGCGGGCCCAGCTAACAGCTTTGGTCCCTTCGTTTCCCAGAGCATGTATTTTGCTTCGGACGATGCAGCCTTCGTGTTTCGCGTTGAAGAACTGGCCCAGGGCCGTTCTCGACGCTAGCACTCTTGCCACGCCGCCGCTTCTAATTGCCTCTTCTACACTATCTACCAACTCCCTTTCTTTCCTATTTCTATTTGAGGCTAACTCCTTACTAAATTCTATAGAGACTACTCTAATCTCTCTTTTGAGAGATCCCCACCACCTGCTGTTGACGATGGCACCCGTCAACCGCTCCTTAACTAAAGTGCTAATCCGGTCCCTGTAAGCCTTACTTGCCGGTAAGGACAAGTTGAGCTTCCAGTAACCGGGTCCCTGTCTATGCGTTCTGTCAAGGTTGACCATGCAGGTCACTAACTTGTGGTCTGAATAGCCAACCATGCGCATTTTTGGACAACTTAAAAATTCCTTATCCTTAATTCTAACTAAGAACCTATCTAGGTACGACCTAGATGATTCGCTACGATTTGCCCAAGTCCAGGTTGGCGCAGTCGGAAAATCTAGTCGATATCTATCGGCCAGGTCAAATCGACCGATTAACCCTTTGAGGCTATTACACGCCTCTCTATCGGGACAGGCCCCTACGTAGTCCCAGCGTGCATCTAAGATACCATTCCAGTCCCCTACTAATAGCAAGGAGCGGGACGTCCCTAGAAAAGTCTCCAGACGATGGAAGAAGTCCGGCCGCATTGACCCGAAAGGGCCGTAGGCGGCTACCAACCTAAACGCTCCGCCTTCACCACTGCCAAGGTCCAGAACCACTAGTCGACCCTCCGGGTCCAAATGTACCATCTGTGTTGCGAGACCCAGATGTTTTTGCAGCAGAACGACAACCCTACCCCCACCTCCGGGCTGACAGAGAGATGCGTGCATCTCAACGTCATCAAAGGTGGGGGCCAGCTGTCGCACGTTGCTGATCCGGGCCTCGCAAATAACCATCACATCTATACGTTGTGACCTGAGGAAAAGATAGATAGATAGATATATTTCTTTATTAGCCACAAGGGCGTACAAGAAAAGGGGACAATACAAAAACACATGCCGGGGATTTTACATACATAGATAGATAGAGCCTTTTCCTAGTAAGAGGATTTGTGTAAATAGACTACTTTTAATACTTAGCCTTTCATCTTTTCGGAATCGATCAAATAAAGTACCAGTCAAATACTGGTCAATATAATCAACTTTCTCCTTCTCAAATTTGGTGGCCTTGTGTCTAAAATAGAAACATTGTTCAACTTCGTTTATAAAATGTTTTATTTACATAAATTATCCAAATATTAACAGTTTGAAGAAAAGGGTAATTAGTGTCATTTGGCTGCTATTTCTAGCATGTTCAGCGACCATGTAGGCGATCAACCTTTAAATGTACACGAGGTTTGTCCCAAAAGTAAGGGTGTTGATGTTTTATTTAAATGTATATTAGACGTACCAGTCTAGTACTGGGTCGATTCTTTCTCTATATCTCTTTCTCATTTCCTCTCTCTCACTTTCTATCCTTCTCCGGAAGAAATCTGCTGTACTCAGGCCTGGAGAAGGGTGGGCTCTGCCAGGCTTTAAATGCCCAAGAAACGCCGTAAGCCAATATGGCACTCCTACGACTCCCTTGGGAGTTACGGCTCCATACCATATCATACCATATTAGACGTATATGAAATTATAAGTTATCTTCTTCAAAATATGACCATTGGAAAGTCACACAGTGGTTCCAATGTTTTTCCATTGATCGTAGCAGTACCAGATGTTATTTACTGTGAGTGTCCTTAGCTCGTCGCTTACAATTTGTTTGTATGTTGTCCACAGTCCCCCAAAACTGACCCTTTAATTTCGATTTCAACTTAGGGAAGAGGTAGAAATCTCATGGAGCTAAATCTGGGCTGTAAGGAGGATGTGGAAGATTGGGGGTATTTTTTTTTCACCAGATATTCACTAATTAAAAGTGCAGTGTGAGTAGGTGCGTTATCGTAGTATTATACCCAATCTCCTGCAATGTCCTTTCGCACTAACTTGGCCTGTTTTCGAAGTGGTTCAAAGACATCTTAGTAGAAGTTGCGATTAACTGTCTGACCTGGAGGTAAAAATTATTTGTGGATCTGCTGGATCTACCCCTGCGTGCTTTCTTCGGCCGAGGAGAATTTTTCCTGTACCACTTATAATGAGAAAGCAACTGCACTTACCGCAATTCTGCTAGCCCACTCAGCGAGCCATCCCTCATCCACGTGGGTATAATCTGTTCGCCAAGTTGCAGCTCGCATTCGCACGTCCGTCCATCGCGGGTCACAGCCGAAAGAGAACCCCCAGATGTTGCTGAGTACGCATCTCACGTCACTTCCTCTTCCGCCTCCGGTCAGGCGTCCCCAGCTTCCGGTCACCTCCTCCACACCACCACACCATCCCCTGATCTCAAGGATCAATCTCCCCCTCACACTGCTGCATGTGATAATCTACCCTCCAGCTAGGCGGTCGGCGATCTCGTTGCGATCTCCGTAATGTTGGGGCGGCGCTTTGGATTTCCTCTTCCTCGGAGTCCGTCGACACAACGATTCTACGGACATCCAGGATATGACGTGGCACTCCGTCCACGGACACGTTATTCTGGGAATTTACGGCCGTTACCGTTCCCTTTCCCCATTGAGATGTGCAACGTGCGTCTGGGGACTTAACCCAGACTTCTTCGCCCACCTGTACAAATGCGTTCTCTCTCTACACTGGCCGTTCTGGTACGGTGGACGGGTGCTGCCACTCGTATCTGTATATTGCTCTGTGTGGCACCGATTCCTCAGCCTGTCTCACCCGAGGGGACATGTTGTACCAAAACACTACCTCCATTGGTGAGATGTGCCTCCGCTCCGCCATTGCTTTGATTGTGCGGTGGTGTCGTTCCACGATTCCATTTCCGCTCGGCCTGTATGCTGCTCTGAAGTAGCGGTCCACCTTCCACCCATCAAGCATCTCCCTCAGCGCCTCCGAGCGGAACGCTGCGCTGTTGTCCATCAGCAGTTCATCCACAGGGCCTCACTCCAAGAATATCTCTCTCAACGTCCGTGTGATTCCTCCGCAGTTCCCATCTTCATTTCCCCCAATATCGCCATCCGTCCCGGTCCACAGTCAACCATCGAGAGGTATGTTCCCTGTCGGTAGTGTGTTACGTCCACCGCCAATCGCTTCCAGTCGCGTTCCACTGGGAGACTTCCCGTCTCGTGCACACCCGGGGCGGGATCGATAGACTGACATCGGACGCAGCCTCTGACCACTCTCTTGACACTTTGTCTGCTAACGTCGGAGTCGAATCTCCTGGCTAGGAACAGGGTCCTATCCACTCCCATGTGGTGCATGTCATGCTACCCTTTAAGTTCCGATTCGCTCAGCCGACATACTGCAGCTATCCCCTCTTCTACATCCTCCGGCGCTTCCATCTAGGCTTTCTTCACCCTGGTTAGGATGTCTGCTCTCTTTTTCTCTGAGGGCACGAAGACTACACTCAACCTCAGGTTGAACTCGGTGGCCAGCTCTCCTAGAGTTCCCAGGCGGCGATTTATCAGCATTTCTGCCGCCCCTCTCGTTCGCACTCTCTTCTCACTGGTAAGCACTGATCTCACCGATCCGAGTACAGTGGGCGAGTCGGTGCGAATCTCAATGGTGCACAGTCCCCACCTCAAAGCGAGGTTCACCCCTCTCAACACCGCGTCCAGCTCGGCCACATTGATGTGGTTGCAATCATCCTTCTTCCTGAGCCAGGCTGCATCCTCAACCTCGACACCTCCTATCTCCAGTCACACCTAGCACTATGCTGCTGGCATCACACCATACGGTCCCGCTCAGCGATTCGGGGACATACCAGCGTCCTCGCACCGGGTCATCGGCCTTCACCCTCCTCATGATCTCCTGCATCATAGCCACCGTCCTCTCTCCCACTTTGTGACTCCAAGTCACCCCGTCCGCTCCTCTCTTAACATAGCTGCTTGCCGTCCGGATCCACCCAGCGATTGGGTACTGACCCACCAATTTTCCACACGCCGAGAAGAGTTCCTGTTTATTCATATTTGGGCCCAGTTCCGGAGCTTCATTTCTCCTCCGAAATACTAACGTGCCCGTCTTGTTTCTTCGTAGCCTAAGTCCCAGCGCGACTCCTCCCTCCAACGCCTCCAACGGCTTCGCAGTCAATCCGTTCCCTTGTAAATGGCTCGTGACCTCCGCCGCCGACACTACAGTCTCGTCCACTAGGATGTCGTCGATGTAGGAATTGGTAGCCCTCTTCATCTTGTCGGCCTTTCCCAGAATGGTCTGCAGGGCCGCCGCCATGATCTTCGGTGCAGAGTTCAGCCCGAAGCCGAGCCTGGTCAGGCAATATGTCCGGCCCTTATACCTGACCAGCTAATACTACTACAGCTTCTCCTACACGTGTAGCTGTAGATATGCCGACTTTAAATCGACGATTGTGGAAGCCCCCGTCATACGTCTCCACTCACGCAGGGTTTCCCCGCAGACATCCGTGACCTCGCCACCCGTGCGGCACGACACGTGCTCATTCAGCTCCCGAAAATCCAATACCGGTCTCACCTTGTTCTTCATGGGTTACGCCACCGCCATTAACGTCAGTACCCCACACTTCACCTCCTTTTCCAGGGAAGCAGGTTGCTCTCCTCGATCCATCTCTCTACCTCTCGCTCAAACTCGCTCCTAGTGTCTCCTTTCAATGTGTGTTGATAGCAGCCCACTTTGTCCTTCAGTGTTGGTGGTTCTCCCTTCCAGTACCACTCAACAACCCATCGTTGCCCGTCGAACACGGCCTTGAAGTCCTTATCTTGTATAGTGTAAGCGGCATATTTTTCCTCGTGGGCCTTCTCGTTCTCCTGTCGCGTACTCACAGCGCACACCGGTGCGGCGCTGTTAAACGTCACGCGTCCATGCCTATAACTACGCCGATTCCATCCACGACGCAGTCGACCACAATGGCCTAAACCTTATTTTCTTTCCCCGTACCACCATCTCCACCTCGCGGCGACCTCGACATTCAATCTTTCTACCGTCGACTGCCCTTACGCTACTCTTCCCTCTCCACTTCTGCACCCCCCCCCCCCGCCCGTGGTCACTGTGTTGTCGTACAGCCCGTGTACACGAGGGCTCGTAATGGCTTTCCCCTCACAAAGACTTTCACCACGGGCAGCGCTTCTACTCGCAGCTACCGGTGCAGTAGCCCCCTTTGGACCATTTCCCTGGTCGCAACTTGAAGCGATGTGACCTGGCCGCTTACACCAGTAGCAAATTATGTCCGGCCTTGACTCTCTACAGTCTCTCGCCATGTGCGCGCCCTGGCACCTAAAACAACGACCTCTAAACGTTTGCGGGCGACTGCGCGTCGTGTTTGTCTCCCTTTCGCCATTTCGCTGTCGGTCGCCCCGGGCCTTCGTCGCTGCTATTGCCGCAATACTCTTCTTGGCATCCTCTGCTATGATGCGGGCTTGCTCTACCAGTGCACGCATCTCTATTTCCTTGTGGCCAGGTATTTGCTGCAGCTTCACCGCGATGTCATCCGGAAATCCGTTTATGAACGCCAACCGCACCACATGTTCGCATTCCACCTGAAACCCAGCCAGTATGGCCAATCGCTTTATCTCCGCTGCAAAAATATCCACACGCTCATCGTTCCACCTAATCCTTGCCAGCTTAGCAAACGTGGTAAGCGGTCCTTCCGCGAACGCTTCCATCATACGCCGCTCAATTTTTTGCGCGTCCCTCTGGCTGAGGTCGTCCATCTCGAGGTACAATGCTAATGCGTCGCCCTCGAGATAGAGTGCAATGAGGCCCGCTACATTGTCTATCTTTTGTAGCTCAGCGACCAGCCGAACATTTCGCATCCAAGCGACAACGTCACCTTCACCGTTAAAAGCTCTAATTACTTCTCCGCTCATCCGTAATCTCGTCGCCATCTGCTTAGTCTTGCGGTAAGTAACAAACAACAGAATCCTCTCTGTTATCCAGTAGCTTTGTCTTTAATAAAAAATTGTTCCTCTTTTTTTTTTTTTTAATTGTAAGTCTTCAGATGCCGAAATAGCTTGTAATGAGAAAGCTACTGCACTTACCGCAATTCTGATAGCTCACTCAGCGAGCCATCCCTCATCCACGTGGGTATAATCCGTTCACTCGGTTTGCTTTTGTTTCACAGATAAGTGTTTAGGCACTAATTTTGCACACATTTTTCGCATGTCTGTTAAAATTCTGTGAACTGCATTTTTATCCAAGCTCGTTTCTGATGAAATCATCCTAACATTATTCTTTCGCTATCACTGGTCGCACCACTTCCACATTGTGTTAATTTGTTGACGAGATTGGCCTTCCAGAACAAGGTTCGTCTTCAATATATTCTCAGCCCTCATTAAAACCGCTGTGCCACATAAAAACCTTACTTCTCGATAGAGTGGCGTCTCCACAAGCTTGTGTTAAAGAATTAAATGTTTCGGTAGCAGATATATTGAGTTTCACACCAAATTTGATCGCGTACCTTTGTTCGATATTTCGAGGGGTAAGGATGTACGGACGAGGAGGTTGCGGAGGTTGCGAGCATGCTTGAAGGAGGGGAGGGTGGGAGTGTGAAGACGGGGGAGGTGGAGAGGTCTACTGGAGGGTTAGGGTGACGGTGTGGTAGGTGAAAGAAAAAGGGAGACGGTAGTGGGGGGATGGCGTGAGGTGAGGGCGGGGATGCGGCGGACAGCGCAGGCACGGGTGGGGGTGGCGTGGACAAGGGAGTGTGTGTGTAGGGGGGGGGGGACTTTTCAGAGAGAAATGACGGACCAGAGAAAGGGCCTGGGTTTCAAAGATCGCATCTCGGCTGCAGAGGCGGCCGATCCGGAGAGGTTGGGAGTAGGGAATGGAGTGTTTGGTGTGAGTGGGGTGGCGAGTAGGCCGTCGGCGTGGAGGATGACGGAGTACAGGGATTATATATTAAGAGTGAAGAGAAGGGGAAGTGAGCCGGATGTAAAGGTGAATGAGTCGAAAAGGCGGAGGGCATCATTGGTGTCGGAAATGTGGGAGGGTGGGCATGAAGAGAGACGAACACAGATATATACATATATGTGTTCAAATCACATGGGATAAAAACGGCCAGGGTGAACCTGTCTGGATGATGGTAGTTATTATATTCGGTTTGTAAATCTTAATATATCCTTTTGAGTCTTGTGAACCCTATTATTTTTAGTCAGTATTCACTTCACTCTCGCGGTTTTTGTCCCTTGTGATTTGAACACATATATGTATATATCGGTGTTCGTCTCTCTTTACGGTATCGGTAGAGGGTCGGACGCCATGCTTTGCAGCAAAGAGTTACGGCCCTTTATGGTCTGAGTTCAAATCCTGCCGAGGTTAACTTTGCCATTCATCCTTAAGGGGTCGATAAAATAAAGTACCAGTAATGTACTGGAATAATTGCTGGCCTTGTGCCAAAAGTAGAAACAATTATTAGCGGTGGATCGGCAGTATCGGTAGAGGGTCGGACGCCATGCTTTGCAGCAAAGAATTACGACCCTTTATGGTCTCAGTTCAAATCCTGCCTTACGGAGTCGATAAAATAAAGTATTGTGCCAATAGCAGAAACAATTATTAGACTCGGAAAATGTTCTCCTTGAGGTACTTTGATTATAAGGGACTAATTTTAGTTTTTAACTCAATATATACTTTTGATATATATATATATAGTTAAAAAAAGGTAATATATCTACAGTATTTTCGAGTTTGTTGTTTGTTATATTGCATGCGGTATAGTTAAAATTTATCCTTTTTTGTGGTATCATAAACATTTTATTTTCCTCTGAAAATTCTAAATGAAGGTCTCTCTCTCTCTCTCTCTCTCTCTCTCTCTCTCTCTCTCTCTCTCTCTCTCTCTCTCTCTCTCTCTCTCTCTCTCTCTCTCTCTCTCTCCCTCTCTCTCTCTCTCTTTCTTTCTTTATATATATATTCATACACCATCAGAGACGAGCTTGCATATTGAAGCATATCTGAGGATCTCTCGATTCCAGAGTCAGGTTTGATCCCTAATAGATCGTTCCTGGAGCTGATCAACAGTGAAACAACATATGTAATATGTTATTAAGTATGTTATGATACAATATTGATTCTTTGTTCCTTTATTCTAATACTATATATATATATATATATATATATATATATATATATATATATATATATATATATATATATATATATAAACAATGAGCTATTTGGTTTGTTGATTATACAACAAAGTTAATTTATAACAGATTAGAAGCACTCAACGGTGTTAATCCGGAGTATCATTAATATCAATAATATTAATAAATGGAAAATATCTTTATAAAACCATATTTATTTTATTATACGTATTTCAGGGGTACTAAGAGTACTAATTTTTTAGTACGCTTTCGTCAGATAAAATATAATAATGTGAACTTAATGTTATAAATTCAATGAACTTATAACATGAAGTTATTGTATTTTATCTGACGAAAGCGTACTAAAATATTAGTACTCTTAGTACCCCTGAAATACGTATAATAAAACAAATATGGTTTTATAAAGATATTTTCCATTTATTAAATATGTTGGATCCATCAACGCTTATTATATATATATATAATTCAAATTCAAAAGATATATTTAGGAAGTCCGAAAGAATCATATATCATTTAAGAAACAGATAGCATTTTGTACAAATAATACTCAGGAAAAAATATACTTACTTAAGGTGGTACAGGTTTTTTAGAGAATTAATTAGCCGAAATTTGTTTACGTTTTCTCTCTATATATAAAATGGTAGTGTGTGTGTATGAATTTTATGCATTTCCACATATCGCTACCGATTTTGATGATTTTTTTTCCAATGTGCTCCAAATTTACCAAGTCAGGTCAACGCGTAATAATTTTTGCCAAAAATTTCCTGCTTCTATGAAAAGAAATCGATAAATCTAAATACATGCTGTAACCCTCTCTCTTACACGCTTCATTCCTCTCACTACTACCATAAAAAACTCTATGAAACTACATACATGTTACAACTCTCTCTCTATATATATATCACACACACATATACATCTAAAGAGAGAAAGGGAGATGTAGAGAGAGTGAGATAGGTCGTTATACAGAAAAGGTACAAGATAATCTGATAGAGACAGAGAGAGAGAGAGAAAATGGAGACGAACGCTGGTTCACACACATACACACACACAAACAAACACATATATATATATAAAGACAGAGAGCGAGAGAGAGAGAGAGAGAGAGAGAGAGAGAGAGAGAGAGAGAGAGTAAGAGAGAGAGAGAGAGAGAGAGAGAGAGATCTGCGCGTTCTTTATTGTTCTCCATTCTGTAGAAGAAGAGATAGAGAGGGGGTATGAGTGAGAGTGAGAGGGAGAGAGAGAGAGAGAGAGAGAGAGAGGGTATGAGAAAAAAGGGAGAGGGGGTTGAGAAAGAAAGAAAGTTTAAGCAAAGAATCGCTGCTTTCAACATTAACGGGATCTTCTGAAACTAATAAATTCAATCTGTGAACGCAGAATTAAATATTTCGAGAAACGTTGCAACCGAAGGAAAACAGGAAGATGATATTTTGGTTCGTGAAGACGTTCCCTGGCAATGAACGGAAAATAAGCGAGGAAAATGCGTCGTTATGTGGAGCGAGTAGAACAATTTCCTGCAAAGACGAGACCAAGTTTATGGTATAAATGGAGTCGTTAGACTAATATTCTATTTAAAATAACAGAATGATTTTCAGCCCCTGAGTTTAAGAATGATGTAAATAAAATTGTAAACGAAAATGACAGAGGTTATTAAAATAGTTGTTTCTACTTTTGGCACAAGGCTAGCAATAACCCAGTACATTACTGGTACTTTATTTTATCAACCCCGTAAGGATGAAAGGCAAAGTTAACCTCGACGGGATTTTAACTTTGCCTTAAAATAGTAAAAGTAAATAGTGAAGATTTAGGCCAGTACATACGTATGCGCCGACGGACATACACATACATATACATACGCACACACAAATACACACACCCACCCACCCACCCACACACACACACACACACACACACACACACACACACACACACACACACACACACACACACACAAACACACACACACACACACACGTGTGTGTGTAAACTTTATACATTTCTACAGTATTTTCACCAAACTTAAGACATAGGTTACTTATGTACTCCGGATGGTCATGGGCACTGTCATTTTTCCAGATATAGATAATAGGGCTCCCCGGCAGATAACCCCCTTCAACCACTTCCTTGGAGTCGGCTGAAGCACTGTAGTGCAATGCAACAAAACGTCATAACTTCTGGAGTTCGCAACCGATTTTCACAAAACTTGACACATGGGCTACGTTTGTTCTACAGATGAATGTGAAAGGAACTTAACATTGTAACTTTAACACAGCTACTGAGCGGCCCCGGGCAACGCCGGGCTTTACTGCTATAGGCGATAAAGTTGCGCAGACAGACAGTCGTGCAGAGAGCTGATATAGGCGATAAAGTTGTGCAGACAGACAGTCGGGCTGATAGACAATGGAGGCATGCAGACAGACAGTCGTGCAGAGAGGTGATATAGGCGATAAAGTTGTGCAGACAGACAGTCGTGCAGAGAGGTGATAGGCGATAAAATTGCATTTTTTTTTCTTTCATGTCCATCCAATTTTTTTGTTTCAAAATAACTGATAGTTAGGTTACGCTGATGTTTTTCTCTGAGACAAGTGTTGCAGTGTTTACATTTTCGATTTTTGTCAATAGAATATTACCAGTGCAGTTTTTATCCCCAGCATCCTCTTTTGTTTTAACATTCGAGTTATGGTTATGTTTTCTTAATTTGAGGGAATATTAATCACAAGTACCACATGAAGGTCTACACTGTAGACTCTACAGTTTTTAAGCTAAGAAAGGAACTTAACATTGTAACTTTAACACTGCTACTGAGCAGCCCCGAGCAACGCCGGGTTTTATTGCTAGTATATATATATATATATATATATATATATATATACTACTTCTTTTCCGAACTATATTGATTGATTACTTACAGCTATCGATACTTATATTTACAATTATTTAAAGATATTGGCACATTTATAGCAGATAAACGGTTACAAAAGGAAATTTGGCACCAGTAAATAATTCGATTACCTAATAAATATTTACCTAACGTTTATATCGGATATTCTGTTATCTGGAACAGAGAAGGACGGACCGGATGTATGAATGTGAGTATGTATGGGTGTCTATATATCCATATGTGCTGTATGTATGTGTATATATATGTGTGTGTATATATATATATATATATATATATATATATATATATATATATATATATGTGTGTGTGTGTGTGTGTGTGTATGTATACACACACGCGCGTGCACGGACACACATACATATATGTATGTATATATATAGAGAGAGAGGGAGAGGGAGGGAGAGGGAGAGGGAGAGAGAGAGAGAGAGAGAGGGGGAGAGGGGGGGAATAGATACAGACGCACATGTATACATACCTATGCAAACTGAATCCAAGAGAAAGAGAAATAAAGAAACAGAAAGCAGTATTTACTTGTCTTTGAAATATACATGCGGCAGATTGACAGAATTCGTTAGAACGTCTGTTAGAATGATTTGCGGTACTCGTTTCAACTCTCTGGAGCCTAGGTTCAAATCACACCGAAGCCAACTTAAAACTTTACTTATCATCCTTTCGGGGTCAGTAAAATAAAGTACTAATGAAGTTGGCGGAGAAATTACAGAGTCGTTAGGATGTCAGATAGAATACTTCGCAATATTCATTTCGCACACTGTGTTGTGAGTTCGAATCTCACCGAGGTCAAATTGCAATTTTCCTTTTCACCCTTTCGAGGATTGATAAAATAAAGTACAAGTTTAGGTGGCAGTAGATTAACAGAGCTGTTTGGATGCATAAATGTGTTTTGCTGTATTCTTTCCGGCTGTCGCTGCTCTGAGTTTAAATACAAGCCGTGGCAAAATATGCATTTCATTATTTCGGGGTCAATAAGAGAAGTATGAATTAGAGTCCAGTCAGCGCCAGAGAGAGTTTTTTGGGATCGCTTCGCACGCTATCTGGAAGAAAGCAGCTTGTTCCAGCCCGGAAAAGAAAGTGTTCTGCCAGGTTTAAATGCCCATGAGAAAGAAGTGCTAGTCAACCATTGGTGTAGGTTTCTTCTCCATCTTTCCTCTCTTTCTCTCTCTTTCACACTACCGCTCTGTCTGTGTCTCTGTTGCTCATTTGAAATCGACTCCGTGAAACAACAGCAACAACAGCAACAACAACATACTGAATGCACGAAAAGAAATTATTGGTTGATGATTGAACTGTAACAGAAAGTCAAGCAGATGGAGGGGACGGCGCGCGCGTGGCTGGGGTATACAATCAACAACGACAAAGATGTGTCTGCGTATACCAGATGTCGGAATAAAAGTTATTTATATATATATATATATATATATATATATATATATATATATATATATATATATATATATATATATAGGAAAAAGTATGACCCCGACGGCAAAGCTCAAGCCGTTTCGACGGCTATTTCTAGAAATAGCTGTCGAAACGGCTTGTGCTCTGCCGTCGGGGTCATACTTTTTCCTATTACCCACTCCACTACCCTAAGTATTGAGTACTCTGGTGCGTTATGGTCCATCTGGTTCCTTACCACATCTTCGTTATATATATATATATATATATATATATATATATATATATATATATATATATATATATGAAATGAGTCAGCACCCCGACGGCTGAGTTCCGGCCGTTTCGGTAGCTGGATCCGAACTAAGTTCTGATCTAGCAGTCGAAACGGCCGGATCTCAGCCGTCGGGTTCCTGACTCTTTTTCTATTACCCATTCTACTACCCTAAGTGTTGGCTAGCAGAAGTGATAGGAAGAAAGAAGAAAAGAAGCCGTAAATAGAATTACCAGTTAGACTTATTGCACCATCTAAATCGGACATTAGCATAGTTAGCAAAAATATCTTAGATAGAATCATACCGCAACTTAAAGAAATATCTTACTTAAAATTATGGAATGTGACTAATGAAGATATTGACTAGTTTAAGGACATAACATATAAGCATGACAATAAATTCATTCATTTGGATATTGCTAATTATAACTCATCTATCACTCCTAATTTACTTAATAAAGCTCTTACATACGCATTTAAATATACTGATTTATCTAGCGATGAGATGCACATCATCTTAACTGCACGTAAAACCTTAATTAAATTTAACAACCATCTTTGGACTAGAGCAGATAGAGATAACAATTTCGATATTACTATGGGGTCATCGGACTCGGCGCAATTAACGGATATTGTAGGGCTTTTTATTAACAATACTTTACATAGAAAAATACCAGAGATGACCGGTGGTTTATATCGTGATGATATGCTATTGCTAATTGAAAATAATAATAATTGTGAAATCAATAGGAAAAGAAAATGAATAATACAATTTTTTAATAGCTTTAATCTTAAGGTAGAAGTAGAGAATAATTATAAAATAGTTTATTTTTTAGATGTAACATTAAACCTTAATACTGGTCTTTATTATCCATTTCATAAATTATGGAGAATTTAAACTATGTTAATTGGAATTCCAATCATCCGAGATCCGTTAAAAACACTATTGTAAATTCCGTACAGCGAATAAAAATATATTTGAAGATAAAGCACAATATTATAACGAAGATTTAAGTAGAGCAGGCTATAATAATTGTTTCTACTTTAGGCACAAGGCCAGCAATTACCCAGTGCATTACTGGTACTTTATTTTATCGACCCCGTAAGGATGAAAGGCAAAGTTAACCTCGGCAGGATTTGAACATACATCGATAATAAAGATACGCCAATTAACCATAATTATAATTATAATTATAATAAGAAACCAAGAAACCTAGCACAAACTCTAAAATTAAAAGAATAAATAGAACTAGAAATGTGTTATGGTTCGCTCCTCTTTTCTCATTAAGTAATAAAACTCCAATAGCTAAACTATTTTTTAAAGCTCTCGATAATTGTTTTCCCAAGACACATAGGTATCACTCAATCTTTAACAGACATACAATTAAACTATCATATTCTACCACTATGAATTTAGCGCAGAATATAAATAGAATTAATAATAGAAACTTAAAACTGAACCAGAATAGCATTAATACGTCTAGCAATATCCAATATAATGATACTGTTCCCAATAATATAAATTCTGATAAATGTAATTGTAAAAATAAATCTAACTGTCCTTTAATTAATAACTGTTTAGTTAAAAATATAGTATACAATTGCAATGTCAAAACCAATGATAATTCCTTTAATTATGTCGGCTCTACTTCGACAGACTTCAAATCTCGTTTCGATAACCATAAATGTTCCTTTACGAATATTGGTAAAAAATCTTCAACCTCTCTATCCAACTTATTTTGGAACTTAAAATCCAAGAATATAAACTACTCTTTATCTTGGAAAATTGTCTCTAAAGCACCAGCCTACACAGCTTTATCCAAATTTTGGAGCCTATGCGTCGAAGAAATATTCTTTATACTAAAATGTAAGAACTCTATTAATTTGTGTAATAATTTATTTAGTTTTTGTAAACTAATTCAACTTTTAGATAAATTCAACTTTTATATATATATATAAAATGTAATATATGGTTAATCTTCCTTACATAATGTTTTCTATATCCAAACACCTATAATCTCATCCCTCAGATTAATATAATGCTAACCTTAAAGTATATTTATGAAGTAGAAATATACACTTATCAAATTTTTAATTTACTCCTTAAAACCATTACTTTCTAATATTTCTACTTCATAAATATACTTTGTATTATTACACTATCCTACCTCCAAAAATATATCATAACTTGTTTGTATGACTACTTGAAATTCTTTTAAGAAAACGTTTTGAAAATTCTAAAAATTTCCTTTGAAAGACTTTCTGAGAATTTTTTAAAGGGTTTTGGTAAAATATTTTTTGAAAAATCTTTTTGAAAGATCCTTTTGAAAGATACGGAAAAACCATTATTTTCATATCTTCCAATATTTGTATATCTTCCAATATTTTAAACATTTTTAATATTTATGTATTTTCATATATTTCCAAATATTTATATATATGTGGAATAATATATGGTTTATGTTTTAATTATATTTTAAGATGAATTTTTATAACTTTTATAACTTCTTATACATTTTTAAAGAGATTTTTATGTATCCTTGGAGTCTTTTGAGTTTTAAAAAAAATCCCTTTTAACTTCCTTTAAACTTCCTTATTATTTTTATAATCTCAATTTTTATAGTCTGAATTTTTAAATGGTTTTAGTATATACTTCTAATTAAGTACTTATTCCTTTGTAAACTCTCGTAATTTTTAGTAATTTTTAGAATTATTTAGGTGACTTACAACTATTAACAAATTCTGGCTAACTTATAATTTTGCCAAACTTACTTTAATTAAATAAACAATATTAAGTTTTTTTCCAATGTAAAATACTATACATTTAAATCATTTATAATCTATAACATAACATACCCATCTAAACCCATATATTATTAATACATCTTAATATATTTTAAATACTTCTTTTTGTAATATATCCTATTTTAAATTAAATTTTTTATTAAATTTTAACTATATTTTTAAATTTTAACTATATTTTATTTATTTTTATTTATTTTTATTTATTTTTATTTATTCTTAATTTAATTTTTAACTTATCATTATAAATATTATAAACATAGCATAATGAACGTTATATTTACGATTTGAGTATTCATCCATGAAAAACTCATTTCTTCGCTCGCTTCTCTTCATTATCACTATGTATAATCTTGTCTTTCTTTCCCCCTCTTATTATCACCCTTTCTCTTTCTTCTTCTCTCTTTCTCTTTCTCTTTTCTTCTCTCTCCCTTTCACTATTCTTTCTCTCTCCCTTTCAATATATTTTCTCTCTCCCTTTTATATCTCCTTTTCAATACTTTCTTCCAACAGTTTAATTTAAATAAACCGTTGTTTTTTCAATTTTTCTGACACTCATTTGCATACTCACTCATAACTTTGAATCACCCTCAATAAAATATTATTTCCACTATCCAGCGAACCTTAACCGTTAAGGTTGTCTTTTTGTGGGTATGTCAATATTTATTTATAAAACAAATTTGTATTTTATCTGATGAAAGCGCACCATAATTTGCCTTGGTTGCCCTTGAAATATATATAATAAAATAATTATGGTTTTATAAATATAGTTTCCATTTATAAATATATTGAATATTTACTCCACTAATCTGTTGAGTGTTTTATATCAGTTATAACATGTTTAAGCTTGTTGAATCCCAACAAATTAAATATAACCTCTGCACACACACACAAACACACACACACACATATATATGTACATATATATATATATATATATATATATATATATATATATATATATAAAGTTGTACTTCCTGTCTGTTTGTTTGTTCACGAACTCCTCCTATGGTTTTGGAGATAGACCCCATAACCATATATATTCTGAAACTACATTGCCCATGATACTTGGATAAGTATATGTCATTTTAATCAAAGGGTTCCCCGGTGCACAAACCCCCGTTGAAAATCTTTTCCCTTCGATTTATATGAAATTTAAACCATAGGTAAATGATAAGATATGATGTCTATTCACAACATTTCAGCAAATTTCAATAATATTAAGACACGCTATGGGGGTTAAACCCCCTATAGTGAACATTTTGGAAGCCCTAATAAAATATTTGTTTCTACTTTTGGCACAAGGCCAGCAATTAACCAGTACATTACTGGTACTTTATTTTATCGACCCCATAAGGATGAAAAGCAAAGTTAACCTCGGCGGGATTTGAACACAAAGTGTAAAGGGACGTAACTATGCTAGAAAGCATGGCGTCCAACCCTCTACCGATACTACCAATTCACCGCCCTTTAAAATAATAAAATAATAAAATAATAAAATAATGCTTTACACAAACATGAAATGATCAAGTTTTGAATTGATATTTTGAAAAAAATTATTTACAAGAAACAAAATAAGAATAAGATTTAATAATGTAATTTTGATTTGATATATTACAAAAAATAATGTATTCCAATTTTTCATGCATTACATTTTACATTGAGTAATATTGAAATGCAGATTTTTTCTCAATAAATTATATCACTGATTTAAAATCAGTCATCATTTTCTTACAAAAAAAATGTGTGAAACGCAGCAAGGCGCAGATAATTCGGCTAGTATATATATATATATATATATATATATATATATATATATATATATATATATATATATATATATATATACTCGACTACTAAAAATATTGCCGAAAATGTAGCAAAGATTAACAATAGAAATCTTGGAATTAAACATAGGGAGATAACTCACAATAGTAAACATAAAATCACTAATAGAATATTAGTGATAATAGAATATTAGTGATAATACCATTAACATAGATGAGAGAAACCTGCCGACATACGGACACAGAGAGGGAATTTTGAATAGTAACGGAAATAATTCTAATTGTAAAAATCGAATTTTGCCACTAAATAATAACTGTCTTCATAGGAATTTAGTTCATAAAGGCATAGTTAAAACGAATGATAAGTCTTATAGTTATATTGGTGCAACTAAATATCTTCTAAATTTAAAGAAAGAAGTATAACCATCACCACTCGTTTAAAAGAAAAGATAAAAGATTTAGCACGGTCCTCTCAGAATTGATTTGGTCGCTTAAAAATAATAGTATTGAATACTCCCTTTCTTGGCAGAAACTTGCTCATGCCTTTCCTTATGAAAATGCATCTATATCTAAGGGGTGTGACCTCTGTACCACAGAGACAACTTCACATCATAGCCAATAGACAAATAATCATAAATAAATGCTGAGATTTTTTAGTTCTTGTCTTCACAAATTCAGCAAGACTCTTCATAGGGTATTTAGGTAAAATTTAAATGAAACTAAGTAGACTATGTAATAAACAATCCAAAATTTCTTTATCTATAGTTTCAAGCTAATTTGTTGCTAAAAAGTAAATAAAGCTAAATAGACTATGGAATAAATAGTATACTATTTCTTCATTGGCGGTGGATTGGCAGTATCGGTAGAGGGTCGGACGCCATGCTTTGACGCATAGAGTTATAGCCCTTGCCATTCTGAGTTCAAATCCCGCCGAAGTTAACTTTGCTTTCATCCTTAAGGGGTCGATAATATAAAGTACCAGTAATGCATTGGGTAATTACTGGCCTTGTGCCAAAAGTAGAAACAATTATAACTTTAACATCTATCTTAAATTTTTAATAATTTTAAAGTAAATTAAATCTAACATAAAATGATAAAATAGGCTACAATACATACATCTTTTCCTTTGAACTAATTGATTAATCCGGTAACATGACACTCTAGCCAGTTCAAATAAATAACAACGCCAACTGTTAAATATTTTTCCACTCATATAATATCTACTAAAAGACAATTGTAAATGTAAACAAAGATAAATTGACCACGAAATTAGTAATTTAAAATGTAACATTATAACTTCAGCATCTTTGAATAAATATCTAAAATTTCTATAGTTTCGATATAGTATTTAATTTAATCTAACATAAGTGATAAATAAATAGACTAACGGTCCACACTTGTTTTCTTTTTATCTATTTGACCAATCCGGTAACCTCATACTCTAGCCACTTCAAAAACGTCAACACCAACTGTAATATTTTTCCCACTCATACAATATCTTCTGTGAGGGGATTTTTTCCACGCATATGCTTGCCGGCCACTGAACTGAATAGTTCGTCTGATCGCCTACATATCAAATAATATCTATATCTCCTGTGGATTTTATCTGAAGAGAACATGTTTTGACTTATGTTATACATTAGCCATGCATCTTCGAAACACATATAAGAAAATAAATAGGGATGGATTAAAGTAACTATCCTTTTTGTAACCGCGATAATATTGCTTTTTGCTGAACTCCTTATTGTAGAGTTTTTTTCGGAATGTTTTTGACTGTTGTTTCTTGTAAACAAACATTCGTCTCATTCTGACGTCACCAGCCCTGTCTTTCCACATGTGCGTTTTATTTTCATAATCACGCATGATGGTGAACTAGCCTGCTTTTAATTCCCTTTTTGGCATATTAATCAGTGAGAAATTTTGGTTATCGAGTTGAGCTCTGCTGAGGATCGGATTCCAACCGTGACCATCTCCACTGAAAGTTTTCGTGAAATAGTCTTCAAGACTATACAGAGCATTTGTAGTTGTCCCAAATTGAAGGATGAGTATTTTAAACTTTATTTTATCATGAGTTAAGGCTCTATTGATTTTTCCCTGGATTTCACTAAATTCTGTTGGATGAATCTATATCCTGATTCTTTTTGAGTTGAGTTTGATTTGATTTTTTAAAACTTTTTGCTGCCATAGATAAATAATACGCAAGGTAACAGATGAAATTTTCGGCCAGGTATCCCACTGAAAAGTTCTGTCAGATGCTGACAGATGTCAATCATCTAAGTATAGAGGAGAGATTCGTTTGACAACTATATGGTTTCGGTTTCGATTCTACTTCGAAACTGAACATTCAGACAAACTGTCTTCTGTCATATCGATTTTGGTGAAACCCTTTCTACAAGATTTATTTTAAGGATATTCTTTAACTGGCACTCCGTCGGTTACGACAACGAGTGTTCCAGTTGATCAGATCAACAGAACAACCTGCTCGTGAAATTAACGTGCAAGTGATTGAGCATTCCACAAATACGCGTATCCTTAACGTAGTTCTCCGGGAGATTCAGCGTGACGCTTCGAATTACAGGTACAACTCATTCTTGCCAGTTGAGTGGACTGGAGCAACATGAAAATAAAGTGTTTTGCTCAAGGACAGAACGCGCCGCCGGGAATCGAACTCACAACCGTAAGGTTGTGAGCCGAATACCTTAACCACAAAGACACACGCCTTTTTAAGGATATTCTGAAACTGTAATAACTGGTGCTCATTTTACAGATTATATCACATTCTTATCAGACACCTGCGAAAAAGCACAGCTGTTGTTACAGAGGATGGAATGGGCTGATGAGACAATTGTACTTCCCATAAATGAGAAGAAGGTGGAATATATTGCTTACAACCAGAAGGAAGGTAAAATTGTGTGACAAAATGGAAATTACCTAAAAAGAGTTGAGGATTTTACATATCTTGGTTCGTGGATCAACGTCACAGAGAAAGACATGAGCACTAGAATTAACTTAGCCTGGACGGTTGCAAACAAAATGGATGTCATTTAATAATCAAACTAAAGGTTAAGTTCTTTTGATCAACAATTGAAAGTGTGCTTGTATATGAAACAGAGTGCTTGACACTCACAAGAGAGATAGAAAGACGTTTAGAGACGTTTAGATGGCACATATACAAGACAACTGAGGAACATTCAAAATGTATGTTGGAGGGAGTACTGACCAAACGAGTCTTTCCAGCGATCTGAGACCAATTAAAGACGTCATAGAAGCTAACAGACTGGATGTTATAGGTCACTCATGGCGAAGAGATCAGGCAGAGGCATTACACCGGTTACTGCTATGGGAACCCACACATAACAAAAAAAAAGAGGTTGGCCTTGTGTTACGTTTCTAGAGCGGGTTTACAAAGACACGATTCTTGAAAAGAATGAACTCGTGAACGGCATGTTTGATTGAGACAAGTGGAGAAGAATGATTATCAACGTTGTCTGAGAAAGCTCGACATGATGATGATGAAAACTGCAGGATCTTTGAGGAGGCTGATATCCAGTGTTTGATATTATTTGAGGTAAATTTTAACATTTTATTAGTGTTTCAAGTTTTTTAACAATCATTTACTATTTAAACGCAAGTAGTATTTTACATAAAATGTAAACTTACTACACAAAATTCGATTTAGAACGGCATAAAATTAGATTTAGAACTACACAAAATTAGATTTAGAATTTCACAAGCAAGGGTGAAATGCACGGCAAAGTCATCACCGCCTTGTGAAGAGTAAACCAGTTGTTTTGCTGAAAATTTTACTTGGGATGTCCCTTCAATGGACCGATTTTCTTTGGGTTTTTTTTGTGTGCAGAGTGATGACGAAATATGGTTGTGTTAAACGTAATCCGTCACCCACCTATATATGTGCATATGTATATAAGTTATTCTCGTTTTATAATTTCACAAATTTTTGCCAATAGAGAGAGAGTCGATTTCTAACAGAGACACAAGACTCTCTCATTGGAATTTACACATCAACTAGGTAGATATGTATGCATATGTGTGCAGGTATGGATGTTATTGTATGTGTAGATGTGTATGTTTTGAGTTGTACGTGTGCATGTGCATATGCTTTGTATCTGTACATGTGTATATACAGTTATTAGATGCAGAATTTTTGGAATATTTTACATATTTTTACTGTTCCATTAATGGATTGTAATTGTAATTTCCTAACTAGTTGTGTTCTTTCTGTTTCTATGAAGCCCAGCTTCACAAGATTTGTATTGAGGCAGTTACTAACATATCCCAGTGCCCCAATAACCACAGGCATAAATCTGGAGGTGTAATCAGGGTGGAGTATCTGTAGATTTCTCATCAGTTCTGCATAAATATTCTCATTTTCGCTAATATTTGATATTATATTGGCATCTGCTGGGCAGCTAACTTCCACTACTGTGCATGCCTTCTTTTCCCTGTCCCATAACATTATATTTTATCTGTTACTAGCTGAATGACCCGGCGTTGCCCGGGTTACTGCTGTTTTTATTCAGATTAGGAAACAATAAATATGAAGAATTTTTTTTCTCATATTCACTTTACATAAAATATGTCAAAGTTGTAATGATAATAGAATTTAGAAATGAAAATCTCTTCAACCCGGTTTTACCATCTTCTTTTTTCAACCAAGAAACCAACAAAAATCACAAAAAGGGAACACAAAAAAAAAATATATATTAAGAAATCGTAATAAATTTTCTGTCGAAAACAAAAAACAGCCAAAAAACAGTTTTTTTTTAACGGATGATAAAGTACTGTAAAGTTGTTGGAAGAGCCTGATAGAATGAGATGAGCAACAGCCAGAAGCACAGCAGCAGCAGTATTTCGAACTGTCCACCATTTAGGGTCGTAATCTTCAGTTTCGATATCAGATTTATGAGAGAGGTATATCGTGAATTATTGAGTTTTATCGATTTTTTTGCGTAATTGAGTTTTTGGGGTCTAGGATGGCTCTTGAACTAAGCCAATCTAAGTTAGTGTAGTTAACCTGTAGGTTTGGAAAAACAGCTTCTAAAAGGGCCTGAGGACTGTCAACTGTATTACTGACAGATGCCAGCGACACCTCACCCTTTTCGTTGGAAGGAAGTCGGCCTTCCCCTATAGCTAGGATGGCCTGGCCGAATTCGGCAGACGTGCTGTCCTCGAGCAACTGCGCCCGCATGTTAACGCTCAGGCGGAGTGTCCGAACGATAGGCCAAAGCGTCGACGACTTCAGGCATGCGCGGACTTCATCAGCCCTTGTCCCTTTGGGTATAACAGGCAGCGTTTGCCTGAAGTCACCCGAAAGCAGTAAAGTCACGCCACCCAAGGGTGCCGAGGAGTTCTTGATATCTTTTAAACTCCTATCTACTGCCTCCAGAGCACCATTATGTGCCATGGTACATTCGTCCCACACAATGAGGCAACATTTTGCGAGAAGTGCCGCTTTATCGGAGTGCTTGCTAATGTTGCACGTCGGCGTATCAGTTCGTGCGATGTCCAACGGAAGCTTAAAGGCACCATGAGCCCTCTTCCCTCCAGGCAGCAAGGTAGCGGCGATCCCCGATGAGGCGACCGCAAGGGCAATCTTTTTTTGTTGTCGAAGACGCGCCAAAATGAGGGAGGTAACGAAGGTTTTGCCTGTACTGCCAGAGGCATCAAGAAAGAAGACACAACCTAATCCACTCAGTGCACTGTCAACGACAGTCTCATAAGAAACCCTTTGCTCGGGAAGAAGCTTACGTTCATTTTCATCTAGGAAAGTTGTCAACATGCGACATCGTAAGATGTCCCCAACAGAATATCTGGACCCAGCACACTAACATTTTCCCTGCTGGTGGCTGGCAAGCCGTATGTTGGCAAGTCATCCCCCCTAGTTGAAGGAGCTCTTCTTGGATGGAAATTAGCCCTTGGTTGTAAATGATTTTGGTGAACACCACTTCTAAAGACGGATTTTGCCGTTTGGCTGTGCGGATGAAGTCCTCGCACAAATCGTCCCTGTACTTCAGCCAAAGGGCTGAAGGGTTAGCTAAGCCACAATTGTGCAGCAAAAAGGCAAACAGTTCCCTTAATTTCTGTGGGGATTTCAGCAGAGCACCATCGGCGAGGGTCGAGTCCCATTGGGAGTCATCTTCCAAGAGACCAAGCCTAAAGCAGG
This sequence comes from Eledone cirrhosa, assembly GCA_964016885.1. Classification (NCBI taxonomy): domain Eukaryota; kingdom Metazoa; phylum Mollusca; class Cephalopoda; order Octopoda; family Eledonidae; genus Eledone; species Eledone cirrhosa. The sequence goes on along the minus strand of OZ024744.1, from coordinate 41,647,217 downwards.
CTTCTCGAAAAGTGTTGCAAAGTTCCCCGTTTACTGTTTTTAAATCAAAGAAACCTTGCGGCCCCTTGACCTCGTGCAGAAGAATGCGCAGGTGAAAGCACTCAGGTTGGGTTGGAGGAACCGTGTAGACTCTACCGAGGCAGTCAGAAAATTTAACTCCCGGATGCGATTAAACTGCCTTACCAGTTTTTCGCTGTACCCAGCTATTGCGGCGCCAAGTGAAGTAGGACGGCACCTGAGGGTAAATTAGCAAAAGCGTCTACGTGACAGAGCTTAAAGAAAGCGGTTAACGTGGTTTCTTTGGGGTTAGCCGCAACTTGAGCATCATTTGCGGCCGTAAAGTAAACCCACTGTCCGTTCTCTAAGTGGACCGCCATGTTTGTGATTTTTGGGTACCTTTCATGGATAGAAAAACCAAAAGTTCGCCAAAACGCTTCGTTTGTACTTATGTACCTGGCGAATGCGGTGGAATCGCAGCCCTTGTTGACGTACTTGCAAACATATTTAATCGATTTAACTGAGCTACAGAATTCCACATTAATGTGGGCTTGGAACGTCGAAGTGAGAAGTGGACAATAAGGGACCACCCATCGATTGTCGACTTGCTTGCCCCTTACAATGGCAGTAAAACCACCGTCTTCAGGCGACCGGCGCCTGTACAGGGGATAGCCGTCGTACCATGTCTGGGTCTCTGAAACAAATTTCCTAGGGTACCTCTTACTACAGATCCCGTCTTTCTGACACGAATGGTTAGAACCCGGATAACAGGGTCCGTGTATCATGGAAGTCGTGACGACGTCGAAGAGTTGTTTGTCGGTGGCAGGGTTGGGGATCTCTGCGCAGATAAATTTGTCGATGTCGTTGTAGTTGATCTTGTTCTGCAGCCACAGTAACAGATGAATGTGAGGCAGGCCCCGTTTCTGCCATTCTACGGTGTACGTATGGCATCTAACAGGGCCGAAGATGTTGGCTTTTGCACAACATGCCTTCATTTTCTGTATGTTCCTCTCGAAAGCCCTCGCTATGAGGTCAAGGCGGTGGTGGTATGACTGCCCTGGAAAAAGTTCTCGGGTGATCTCATCCGCCTTCGGGTTGCACGTGAAGGTGATGAAGAGGTCAGGACGGCCGTAGGACCGCACGTAGGTCATGGCGTCCTGAGTCCTCTCGTGCATGTACCGAGGTCCTCCGGTGAAGGTAGAAGGCAGGATGAAGACCTTGCCAATGTTTCGGGGATCCCCGTCGTTGGCCAAGCCGTCTCGCAGGTGTATGTAGCTTTCGCTACGCAGTTGCTGCTGGTGGGTTCGAATGAAGGCCAGTCGTTCTGACTCCATCTTTGCTGCCATATCCACCGCAAATTGGTTCAGTAGGTCCTGCGATCTGTGCAAACTGTTGAAACAGTTTCTCCGAGGCATGAGTCGGTATGCGTAAAATTCCTTGCAGGACACGGTTTTGGCGGCAGCAACGGAGGGCTGGTTTGGCTGGCAGTGTGGAGTCTTAAAGTGGTAGCCGTCCTCGCCGCGGGGAAAAAGTAGAGGGTATTGGAGGCTGTCGTAGGATCGGTGTGTTTCGCGTATTCTGTGGAGGCCAGTTGCACGGTTGGATATGACGATATCCCGGGGGTTGTGCTGGTCTCCGTGAAGGACGACTGCCACCTCGTTGCACGCGGGCGCGTTAAATCGACGGGCGTGTTCTCCGGATGGTCTTTTGTCGGCATCGATGACAATGTTGAAGTTAGTCAGGTCAGTAGTCTCCAAGGCGTACTTGAAGCTCTGCACGTAGCTGTTTTCTGAGTGTAGCATTTGCTGCAGCGCAAGGAGGACGTCTCTGTCCAGGTTCTCTCTAGTGCCATCAGCTGGGATGACAGATGAGCGCATGTCAGCCTGCTTGTTGTAGTCAGCTATGAAGTAAATTTGCAGGAAGGCGGGTTACGCTGACGGCGCAGGCTGTAGAGGACCGACATAGTGGTAAACCTGGCCCTGAACCTTAAAGGTTGGCATCCACCCGCTTTGTCGGACAATTTTGGCCCCGAACGAAGTCATCTGGAGGGCGCAGTTGTATTTCCTTATGTTGCCAAGGAAGTCTGTTGACGTAGAGGTCTCTCCGCTAAGAAGTTCTCGCAAAGGTTCTGGAGGGGCCGCCAAAGGAGGAAGTGAAACCTTCCTATTAGAGCAGCACAGGCCAGGTGGTTCTCCGGGCCACTTCTCTGCACCACAGAATTGGCATATGACATCCATCCTGCCTAGTTGAATGTCCGTACGGTCGGAGTATTTTACTGTTGGATCGTAGTTGAAAGCCTTCATAAGCCAAAATGACTCATGGGGACTCGTTGTTCCTCTGGCGGTGTCTCTTCGTGCGTTGTTTGTGTTCAACCGAGCACGGCGGGCTGTTTGATGTTCTGCGGCACGGGAGGCGGCGGTGGATACAGCGTTCTGGGACCTTCGGATGGCTGTCTGTATCTCGGTCTGGGATGCTCTGGCAGCTGCGGTGGAGGCGGAGTCCTTGGACCTTCGGATGGCTGTCTCCTGGTCGGTTTCTGCAGTACGGGAGGCGGCGGTTGAAGCAGCGTTCTTTGACCGTCTGGTGGTTGTTTGCTGTTTAGTTTCGGAGGCCCTTGCAGCAGCAGTAGTTGCAGCATTCCTAGCCCTACGAAGAGCTCTTTGGCTGTCACTCTCTGCTGCCCTAGAGGCGGCTGTTGCAACTGCATTCCAACAATTACGAATGGCACGATTCGAAGTGGTAACTGTAGATAGAGAGGCGCTGGGTTGGGCTGTGCTAGGGGTACTTAAGTTTGAAAGCGAAGTAACAGGGGTTTGTGGCCAAAAATGCAGTCCGGCATCTGTAGACTGCTCATTCAATCGCCTCTTTTTTGAAACAACAGACGATGTTTTCCTACGGTTAAGGGTACTCTTTCTTTTCAGTGGCATGGTTGCAATAGTACAGTAAACAGTAAAGGGGAAGCAGGTTTAGAGCAAAGGCAAAAAAGCGAAGGTGATAAGCAGTATTTTGGGGAAGGTAAAAAAAAGTGACAAATTGTTACAATTTTAAGCAAGAAAAAAGTAAACAAAAAACGTACTGGGAATGGCAAAGTCCGAATGCGAGGTCACAAAATGTAATGCAGTGAGAGTGAAGCACATGTCTACACAGTAGCCTAACCAAGTAGCAAGTGTAGCGTTTGAAAAACAAAGCTTTGCAGGCCACTCAAATCAACGATAAGAGTCTGCAGAATTTTTTGATAGCAGTCTTGCCAAAACAGAATAAAAGCTGCCACCTCCAGCCGTCTAGGAAATTTTTTTTTTTATTCAAGGCGAAAATTTGTCCACTTCTCGACCGAAAGAAAGCAAAAACTGACTCAACTGGTGCCAGGTGGTCAGAACTGGCAGGAATTGGTTTGTGTCACGTGAAGCTGTAACTATAGCAACAGTGGTTCCCTCGGTCTCAAAGATCAAAGTAAGTGGAGAGGGGAAGGTAATGTTACTGTAACACCAACAACGTCTCTCTCTATATTCCTCGCTCAATAAAGAAGGGGAGGGGGAAGGTAATGTTACTATAGCAACAGTGGTTCGCTCACTGACCAAAGTGGAGAGGGAATGTAATATTTCTGTGACACCCAGAACTTCTCTCTCTATCTTCCTCTCTCTCTCTCTCTCTAAAGAAGGGGGAAGGGGAAGGTAATGTTACTATAAGACCTGTTATTCCTGTCTCTCTATATACGAAGTGGAAATTCGACCTCGAGCTTCACTCTCGACCGAATTTCGAAATGATTCGAGCACGTCAACAACATTTAGACTCTTTTCTACCCATATTAGCAAAAAACCGGGTCAAAAAACTCAAAAGGAAACATTTTTCACGCGTGCATAAAATGCAACCTCATCTCCCGATTTCACTCAAAATAGACAATAGATTGCGGGTCCCTGGGGGGATCTATCAAAAAACAAAGTAGCCTAAGCAATGTAAGGGGTCATGAGGAGTGATGTATGCAAATTTGAGCGAGATCGGGCGAGCGGTGTAGACGCCAACCTCGAATAATGTAGCATCCACACACACACAGACAAACACACATCCTCTGTTTTATGTATATAGATGCCTGCATATTTATTGAGGTTTTTACTGGAACATTCCACCAGTACTCTTTCATATTAAGTATATGTATGTCTCCACATTGTTGTAACTTTCAATGTATTTATTATCAGGGCTATCTTTTCTCCGGATTGCATTGTACAGTGTTTTGGTCACTACATCATGCCTCATAGGTAGATAGTACCACGATGACACCTTTGGACAGCTGCTTATGACATGGGTTACATCTTCGTTGTTAATTCTGCAGAATCTGCACTTGTTCTCACATCTAGGTGTTTTGCTTGCATCCCTATCTCTTTAGTGAAACAGGTATTTTGTGTTGATTTCCTGTTCTTGGATTGCAAAAGTGTATCCTTCAAAGTGGGAGCCAATATAGCGGTTGTTGGTCCAAGATAGGTTACTTTGTTTATCTATATTACTCTCACTTTGGAGCTTCCTGGCATCCACGTATGTATGTATGCATCTATGTATGTATGTATGAATGTATGTATGTATGTATGTATGTATGTATGTATGTATGTATGTATGTATGTATGTATGTATGTATGTATGTATGTATGTATGTATGTATGTCAGGTCGCTCTTGAGTGCTACTGGTAACATGTATCCCAGTACAATCTGTCACATGGTCGGATTGTCGGCGACTAAACTGACTACCAGACCAAGCTTGCTTGATGAGTGTGACTGGACCCCTTACAGGATGAAAAACAAGATCCGACAAAGGACGAAGGAACTCACGAGAGTCTATGGCCATCCAAATATGTGTATATATGTATATACTGTGTGAGTGTGTAAATGTATGTATGTGGGTATGTGTGGGATTCGTTGCGTGTACGTGTGTATTTTTATTTAATTTACTATTATTATTTTTTTTAAGGAATGGCAGTAACGGTAGAGGGTCAGACGCCATGCTTTGCAGCAAAGAGTTACGGCCCTTTATAGTCTGAGTTCAAATCCCGCCGAGGTTAACTTTGCCTTTCATCCTTACGGGGTCGATAAAATAAAGTACCAGTAATGTACTGGGTAATTGCTGGCCTTGTGCCAAAAGTAGAACAATTATTATTTTATTATTATTATTTAAACCTTTAAACTTTTAAATAACTTTTATTTTTATGTTTAACTGAATCATATCTACCTATTTTATTATTGATCCTGGAAAACCTATGCCTGCTTCATGCGCGGGGATATAGAAATAATCGGGCTGGATACCCAGTCGCGCGGTTAAACCACTGGTAGTGAAGGACCCCTACCCTTTGTCAGGATAACTGGATAACTCCGACATAAAACCTGCGGCTCAGTGGTTACCGATGATGTTGATCTTTTCTTCTTTTCGGGTTATAGCTACTGTCTCTCAGAGAGTGGGATTGGCTCTGTGCACAGTCTTTCCTCACTTTAAAAAATATCTTCACGCACAGGCATTGCACGATAGCATTAATTGATAATTATTAATAATGTTATTATTTATAAGATCTCAACTGAATGGCTGGCTGTAGCCTTAAAAAGCAACCAATCATGTCCCAAAACAGTATAAAAGTAAATGACAATAAGGGCTCTGGAACCACACCAGATGAAAGGATCTGGCCCGGCAAGGGGCCCCAGGTCATCACAGCCTGGACCCGGTCGTCATCGTGCCACTGAGATAGAACCAATAAAACTTAAGACAAACAAAACATTGAATATTGGATGTTGGAATGTACGGACACTGCTTGGCAGTGATTCCTCAGAACGTCCTGAACGAAGGACCGCTCTTGTTGCGAAGGAGCTTCATTATTATGATCTTGACATCGTTGCTTTATCTGAGACGAGGTTAGCTGGAGATGGTCATCTTACGAAATATTGTTGATGATATATATTCTTTTGGAAAGGGAAAGATGAAGCGAATAGAAGAGAGGCTGAGGTAGCATTTGCTGTTAAGACTGCTCTTGTGGATAAATTAGAAGAATTTCCGGTGACGATTAGTGAGAGTCTTATGTAAATGAGAATTCCGCTGGACAAAGGAAGATATGCGTCCCTGGGGAGTGTGTATGATCCAACTATGAATTTCATTGATGAGGGAAAAGTGTTTCTCTGCCATGCTTTGAAAGGTGTTATAATACATATCCCTCAGGCAGACAAGGTAATCGTGCTTGGTGATTTTAATGCTAGAGTAGGTAGGGATTTTAACACATGGAATGTAATCGGAAGGCATAGGGTGGGAAAGTGTAACAACAATGGTATGCTCCTGCTGCAGATGTGTGAGGAGCTGGATCTGTGTGTTACCAACACCATATTTCAGTAACGGAATAAGTTTAAGACCACATGGATGTACCCTGAATCTAAAGAATGGCATCTTCTGGACTACGTCCTTGTCAGGGTGCGTGACAGACGGGATATGAAGTGTGTTCGTGCTCTTCGTGGGGCAGAGCGTTGGACGGACCACCGCCTGGTACGTGCAAAAGTGAAATTAATTAGAAAACGTAAAATCCGGGCTGCTGGTGTTACCCTGCCTAACAGACTGAATGTTTCTCGTCTTAGGGATATTAAAGAGAAGAGGACATTGCGTGAAGAAATGAATGTTGCAGATATGGATGAGGATTGGCCGACCCTTAAAAAGTCGATTTATGATGTAGGCAGGCCTGTTCTGGGATTGGTACAAAGATAGCATCAAGACTGGTTTAAAGAAAATGATGAACATATAGATGAATTGTTGGCTGATAAGAGGCGTGCTCTGTCACACTACTTGGCAGCAAAGCCACAGGAGAAGAATATGTAGCGCAAGGAACCCAAGGATGTGAAATCACGTGTTAGACGAAGGCTTTCTCAGATGAAGGATCAGTGGTGGAGTGAGAAGGCTGATGAGATACAAGCTGCAACCGATTCCAATAACACAAAGCTGTTGTACAGTCTCTTGCGTGAAGTTTATGGACCGTCTTCTTCTCTGGTGACACCGCTTCGAAGCAAGGATGGCAAAGAACTTCTTCGTGACTCACAAAAGAATTCTGCGAAGGTGGCGTGAGCACTTCGATGAACTTTTGAATCAGCCGTCTGTCGTCAATGAAGATTTCCTCAATGTGATTTCTGAAAAACCTGTGAAAGTAACTCTAACGGAACCACGGACGTGAGAGAAAATTGCAGTAGCTATCTCGAAGCTGAACAGTAGAAAGTCTCCAAGTATGGATGGCATAAGTGCAGATCTCTTACAATATGGTGGTGAGAGACTTCTGCGACATCTTCAATCTTTTTTCGGCAGGATATGGGCTAGTGAATCCACACCTGAGGACTGGAGAGATGCAGTAATGGTGGTCTTGTACAAGGGAAAGGGTAACAAAAATGATTGTGGAAACTACAGAGGTATATCAATGCTTTCTGTTGTAGGAAAGATGTTATGTAGGGTGCTTCTGGATCGTCTGCTGACACACATTGCAGATTGTGTTCTTCCTGAAAGTCAATCTGGTTTTCGTGCTGGACGCGGCACTACTGATATGATCTTCTCAGCTAGACAGCTCCAGGAGAAGTGCATGCAACAAGGCTTGGATCTGTATCAGGTTTCTGTCGATCTGACAAAAGCTTTCGATACTATTAACAGAAATGCATTGTGGAAGGTTCTCTAGAAACTTGGTTACCCTGATAAGTTCTTTGCTTTGGTTAGATCTTTCCATGATGACATGAAGGCTTGGGTTAATGTCGGAGGTAACACGTCGGATCCTATCTCAGTGAAAAATGGAGTGAAACAGGGGGATATTCCAACACCGACTCTATTTACTATATACTTTGCGATGGTTTTCTATATTGCATTCGTGAATTGCAAGCATGGTGTTTACATCTACTATCGAACCCCTGGCAGCATATTTAACATCAGGCGCTTTGCTGCAAAAAAAAAAAGTATTTACCTCTGTCATAAGAGACCTTCTTGTACACAGAGAGTGATATGCAGTGCATTTTGAAGGCATTTTCAGTCTAGGATTGACTGTCAGTCTCAAGAAAACCGTTGCCATGTACCAAACTGCCCCTGGTACAGTGAACCAAATATCTATGTGTATGGTAAAAGACTTGGAGTGGTTGATCAGTTTGTTTACCTGGGAAGCACTGTCAATCGATATAGCAATCTTGATAATGAAATTCCACACAGGATTAGGAAAGCAAGTGATGCTTTCAGAAAGCTAGAAAAGCGACTCTGGGGTCGGCGAGACATATGCAAGAAGACAAAGGTAAAGGTATACAAGGCATGTGTGCTTTCTTCTCTTCTTTATGCCTGCGAAACCTGGGTCACATATCGAAACCATCTTCAACAGTTGGAATATTTCCATCAGCTGTGTCTCAGACGGATCCATGGCGTTCACTGGAGGGACCACATTAGTGATGTCGAGATTTTGGAAAGATCTCTGAGTGAAAGCATAGAAGATCTTGCGTTTAAGCAAAGACTCCAATGGAGTGGTCACCTTGCTAGGATGGAGGATTCGAAGATACCAAAACAACTCTTTTAAGAGTTGGTTAAAAGAAAACGACCTCCACATAAATAAAATAAAAGGTATAAGGATTCCTTGAAAGCCTCCTTGATAGACGCTAACATCTCTGCTGATACATGGAAAAGCGTAGCTGCTGATCGTAATAAATGGAGAAAGACTGTATATGAGGGGACAGTTGCTTTTGAAGCATCTTGAATCACATACGAGAAAGTAAAAAGGGATGTCAGGAAAAGCATTGCTGTTATATTTCCAGACAGCGAGGGTCCTCCTATGGTGCTGACATGCAGCGTCTGTGCAAGACTCTGCCTCAGCAAAGCTGGACTCGAAAGTCATCTTCGCAGTCATATAGTGAGGCCAGTGGTAAACTACCAGGTTGCTGTCGGAGATGTTACTTATCATACCTGTCAAGCATACCTGGAAAACAGTGTAGATCAACAGGAGGGCTCAAACGACATGCAAAAGTACACGAAGACCAACCACAGCCGGCTATTGCCAGTGAATGTTTTTATCATGGTTGTCAACTCTGAGCAATACATTTTAGATCAATGGCTGGGCTAAAAAGCCACATTCGATTGCAGCACTATTAATTATTATTGATATTTTTTTTTATCGTGTGAACGGCCGTACTCGATAACAAGTGGGCAGCTATCATGTATGCATGAGAGAGAGAAAAGAGAGAAGGAAAGAAAGAAATATATATATAGCGAGAGAGAAAGAGAGAGAGAGAGGTGGGGGAGAAAGAGAGAGATTCGTCTCTTACTATATCAAACGTTAAACAAATAAATATCATCATTGTACTCTATTGTTCATAAACAGCTGTTTCTGAACAGGCCAGCACAGAAGACGAAGATTTTCAAAGTTGGTGGTATGGCGTTACATAATTACCATCACTTAGACTGCACATAGATAGCTGTTCACTGAAACGTTCGTAAAAACAGTTTTGTTTTTATTCTTTCATTATCTATCATTATGTATGATAGCGTGTGCATGGAGCATGAAAAAGACTATATTTCAAATGGGCATATTTTTTAAACAATTGACCATATAATCATGCAGTGACTTGTTTAATACATGTCCCAATATAAAGTTTTATTCTTTTTTTAATAACTTTTATAAAAAAATGTTTAATCAAGTTATTTACATATTCATCATCTGTAAAGATTGTAAATAAAATCAGATGAATCTCTATGATACACCCTATATATATATATATATATATATATAAAGTTAAAACAATGAAATAAAAAATCAAATCTTTAGAGATATACTTCACTGCTTTACGATCGTTTCTAGATGGTGATAATACATTGTATCTATACTCAGCTATTGATCTATGTAAGTTAACAAACTATCAGATAGAGAGAATATTTACTTACATGCATATCACCAGCTGTTTTCAAAAGCAATAATAATTTTATTCAATAATAATTTTACTCAGAATTATAAAATCAAGTCATTAGAGATATACTTCACTGCTTTACGATCGTTTCTAGATGGTGATAATACATTGTATCTATACTCAGCTATTGATCAATGTAAGTTTACAAACTATAAGATAGCGTGAATATTTACTTACATGCATATCACCAGCTGTTTTCAAAAGCAATAATAATTTAATTCAATAATCATTTTATATATATAATAATAATATATATATATATATATATATAGGAACGAGTAGGACCCCGACGGCTGAGCTCAAGCCGTTTCGACGGCTAATTCTGGACTAAATGAACATTTTTATCCTGGTATATGAATAGCCGAGCTTCTCAGGGGGTAATTTCATATATGGTAAAAGTGATTGTCACAAGGATTGGTCAAAAGTTTGTTGTTGAGACACATAATTCTATCATGGCAATTTGTGGAAGGAAGGGGTAACTGAACCTGCCAGTAGAAGAAAGAGGGTGAGGGGGTGGAGGAAACTCAGTCGTGCGTTGATAGTGCCAACTACAGCAGGGCAGGAGGTCAAGGAAGTATACTAGGGAGGGGGAGGGGGAGGGAGTCGAAACAATAAGTAAAACAATATGGGGTAAATATATAGAAAAATACCGAGAATGTTAAAAAAACAATTAAATATAAAAAAAAACAATTTCTGGTTACTATTCCCTAAGGGCAGCTATCAAGTCTCTCACTGGTACTGCTAGGCTAAAGAAAAGTTTACTAGGTGGGACGGAATTATAATGAGACCCTTTTAAGAGGTAGTAGTAATCAACCGAGTATATCTTACGGTGACGGGTCAACAAGTGGGCGGCCAAAATACTAAAGAAACTACCACGAAATAATAATTCAGAGTCCCGAGACTAATACGAAATAACTGTTTCCACCCCAGGCACAAGGCCAGCAACTACTCAGTGCAAAAAATAAACTAATACGAAATAATAATTCAGAATCCCGAAAAAGAATACTAATACTATCTCTAAGGGTGCCGCTACGATACAAAAATTCTAGTGCAAACTACATAAATGCTTGTACGAAGTATATGAAAAATTTGATACGGAATAATAAATTCAGAATCCCCCCCCCCCAAGAAATACTGATATACGAGAAATTAAAGCAAAGATACCACTAAGAAATGTAGAAAGCACGGAAAAGAGGCAGCCATCGGATAAGAAGGCAAGTATCCGGGGTCTATCACATCTGCTATAAAAAGCGGAGTCGGCCAATTCTATCATAGAATAGGGGAAGGGGGTGGGGGTACTGAGGCTACAAAGGACCGAGGGGCTGCCGAGGGTGGGCGAGAAAGTGAAAAGGACGACGACAAAGAAAGAGGACTGGGGTGGAAGGACTAGGAAGGGATGGGGGGGGGGGGAGGAAATATAGAGGAGGCGATAAAAAGATATAAAAGATCTTACGTCTACCTTTGCAAGCAGGGGCTACCCATTACAAAGTCGGCAAGTGGGGTGTTACGAGCATTTATGTAGTTTGCACTAGAATTTTTGTATCGTAGCGGCACCCTTAGAGATAGTATTAGTATTCTTTTTCGGGATTCTGAATTATTATTTCATATTAGTTTATTTTTTGCACTGGGTAGTTGTTGGCCTTGTGCCTGGGGTGGAAACAGTTATTTCGTATTAGTCTCGGGACTCTGAATTATTATTTCGTGGTAGTTTCTTTAGTATTTTGGCCGCCCACTTGTTGACCCGTCACCGTAAGATATTCTCGGTTGATTACTACTACCTCTTAAAAGGGTCTCATTATAATTCCGTCCCACCTAGTAAACCTTTCTTTAGCCTAGCAGTACCAGTGAGAGACTTGATAGCTGCCCTTAGGGAATAGTAACCAGAAATTGTTTTTTTTATATTTAATTGTTTTTTTTAACATTCTCGGTATTTTTCTATATATTTACCCCATATTGTTTTACTTATTGTTCGACATCCTCCCCCTCCCCCTCCCTAGTATACTTCCTTGACCTCCTGCCCTGCTGTAGTTGGCACTATCAACGCACGACTGGGTTTCCTCCACCCCCTCACCCTCTTTCTTCTACTGGCAGGTTCAGCGACCCCTTCCTTCCACAAATTGCCATGATAGAATTATGTGTCTCAACAACAAACTTTTGACCAATCCTTGTGACAATCACTTTTACCATATATGAAATTGCCCCCTGAGAAGCTCGGCTATTCATATATCAGGATAAAAATGTTCATTTAGTCCAGAATTAGCCGTCGAAACGGCTTGAGCTAAGCCGTCGGGGTCCTACTCGTTCCTATTACCCACTCTACTACCCTAAGTATTGAGTACTTTGGTGCGTTATGGTCCACCTGGTTCCTTACCACTTTTCCTTCGTTATATATATATATATATATATATATATATATATATATGTTTGTAAAAGGTAAACAGAAATAACAACACAATCGGTAGAGTATATGGAAGGGATATATTAGGTTAACGCTTGATATAGCAGGAATGTTTCGGACGCTAGTCCTTCATCAGAAGAAAGAATGAGAAATAAGACAGATTGAGGGGACGGGCGGGTTGGAATTGGAAAAAATGCCTTTAGATAAAAATAACAGGTCCATTCATGTTGACATCTCTTGCAAAGAATCGCTGCTTTCACGCTTAACGGGATCTTCTTAAGATCCGGTTCTTATACATTTGATATATAGTTATCCTTTTCGAGCCCTCTTTGGATTTTAGTTTTCACATTTATTATTAGGACTATATATATATATATATATATATATATACATATGTGTGTGTGTGTGTGTGTGTGTGTGTGTGTGTGTGTGTGTGTGTGTGTGTGTGTGTGTGTGTGTGTGTGTGTGTGTGTGTGTGTGTGTGTGTGTGTGTGTGTGTGTGCGTGTGTGTGCGTGTGTGTGTGTGTTCCGAAGAGATTGTTTTTGTAAAAACAGGAGTAATCTCTCAACATTCGTAGTTTTTAGTTACGATGGAGATTTTATAAAATTAACAAAAATAATAATTGTTTCTACTTTTGGTACAAGGACAGCAATTATCCCAGTGTATTACTAGTACTTTATTTTAACGACCCCGTAAGGATGAATAACAAAAATAATAATACTGATGTTACATATATCGTTTACATTATAATTATTTCCACGGTTCTCCATACAATCGAGAAGTCCTTCATGCATTTGTTGTTGTGAGAACGGTATCCTCAGATGAAAACCGATTTAGTGATATGCTGCCAGCAGGAAAAATCTCATGTCGATAAAAATAAAGTAGAAACAATTATTATTTTTATTATATATATATACGTGTATGTGTGTGTGTGTGTGTGTGGGGGGGGTAATGGTATGTAGCGAATATGTATGTTTTCGTTGTAGGGATAGAATGTAATCTAGATGTAGCGATAAAGGTAACCAATGTTGCGATGGGCGTTATTGGTGGATAGAATGGATATTTGTCCGTTTTTCGGTGGCTTCTGTTCGTTGTAGCGTGGCAGAAGTTGTAGTAGTAATTATTGTTGGCTTTGAGGTTGATCATATATAAGCCCTGCGTGAAATGCCGATGAATGAACAAATAAAACATGATCGCTACTAAAATATATTTATTAAGTTAATAGCCTGCTTCGAGGCTATTGTTCAAAATGTAATGAAAACAAGGCATGGGTTGTTGTGATATATGCGTGTATGCAATGATTCAAAAGATTGTATTTATTGTACTTCTGTAATGCCTGGCAGCAAGAGACCAAGAGAGAGGGAGACAGTGTCCAAGAGAGTTAGGGAAGAAGGAGAGGAAGAATGAGAGGGGGCGGGGGTGGTGAGAGAGAGAGGGAGCGAAACCGACAGGAGTCTGTGTGAGAATCTTTTTACTACATCTTAACTGATTGAAATCATTTCTGCAACTGCTTACTTTCACTCTGTATACATGCCTATACATATATACATATATACATACATATGTAAATGTCTATATACATATTTATACATTTTTGGATAGCCGTTGACTCTTATGAGTTCTTCCGCCCTTTGCCAGGTTTTGTTTTTTGTCCTGCAGGGTGTCCAAAATCACCCTCCTCACCAGGTAAACTTGGTGGGTTGCCGGTTTAGTCGCCGATGACTCGACCATGCGACAGGTGGTACAGGGTTACATGTTACCTGTAGCACTCAAGAGTGACCCGACATATACATACATATATACAAACATACATGCATTCATACATACATACATACATACATACATACATACATACATACATACATACATACATACATACATACATACATACGCATATACATAATTACATACACATATACATACATCCATCCATCTATACGTACATACATACATGCATACATACATACATACTTACATATATGCATGCATACATATTGACAAATGTACATTTTGCGTCTGTATTTCTTTCTCTATATCCCTGTGTGTGTGTGTTAGTGTGTGTGTATTCGTGCGTGTGCGTGTGTGTGTGTGTTTATAGAGAGAGAGACAAAGGACCATATATCTTATGAGAAAACTCAGTGTCTTGTATTTCAAGGAAACATATTCACTTTAGATGGAAAAAATAACATTTCTGGTAGCGCTATTTCATGATTCGAAATACCAGAAATCAAAATCAATCTGAGTAATCGATCATCGATTACCAACTGTCGATTTTTATTAAATTATTGGGAGACGCGAATCATCCATCAGAGGAATCGTCAATTATATAATTTGAAATAAAATATTGTTGCCATATAATATATATATATATGTGTGTGTGGAGGTGGAATTTGAAAATTGAATTAGAAGTTGTCGCTGTAACTTTGACTATATAAAATAGTCAAATAATAACGGGGCATATAACAGCAATGAACACAAAACGATGGGCATCAGCAGAGTGGTGATCTCCAGTTTTATTTTTGTGCAGTTCGCAGGATGGATGAGGCAGCAGAAAGGGCCTCTTGCTGGTTTTGGAGCAGAAGAGAGGACATAAACTGGAAGCCAAGAGGCGAAGATGAGCAATAATTTGGCCACTACTGCAGACCCACCAGCGAAAGTGTCATACAGTTGAGGGTTGAAACACCCATGAACATTGAAAACTGACGACATGAACGTCTTCTAGTCAATATTTCGTTCACCAAAGGTGAATGAATATAAGGCATCATGCTGAAGATGTAATTATGTCTACAGATTATTCTATTTAGTCAAAGTTAGGAGATCATCTACTTCCACACACACACACACGTATTTATACACTTACACACTTACACACACACACACACACACACACACACACACACATACATATATATATATATATATATATATAAATTAATAAAAACAAAGAAACAGTTCCTTATATTAAAAAATTCATCATTTTACGATCGTTTTTAGGATATATATGTGTGTGTTGGTATGTATATCATATAGATCTATGTAAAAATGTTACAAACTATCAGAGGGAATATACATACATACATATATGTGCTGTCTTCAGAAAATATGTGTAGGTATGTATATTTCCTCTGATAGTTTGTAACATTTTTACATAGATCTATATGATATACATACCAACACACATATATATATCCTAGAAACGATCGCAAAATGATGAATTTTTTAATATAAGGAACTGTTTCTTTGTTTTTATTCATTGTTTTGTATTAATTTATCTTGACTCTGTTTTCCTGTGATTTTCCTCGAAAAGATTTTTGAATACATCTTCTCTTTTCATGATATTTGGATTACATTGAGTTCTTCATACGGATTGGACACTACCGTATATTTTGGTAGATTTATCTACATACATATATATATATATATATATATACATATATCCTTTTTCTTAAATTAATTAAATATCACCCAGCAAGAATTGCTTCCCCCTGCATATTAACTTCTAAGAAGGGAAATCATATCAAACCACAGTCCACCATTTGCCTTCTTCGCGGAACCATGGTTCAACTAAACACATTTTGAACTGCTTAACTTCAATGACTGTGCTTGTAAATAACATTAACTTTTCTTCCACATTGACTTTTTACGTTCCACATTATGCACATTTTTTGTTTCCTTTTTCTTTTTTCTTTTCACTTCTTAAACCTTGTTTGTATATAACATTATTCTTTCTGCACCTTCTGTTTAACATGTGCGACACCACACTAATACATTTCACTATCATTTGATAATGCATATAAATGCAGAAACCGGTAATAGACAATAATTAAATATATAAATAGATAAATAAATGCCATTGTTAAATAATAAATAAATCAACTAAGACCTTAACACTTCACACAAAGTAAAACATTTCGTTTTAATCATTCTCTAACCCAGAGAAAAGAGAGAGAGAGAGACAAAAAAATGGGAAAAAAAAAATTTTTCTTCCTCATAATCGTCTCTTTCTCCCTATTTTCATATATATATATATATATATATATATATATATATATATATATATATATATATATATATATATATATATATATATATATATATATATATATATAGAGAGAGAGAGAGAGAGAGAGAGAGAGAGAGAGAGAGAGAGAAGTGGTAACACAACAATTAGTTCACCAAACCGAGAACAATTCTTTCACCTGAGCGGAACTTCAGAGTGCGAGCTGAAGATCCGCTAAGGTGAAACAATTGTTCTCGGTTTGGTGAACTAACTGTTGTGTTACCACTTCTACCTAATTCATCCCATGGACTGAGTGCCCTAGCACTACAGATATTACCTTCCAGTGTTCTACCTCTATATATACATACTTATATATATATATATATATATAGATAGATAGATAGATAGATAGATAAATATACAGTTGAAAATTGCAAACTTGACTGTCACCACATATTATGAACCTGAAGATTGCGAAAGCATGAAAGTACTTGTTCGTTCAATTAACACTTAGAATTTAATATTCTATCATACTATTTCATTATAATACCATTATAAATTTTAAAGGATTGTAAATAAAACGAGTAAATCAGACAAAGTTGGAATTCCTCTTATTAATATATATATATATATGGATGTATATATAATGTATTTTTCAATACACTTTATGCTTAATTAAAAGCATTTTGAAGACCGTAAGCTATTGTTTTAAAGTAGTGACAAATTCACTCACTTTGATCTCAGCAAACAGGGGAGATAAGCCGACAAGGCCTTGTTTCGCTTTTATTGAAGCTTATCAAGGCTAACTACTCCCTCCTGGTCTGCCGAGATCACTGATGTTAAAAGCAAAACAAGGCCTTGTCGGCTTATCTCCCCTGTTTGCTGAGATCAAAGTGAGTGAATTTGTCACTACTTTAAAACAATAGCTTACGGTCTTCAAAATGCTTTTAATTAAGCATAAAGTGTATTGCAAAATACATTATATATACATCCATATATATATTGCTATTTCAGAGCTCCAATTCTAATTTTTAATTTCTGCCTGACCAACAACCGCTCTGTATAATCAGTTCCTGATTATTTACTAGAATTCTATAAGAATATAACATCAGTGATCTCGGCAGACAGGAGGGAGTAGTTAGCCTTGATAAGCTTCAACAAAAGCGAAACAAGGCCTTGTCGGCTTATCTCCCCTGTTTGCTGAGATCAAAGAGAGTGAATTTGTCACTACTTTAAAACAATAGCTTACGGTCTTCAAAATGCTTTTAATTAAGCAAAATTATTGCAAAATACATTATATATACATCCATATATTTATTGCTATTTCAGAGCTCCAATTCTAATATATATATATATTTATATATATATGTATATATATGTATGTATATTTCTCTCTCTCCATATATATATGTGTGTGCGTGTGTGTGTGTGTGCGTGTGCGTGTGTGTGTCTGTATATATATATATATATATATATATATATATATATATATATAATATAGTATAATGAAATAAATATGATTTTATAAATATAGTTTCCATTTGTTAATATCGTATATATATATATATATATTAGAATGGAGGCGGTAAATACCAGTTAGACCATTATCCACCAGAGTACTCAGTTCGGATCTAACTGCAGAAACGGGCGAATTTGTCCATATATATTGCCAAATATACTATACATACATTCATGTATACATCGCTATTTCAGAGCACCTATACTAATACTTAATTTAAGCTGGGCCGGCAATAGTTCTGTATAATCAGCTCCTGATTATTGCTGGAATTCTATAAGAATCCAGCCTCTATAATTCTCGGCAAAGGCAGCCGAGTGTGTGGTCTTGATAAACGCTCACAAGCGGGAAAAAGACTGTCTGTCGGCCGCTCTCTGTTGTTTTTGACGAGAATAAGTGACATAATCACTACTTTAAAACTCATAGCGTACGGTCTTCTAAATGTTTTTTAATTAAACAAACAGTATATTGCCAAATATACTATACATACATTCATATATATATATGTTAATTTTCTTAAGTTTATGGATGTATATATATATATATACATAAACTTAACAAAATTAACAGATGACAAGACAACGAACGGAAAGAAGGCAAAACAAAAGACAATTTTTTAAGAGGAAACCTTAAAAATTATTTTTAAAAAATAAAAATACAAATGAAGGACACAAAACTCCTGGGTTGTTGTCCGTTGAAATGGACTTTGGCCGTTTCAACCCCTTATATATATATGTGCGTGTGTGTGTGTGTGTGTGTGTGTGTGGTGTGTGTGTGTGTGTGTGTGTGTGTGTGTGTGTGTGTGTGTGTGTGTGTGTGTGTGTGTGTGTGTGTGTGTGTGCGTGTGTGCGTGTGTGTACGTATATATACATACACACATAGATATGTGTGTGTGTATATATATATGTCGGGTCACTCTTCAGGGCTACTGTAAACATGTAACCCAGTACAACCTGTCACATAGTCGGGTCGTCGGCGACTAAACCGGGAACCTCACCTAGTTTACCTGGTGAGGAGGGTGATTTTGGACACCCTGCAGGACGAAAAACAAAACCTGACAAAGGGCAAAAGAACTCATAAGAGTCAACGGCCATCCGAAAATGTGAAAATATGTATATGTATATATATGTATGTATATACATATATTAGGTTAACGCTTGTATACATATGTATGTATATGAATATATGTATATACATGTATACATGTATATGTATGTATATGCGCAGGGACATAGAAATGATCGGGCTGGATACCCGATCACGCGGTTAAACCACTGGGAATGAAGGACCCTCAGCCTTTCTCAGGGTATTCATCTAGGCGAAGGCAACTCAGGAAACTGGGTTAACTCCGACATAAAAGCTGCGGCTCAGTAGTTATCGATGATATTGATCTTTTCTTATTTTCGGGTTATAGCTACTGTCACTCAGAGAATGGGATTGGCTCAGTGCACAGTCTTTCCCCACTTTTAAAAAAATCTTCACGCACAGGCATTGCACGATAGAATTAATTGATAATTATTAATATTGTTATATCGTGCAATGGCTGTCCCCTCCTTATAGCGTATGGCCATTGCACGATATAACATTATTAATAATTATTAATTAATTCTATCGTGCAATGCTTGTGCGTGAAGATTTTTTTTAAAGTGAGGAAAGACTGTGCACTGAGCCAATCCCACTCTCTGAGTGACAGTAGCTATATATATATATATACATATATATACTAGAAGAATGACCCGGCGTTGCTCGGGCTTCTAAACATAGATTGAAACAGTACAAAGAAGTACGAAATAACTCGGCCCGGGGATGGTATCTACATGTTGTGCTTATAAAATAATTCGTCGTAGAATACCAGGGGTTTAACTTAATTGGGTGCCTGGGAGTAAAATATTCAACCCACGAAAGTCAAGAGGATAGGGTTAAGTAAAAAGGCATTCGACAAACCGAACATATATTTGCTGTGCTATGGTACAATGAAAGTTACAGAGCAGTAAGCATGTGGGACTGCAGTGGTGGAGAGCATGAAGGAATTTAGTTGGATACATTTAAGGTTACAAAAATCTACCCAATCTGATATAGACCGAACTGTTATATCGGATGCCGAACGCTTCGGAGTTACTATTGGGGTCACCATCAACAATTTCAAGTTTAAGTAGGGATAATATAGTCTATAAAGAGAGGTAACTCTTTCAAAATACTAAAGAGTTGTCTCTCTTGAAAATTGTAGACAAAATTGCCGAACTGAAAAAAAAGGGCTTAAAGTTTTAGTGAAACAAAAAACGCCTTTTAACAACAGAAAATTGAAAAATAAAAACTGTAGTTAATATCTTTAGACCGCAAGGAATATATACATGCAAGTTTGAAGTCAATCGGAGTAGAAATGTGGATTTGTATAGACTTTCCAAAATTAGGACACATACACACAGACAACTTCAGTTTTATATATATGTATATATATATACTATAAAGTATGTCCATAGAATCATTTGATAATATATATACACAATTTCCTCTCCCAATTAGTATAATCAACCACATAAAAAATCAATTAGACCAGGCTATAAGATTAAAAGGCACCTATGAAGAAATATTAGATAAATAAACGACAGCAGCCTCTTCGCGGCCGACCGCCATAGAATATTTACCCAACATTTCAACAGCACGTGGAAATCACTAAATATACCGTCAACCATACACAATTAGGTATAAAATTAAAGTTAGAAGAAATGCGTACAAACTTACCAAGATTAAGTTTCTATCCTCGGGTTTCGTTCGCATTTTGAAATATCCTACTAAGGATTAAATCTCGAGCTTCGAACTCGCCAGGAAACAAACTCATAGGACAAGTAATTTTCTAAAGTGATCCCCGCCAGAAACAAATTCAAAATGGCTAAGAATCGTGACGTGGCAGTGGTCAAGTCAGAAAGAATGTGATTGGTTGCTTACGGCGTGTAGGCTGGTTGCTAGAAAGCGCAGCCCAATATTGCCCAAATTGCATCGCAACCTAATGGGAGATTATTAAATATAAAGATTTTCATATACACAAACTAAACAAAGTCACAGATATATATGTTTTTGTTTTGGAAACCATTCACGATATGGCTCAATGATGAATTAATAAATTAAATAATCAGAGCAATATACTATAAATTATGTCCATAGACTCATTTGATAATATATATACACAATTTCCTCTCCCAATTAGCATAATCAACCACATAAAAAATCAATTGGACCAGGCTATAAGATTAAAAGGCACCTATGAAGAAACAGTAAATAAATAAACGATAGCAGCCTCTTCGCGGCCGACCGCCATAGAATGTTTACCCAACATTTCAACAGCACGTGGAAATCGACTAAATATACCGTCAACCATACACAATTAGGTATAAAATTAAAGTTAGAAGAAATGCGTACACACACACCAGGATTATGTCTCTACCCTCGGGTTATGTCTCTACCTCGGGTTACATATATATATATATATATATATATGCACGCACACACACATATACATACATACATACACACATACATACATACATACATACATACATACATACGTATACATACATACATACATACATACATACATACATACATACATACATACATACATATGCAAACATTCGCATATATGAATATACGTATATATGTGTTTATGTGTGTATGTGCATAAGCATATCGACAGATTGGGAGCGTTCCATTAATGTGTATATCTGTAAACATACACAAGCATATGGGTATATGACTTATATAGAGGTTTATTTGGATGTGAGTACCCCGGGGTTTTCCATGTGACTATACATTCATACTATGTGTATGTATGTATGTATGTTTGTATGTATGTATGTGTGTATGTATGCATGCATGCATGTATGGATGAATGAATGTATGTATGTACGTACGTATGTATGTATGTATATTAATGCTGTTGTTGCATTTTCACGCAGCGAAGGTCCTCCTATGGCGCTGACATGCAGCGTCTGTGCGAGACTCTGCATCAACAAAGCTGGACTCTAAAGTCATCTTCGCAGTCATAAAGTAAGACCAGTGGTTGACTACCAGGCTGCTGTTGGAGATGCTACTCATCATCCTTGCCAAGCATGTGGTAGAGAATGTAAATCAGCAGGAGGTCTCAAACGACATGCAAAAGTACATGAACTCCAACCACGGCCGGCTATTCCCAGTGAATGTTTTGGGTGCCAACTTGTGCAAGACATTTTAGATCATTGGCTGGGCTAAAAAGCCACATTCGATCGCGGCACCGTTAATTGTTATTGTGTGTGTATTTATATGTATGAATGTGTGTGGGTGTGCATACGTGTGTGTATGTATATGTATGTATGTCTAGGTATGTGTATATGTATGTGTATATGTGTGTGTGTATGTATATGTATGTATGTCTATGTATGTGTATATGTATGTATATGTGTGTGTGTATGTATATGTATGTCTATGTATGTGTATATGTGTGTGTATGTATATGCATACATGTATATATGTGTGAATGTGTATGTACATGTATGCATGCTATGTATGTGTGTATGTGTGAATATGTATACATGTATATGTATGTTTATGTATGCATATGTATGTGTATATGTGTGTATGTATATATATATATGTGTATGTGTGTATATGTATATGTATACATCTATATGTATGCATCTGTATGTGTATATGTGTGTATGTATATATATATGTGTATGTGTGTATATGTATATGTATATATGTATATGTATGTTTATGTATGCATATGTATGTGTATATGTGTGTATCTGTATATATATATATGTGTGTGTGTGTGTATATATATATATTTACTATCATTACTATTTTTTTTTTTTGTGCATAGTTGATTTGCATATTTACACACATACAAACACACACATATACATACACACACACACACACAAACAAATATACATTATATAAATGTAGGGCGGTGGATTGGCAGTATCGGTGGAGGGTCGGACGCCATGCTTTGAAGCATAGAGTTACGACCCTTTATGGTCTGAGTTAAAATCCCGCCGAGGTTAACTTTGCCTTTCATCCTTACAGGGTCGATTAAATAAAGTACCAGTAATACACAGAGATAATTGCTGGCCTTGTGCCAAAAGTAAAAACAATTATATATATGTGTGTGTATGTGTGTGTGTATCTATCTACCTATATATATATGTGTTACTGTATTTATATAACGAGGGGCCAGCCATCATATATATGTATACATACACACACACACATATTTATGTACATACATATATTACACACACATATATATACATATATACACCTATGTATATATATATATGTATATATATATATATATATATATATGTATATATATATATATGTATATATATATAGGTATATATGTATATGTATATATGCATATATATATATATATATGTATATATATATATATATATATATATATGTATATATATATATATATATATATATATATATGTGTATATATATATATATATATATATATATGTATATATATATATATATATATATATATGTATATATATATATATATATATATATATATATATATATATATATATATATATATATATATATATACATATATGTATGTGTGTGTATATTGAGAGCGAAAGAGAGAGAGTGAGAAAGCGAGAGAGATAGAGAGAGAGGGGGAGAAAGAGAAAAAGAAAGAGAGGGATTTATATCTGTAGTTCAAAGGACCACCCTTGTCAGATTAATCTCCCCGGGTATTTACCAAATATTCACGTTCTTTTCACGTTATTGAACACTTGTCATCGTTGCTGACAGAGGTCCAACCAAACCAATACGCACGCGCACACACAAAAGCAAACATCTGTCTGTGTGTGTGTGTGAGAGAGAGAGAGCGAGTGTGCGTGTGTGTCTGTCTGCATGTGTGTATGTGTATGCATGTGTACGTCTTTTTATATCTGTATATACATCTATACAAACTCTATACACATTTACACGCACGATATTTACACAGACGTTTGCCTGTGTAAGTGTATGTGTGTACATATATGTATATATATATATATATATATATATATATATATATATATATATATATATATATATATATATATAATATTAGAAAGATCGAGTATCGAAAAATCGGCGCACGAGTTCACGATAAACAATATTCGAAATGAGCGGCAGAGGGCTCAATAATTCAGATGAATCAGAGCTATAACTATCGTTAAAATACCGTCACATATAGAACAAGTCTACAATCAACCATACGATAAAAAATCGATAATAGAAGATTCGGGACAAACAGATAAAAAATATCAATAAAACAATACATCAATAATTTAAATGAATGTAAAAGGCCAGCAAAACCCAGTGCATTACTGGTGCTTTATTTCAGTAACGCACTGGGATAATTGTTGGCCTTGTGCCAAAAGTAGAAACAATTGTTAATACCAGTAATGCACTGGATAATTGCTGGCCTTGTGCCAAATGTAGAAACAGTTATATATATATGTGTGCGTGTGTGTTTGTACGTGTGTATGTATGTGTGTGTAAAAAAAAAATGCAAAATCAACTTTGTGATGTGTGTCAATGTTCATATAACAAACAAGTGTTCGTTCATATGCACCAATAAGAGAAATATAAAAGCGGTCGGGGATATGGTGTGCAAGTGGACGGTACTGTTTGTACCCAAGATAGTTGGTGAGGATAGGTTAGCTCTCTGCCCCCAACATAACACTCGCCGTCCTTTCCAACCCACATCATCTTAGCTCCACCTCATTAGATGTTTCCAAAAACCATCCGATGAAGTCACATTCGTCTCTTTACTTACAGACATAGGTTTATATATACAGGGTGCTCCTCACCCCCAAAAAATATAAACACTTTGATTACAATACTGTTGAAGTGGGTACACAATTTCTGGGACACCCTATATATATATATATATATATATATAACGAAGGAAATGTGGTAAGGAACCAGATGGACGATAACGCACCAGAGTACTCAATACTTAGGGTAGTAGAGTGGGAAATAGGAAAAAAGTATGACCCCGACGGCAGAGCTCAAGCCGTTTCGACTGCTATTTCTGGACTATAATAGCTTGCTATTTCTGGACTATAATAGCTGTCGAAATAGCCGTCGAAACAGTTTGAGCTCTGCCGTCGGGGTCATACTTTTTCCTATATATATATTTTTTTTGCGGTATGTTGTTGTTGTTTTTTTGTTGTTTTTTTTTCGTGTTAGGGTCCGTACCGTAGATAGAGCTCAATGTAATACGATAGCGAGTAATTCAGTGAACTCAGTTTATTTTCATTGTTAATATAATACCTAATATAATTAAATGTATACATAGGAAAAGAATCAGGACCCCGACGGCTGAACTCCAGCCGTTTCGACAGCTAGATCCGAAGTATTGAGTACTCTGATGCGTTATGGTCCACCTGGTATCTTACCTCACCCTCTTTGTTATATATATTTATATTTATAAATATGAATATATATATAAATATATAAATATATAAATATGTTTATATACATACACACTCATATATATATATATACGTTATTCCGGGTTGAATCGGAGGTAACCACAGTAAGTAAAGTAGTCAATACATTGCAGAGTATAAAAGTTTTAATATAGATGAGATTCTACAGGACTAGAACTGTTTCATTCTTTAGAAATCATCAGGATTCATCAGGGATTCCTGATGATTTCTAAAGAATGAAACAGTTCTAGTCCTGTAGAATATCATCTATATTAAAACTATATATATATATATATAAGTTTACCCCTGGTTTAATCGGGGGTAACCACAGTAAGTAAGGTACTCCAGTTCTAGTCCTGTAGAAGCCATTTATATATATATATATAATATATATAATTTGTTTCTACTTTTGGCACAAGGCCAGCAAATACCCAGTACATTACTGGTACTTTATTTTATCGACCCCGTAAGGATGAAAGGCAAAATTAACCTCGGCGGGATTTGAACTCAGATCATAAGGACCGTAACTCTATACCACGAAGCACGGTGTTCGACGCTCTACCGATAACTACCAATCCATAATATATATATATATATATATATATATATATATATATATATATATATATATATATATATATATATATATATATATATTATATATATATATATAATATATATATATATATATATAATATATATATATATGTATGTATATATATATATTATATATATATATAATATAATATATATATGTATGTATATATATATAATATATATATATATAATATATATATATATATATATATATATATATATATATATATATATATATATATATATGTATGTATGTATATATATATATATTATATATATATATATAATATATATATATATATATATATATATATATATATATATATATATATATATTATATATATATATATATATGAGTGTGTATGTATATAAATATATGTATATATTTATACACACGCCCACACACACACTCAGAAAGATTACTTATCCAAAAGAACATAATGACCGGTTATTTTAACAACGATGATGTTGATAATGTTGGTGTTGATAATGTTGGTGTTGATAATGTTGGTGTTGATAATGATGATGTTGATAATGTTGGTGTTGATAATGTTGGTGTTGATAATGATGATGTTGATAATGATGATGTTGATAATGTTGGTGTTGATAATGTTGGTGTTGATAATGATGATGTTGATAATGTTGGTGTTGATAATGATGATGTTGATAATGTTGGTGTTGATAATGTTGGTGTTGATAATGATGATGTTGATAATGTTGGTGTTGATAATGATGATGTTGATAATGTTGGTGTTGATAATGTTGGTGTTGATAATGTTGGTGTTGATAATGTTGGTGTTGATAATGATGATGTTGATAATGTTGGTGTTGATAATGTTGGTGTTGATAATGATGATGTTGATAATGTTGGTGTTGATAATGATGATGTTGATAATGTTGGTGTTGATAATGATGATGTTGATAATGTTGGTGTTGATAATGTTGGTGTTGATAATGTTGGTGTTGATAATAAATGATGAAAGCCGACGACGTTGATAATATCGATATTGTTGGTGATATTGATGACGCTAATGTTATTGCTGATGCTGCTGATGATGATGGTAGTGGTCATGATGATGATGATGATAAGGATGATAACAATAATAAAGATTTCTA